>NQII01000600.1:155182-166489 GCA_002778355.1 Clitarchus hookeri
GGGGGGGAGGAGGAGGAGGATACGTATAAATAATAATATTATTCTTAACCCATTGAATTTCTTGCTGCAAAAGATGAAATCACTTTTCCAAAAAATAACTTCATATTTTCCGGAGCGCTGACATTATTGTTGTTGCTTTGTCTGTATTTCTCAAGCTAATTTTATGGAACAATTCTGAGAAAATTAAACCTTGATAAAGTGACACACACTAAATGCGTCTATCATTGTAAATAAATGTTTTATGTTATTTTAATTTTTCACGCTTTGCGGAGAACATTTCCAGTAATGTCGAGTAATATTATATAGTAAAAATAAGCCATGAATAAAATATGTCTCCAGCAAATACAGCACATTAAACCAACGTACACAATAACGGTGTTGGTCAGTGCGATTTATAACCGGAAGCGTCATTTGTCGTAGATCCGTGCCTTACATTACCGGGTTTAATGAAACTTCCCAAAAAGTTTTAGAGGGAGAACTGCGTTTCATTCGCAGCTGAAGTCGATATCTGGGTACATTATGCATTTTTGATTTTCTCATTTTCTGAATGTGGAAACGCTGGGAGTTCCAATTGCCCATTCCTTTGACGAGATTCCAATGGAACTAACAAAAAATTAATTACAGGAAAGTATTAAAGGTAATTGGAAACATACGTCTAAGCTGACAGTAATTTATGTTCAGCTTATTGGCACTTAAACGTCTCGTTTCCATGCTTAAATAAACAATTTTTAATATTCGCACGACAACTGACGTAACTGAATATCTGTATATATGTCTCTGTCTTCGCGAGTAAAAATGAAACAATAAAGAGCCCAGATTCTTCTTGGTTTTTATTAAATGGTTATTATACTTTGAAAACCGAGACAGTGTTTTGCAGGTGAACTCTAATCCTAAAAGCATTTGCAGTCTTTAAGCAAAGTAAATTGTGAAACCGTAGAAGTGCAAGCATGCAACCGGTGAATGCGTGATTAGACGGGAAGCTATGTCACTATACAGAGCCGCTCATGTGGTCAGTGTGTAACTAACCCCCCAGGTGCTAACCACACGTGAAGTGATTTCGAGCCCGAGTCAAGGCATACGTCTTCAGTAGCTAATTGGATTACATTTTTTTTTCTCTTCAACTTATTCTTCTCCGTGCATTCGTTGGACATCAGTGGGTCCGTATCCTCGGCCGGCTCACTCCCGAATTTTCGCAAGTGGTAATCGTGCCGGACGATGCCGCTGGTTGGCGGGTTTTCTCGGGGATCTCCCGTATCCCCCCGCACTTACATTCCGGTGCAGCTCCGTACTCACCTCGCTTCACTCTCATCGGCTCTCAAGATCTAGCTGTTAGAGCCGCCCAAATCTCTTCACTCTCTCACTCACTCACTCAATGACCTCTCGGCTCTCAAGACCTTGCGGTGCGAGGGCTCTTGGGCTCGAATCTCGTGTAAGGCATGAGTGTAAATTTGTGTAATTTTGTATCAGTCGCCTTATACCGAAAGCTGTGAAAAGTCAAATAAACTTTTTTTTTAAGGGGAAAAAAAATGTCGTTAAGGCATAGTGCACGGGTGCCAACTTTATCGGTTCGAATCTCGGCGCTGCTGTCACTTCTTTTTTATAATAATTGAAATGAAGTTGCAATGCACTTACAACCACACCAATCTGTAGTGCAGGAACCATGTCGTTCTCGGGTTGAACGACCGAAAAACAACAAAAAAAAAAAATAATGATTTCGTTTCAGCAACAAAATACTTAATTCCCCGTTTACAAACAATTTAATTTGGTTACGGCGAACAGTCTTGGTTTTATTCGACAAAATTTGTTCATGGTGTATTATACACTCAACACGTGAAATGCTGTGTACGAGGAAATAACAGAATTTAAAACGCGTGAGGAAATGCGACGCGTTAAAATGTCCCGTATCTCACTTGAGAGATCTCAAACCGTCGGATCTCTTACGAGGTCGAAGAGGTCTGCAGTGCTCAGTGCCTGCGAAGTGCCATTGTCCGCGAACAATCGGCGAGTATTACCGCCGCAAGGAAGAACCGCGCTACTTTTCTCTGGCTTTAAATTGTCCACAGGCTTCCCGGGCTCTCGATTTTTTTCTTTGCATTTCATGATTTTATTCGGGTCAAAGCTTTCAAAGTCAGTTTTTTTTCCATGTGGCCACTTCCCCCGCG
The DNA here is from genome assembly GCA_002778355.1 of Clitarchus hookeri. Taxonomy (NCBI): domain Eukaryota; kingdom Metazoa; phylum Arthropoda; class Insecta; order Phasmatodea; family Phasmatidae; genus Clitarchus; species Clitarchus hookeri. Next base: position 157,345 of record NQII01000600.1, read on the forward strand.
GCGAGCAATATTTAGGGATAATGCACGTAATTATTACTTTGTCCTATTATCACGGCACAAACAGAAGTTCCTCGTTCTTATCTCGTACACTACACAGAGTCACAACACTTGCCGACACTCATGTGCTGGCCATATCCACTTCGTTTAACGTAGCTCATGTTACCAAGTCCAAAAATAAACCAGCATTCACATTTTGTTTACAGATAGCTCCACGAATGCTATGGACGTGATTGTAACTTTCTTAACGCATATTCCTTGCCGGGCTAATTTCCTTGAAAACTTTATCGCGAATTCTGAATAGTTTCAACGTACACGATGTTAATTTTAAGTCATTATTTTTTAGGACTAAATTTTGCCTAGAAATTATATTCTTATTAAATGCGAGAATAAGTATTATGGACCAAGCCTCTCAAACAGGAAATTTAAATTAGTTCTGAAAACTTACTTTTCCGCCGCATTAAGATAATAGCGTTTTAGTATAAACTAAAATGTATCACAGTTGCGTCCCCGTTTTTTTAAGTTGTCAACTTATGTACAAAAACGGCACGAAGAGACATGTCTTACCAGTGTTTTTAATCAGAGACCCCTGTAACCTTACCGGGAGTTTCACTGTGTTCGGCTAGTAAAGAATAAAGGTTCCTTGTAAATTATAGTTTCTGAAACAAAGATAAAGAGAGACAGAAAGGTCCGAAGTATTTTTTTTTCTTGAGTCTTAGGACCATATACTGGATGTGTATAAAGTTACACTATCCCGTGTTTTCTTTTTACAGATACCGAGATATGACTTCGATTCGATGAGACTGATTTTAAACGACAACTTCCGCTGTAAATTAAAAGCAGTCTTCTTAGTTTAAATGTGGTACACGTAAGCATTTCTCAAGTTATAATGGCACTTTCGTGCCTCTTCACAATTGGCTGTTGATAGGTATGTATTGTTCATAGCAAAATAATTTGTGTCAAAGTTTTACAGAACTTAAATTTTTTTTTAAATATGTTTATACGAACCTCTAGTGATAGCATACACAAATCGTGACATGACTTAAGCCAGACGGTTGTCTCAGCGGATATTGAGTAGCCTCCCAATGCCCCAGGTGGGCGGGGAATTTTCGGATGGGCACTTTTATATTAAATGTTAGGTGGGCACTGTCGTGATGTGGGGGGTTTTCTCTAGGTGCTTCCGTTTTCCCCTCGCCCTTATTTCCACCCGTGCTCCACCGCCGCCTCATTTCTCATTCCGAACCTTGTCCCTCGGGTAGGGCAGCGGGGTTCATTTATGCACTAGCTTCCTCTTATCCACGGTTAACCTGCTTGAAGGCGGACGTAGCGCGTATATTTACACGCACCAGTTTAAGCCGCAGTCACACGTGAAACATGTCCAACTATGAACATTGGCTCCGAACTTGCTCCGATAGCATTCACTTGCTGTTTAAAGTAAACTGGTTGAATTAAGTACATCGGAACGACTTTTCATCAACCTTCAAAAATGTCACTGCCCCCTACCTACGTATGTTTTAACGGACACGCCGACAGGCATTCGCGCAGTAAAGTTGGTAACGCCGGAGAGAATGTAGTTCCATTTCTTAACGTTGAATTAAAAGTATCGTGTAAACATTTGTGACACCTCAAATTATTTTTTTCTGCTATTTTAATGCATGTTAAGTGTAAGGATTAGCGATTTGTAAAATATTTACTATTCTAATGATTTCACAGTTTTACTTGAACGACGCATGAATAAAGGGATCAGACCCATGACAGTTTTAATATTACGTACGGTGGAAGATTACGCATTGTTCATCCAAGTAGATCTTAAGCAGGGCTCTCAAAAGTGCTCAGTTTACCTTCAAAAGTCTACTATTAAAATAGCTGAAATTTTCGGGATTTTCTGCATTCGTTGAAATAATACAGGTTGTGCCAAATTAATACGTGTACGCTTCGTACTTTAATAACAGAGAAATTATTTAAGAGACTCTGTTGGGGCTACACGTATTTGACCCTGCAATGACAACGTTAGGTGTGTGCGAGCGCGTGTAGCCTTTCTGCTGTTGTTAGTTCCGCTTGCAGCCACGAGCGAGAGCGCTACAAATACAGAGGGGAATATGTAGGTGGCAAGGTTTTCTTTCGAGCAACGCAAGTGGATTTTAAAGAACAATACTGATTTGCAGAGACGATGGAGAGCAGAATGATATACTGCGCCACCGTCACTTGTTACATTGACACTATTACGTGACATGGATCTGTGTGTGATGTGAAGAAAGGACGGTGCGGCAGGAATTGAATTGCAACGGACAAAGGAAGTGTGGGGCTGTGTTGCACACATTCAAATGTTCCAAAGTCCGTGCGGCGAGCTGCGCGTGAATCAGGCGTCAGTTAACCAAGTGTCCGTCGCATTTTAAATCACGCGAAGAGGAGGTCCTACATTCCCACGTTACTTCGCGCTATTAAATAATACTACCCAGATAGACGCGGTGTCGAATTTTTAGAGTGGGTTGTGAACATATGCAAAGGTAACAAACATGTTACAGACGTGATTGTTTGGTCCGAAGAGGCAACCTTCAAAATTAACGGAACTGTCAACCAGCCACAACTGTGTTTGCTGGGCCAATTAAAATCCTCACATTGTACTAGGGCACGGAGTTGATCTTCCTGTGTTAACGGTGTGGTGGACGTCTTCTTTGACGGAATGGCGACAGGTGAAAGTACCACACCAAGTTGTAGGAAATCATTGTGCCAACTGTTCACCAACTCTTACCCTGGTGACGACTGCTTTTTTCCAGCGGAACAGGGCACCGCGGCATTACCATGGAGACGCACGGTCGCTCCTGGATGAAACATTTGTCGGAGGGTTGGATGGGCCGAAGAGGAAGTGTTGAGTATCCACCCACAACGACGTTGAATTATTATTTGTCGGGAACTCTGAATAACGCTGTGTACGCCACAAAGCCACAGACGCCGGATGACATTACGTACACGATTGTGACCGCCTGTGTGTGAACTCCCGCGACAACCGTAGCTGCTGTCAGTTGTTCTGCTCTACATCGTTGCAGACTATGTCTTGCTATTGATGGCGGGCATTTCGAACATTTGTAACTATTGTTATGATTCGCATGAAGTCAACGTTGTCCTTATAACGTCAGATACTAATGTTCCCTTCTTATTGTCTCTAATAAATTCTCAGTTATTCATTTTCAAATAGTGGGAACGTTAATTCAGGACATTCTGTATAAAGTAACGTCAAATAGCGATATACTTCGTTCTATTGCAGTTAAAGTAATGTAGGCAGATATGGTCTTAACGTCTTGTCGACAGCTAGGTCTTCAGATACGAAGAAAGTTACTCAGAAAAAGAGGAACGAGGAAGGAATCGGCCGTGTCATATATTAAGGAACCATCCAAGAATTCTCCTGGAGTGATTTCGGGGAACCATGGGAAACCGAAATCAGGATATCCGGAATGGAATTCGAACCCAGGACCTCCTGAATGCGAGTCCAAAATTTATTCACTATTTAAAAAGTAATGAGTGTTGGAAGCGATTATAAATAACTACTGGAGTGAGTTTTTGAGGTTAGGATATCCTTTTATTTGAATTCAGTTACAGACGTGTAATCATGCGAACATTGGTAGACATTTAATTAAGCGTGTTTAAATATGACTGCCGCAACATTTTCACGTTCACAAGTTCAACCTTCAGTGTACCCGCGCCCTTACAAGGGCTGTGGGTCGGTCTGCTGAACGTACAACGGCGAGTGCGGGCAAAGCGCGGTTACATAAGCCGTGCGAGCGACTGCGGGGGGCAACGCCCCGCCCCTTCGCGTCCGCTGCACACGATCTGCCGATCACGTGTAGGTAGGGCCATGTACACATTTCAGCATTCACTCAAAACACGCAAACTTTCCTAACACTTTGAGTGCCGCCATAATGACATTACGTCGCCTGTATCAAGCTGAGTGACGTGTGGAGTTTGCCGTAACATTAAGACTTGCGCATTAATTTAAGACACGGGCGAGGGAACATTATTTCACCTGCAGTTTCCGTAGAGTTCTCTGCAACGTTATACTACGTCAGCAACAATCAAAGTGTAAATTACACCGGAGAGCCAGAAAAAAAAGCTGGTATAGGCGTGCGTATTCAAATAACAGAGGCATGGATCCAATCAGAGTAACGCTATGCGGTCGGCAGCTAGATCGGTTACTGCTGCTACAATGGCAGGTTATCAAGATTTAAGCGAGTTTGAAGGTGGTGTTATAGTCGGCGCACGAGAGATCGGACATTTCAGCCCGGAACCTCGCAGACCAGTGACTAATTACGCGCTTTAATTACCTGGGCCACGAAGGTCACATCACACCTACTCCCGTGGATCTGATCAAACAGATTACTCTGCGTGTTCTTGGTTCGTGTAACGAAGGTGTCGAATATGTTGTCCCTCACGCTCTCTCACTTTTATTCGTGAGAAAACCTTGCATTCTTTTCCACTCTGCAATGAAAGAAACAATGCTATCGTGCACACGTTACAATAATTTTTGGGTTATATTTATCTTTCCGAAGACATATTTATGTTTAGGTTGCAACGGGTGTCAATTACGTCTTTTAACATTCGTGTCAGAATTATTTTATCGTGATTTTTTTTAGAATTAGCTGTAGGGCATGATGGATAAAAGTTTATTTATTAGAACTGGAGCCTTGAACCTTTCTCGAGGCTCTCGTGTCATTCGAAGGTCTAAACTGGGACAATTATATGTATAATATATTTTCTTATTATAATGTTTTTATTCTTACAATGTAAGGTTTTACGTCCTTTTTCGCATTTAATAACTATTGGGCTTACTAAAATATTATTACTCATGTGAACAACTCTTTGAAGATGACAATACTGCGCTGAGAAAAATATTTTGTAGAGGTCACCCTGCCAAATTATTCTGTAGTTATTACAAAATAATTTTGTATTGGCCACAAAAGTTTAGTGGTGACTAGTAAATCATTTTTTGTCCAGCACGAAACTTATTTGGCAAGGTGAATACTAACAAAACATTTTGTGGTTGCCACAAAATACTTTTTTTCCAGTGTGTCCCTATATCACTCTTTCACGTGGCGAATGAGATCCGTCATGAATAAGGAGCCAAGAGTTATGTAACATTCATACTGAATTCAAGATTAGCCGCTTAACCAGTTCGTGACCGTCAATCACCCTACGAGTCACTTTCTACGGCTGCCAGGTCAGCTCCCTGGGGGGAATTTTTAAAGTTAATCGCAAACGTCTGCTAGCACGAACGTCAGATAGCTCGCAAATCACTTTACCTGAGAAACTGTCAATATAATTTCTGTTGCGAGAGTCCACTCTCTCGGGTTTCGTTCTTGTTGCGAGGTCAACAAACTCGGATACTAAAAAAAAAAAAAACATTTACAAGCAAGTTTAATAGTCGCGCATAACTTTTTATTTCTCAGTACTGCTTTTCGTAACCAAGGTAGATCGATATTCTACCTTTCGCGATACACAGCGTGGAAAAGTACAGAATATTTCGGTCTTAACATTCACTTTTAAACCTCAACGGTGAATAAAGGTGGATTGTACATTTCACTCGAATTCTTGTGTTGACAGAGTTGCGCGCGTTTCTTTGCGGTGGTGCTGCAAGTAGTTCTTTGATTTGCCCCCCCCCNCTTTCACAGTTCTGTGAGCCCTCCGGCATGCATGTTAGTAGCTAGGACTGTTGGATAATGGGATGCGTCTTAGAGCAAGCCCTTCACGCCTTCGGTCGGGTTTATTATGTTTTTAAAAGTGAAGCATGCATCGCGGCTATAGAAGGGTTATCTGGTGCCATGGCCGCAATTGTAGCCATGGACACACCCCGAAGGAGGAAGGGTCTAGATGGAAGGGCACAGCAAACCAGAGCAAAGCGGAGAAGGCGATGGGAAAATCTGTGCGATAGTGTCGCGGAGGATAAATGTATGTGTCTTTGACTGTATTACGGCTGGAGAAAGTAGGGCTTGTTGTTAGTTAGAGAAGATAAACTTGTGTGGGTGTGGTGCGGGGTGATATGAAATGAGTGCGCAGTTGGTGTGTAATGTAACCAGGGTCGCGCTATGCGGCCCTGGTGGCGGGGGACAGAACTGAGCCACCCACCCGACAGATGCCAGTCATCTCTCTGTAACCCAGAACAAAGTGTTATTTTGTTACATGCAATTATAAGAAGGGGCAACTCATAACTATGGGTAATAATCTATCTACTGGTTTGCAATCTCACTTGCAGCTTAGTGAAGTAAAGTGTGAGTTTAAGTGTGCATGTCAGTGTAGATGTGCCTCTACACAACCCCCCGCCAGCTGCTGCGTTGAGCTCCACGACGCCTGACGTCTTGGGATCGGCAGAGGCGAAGGACCATACATACATACATACCGCTGTCGGATGAGAGAGGCGTCTCGGCGCCAGTGTGTGTACAGCAGTGTGTGTGCAATGTGAATCACAGGGCCGTCACCGAGCCAGGGGCTGTGCAGTGCATGCTTTGCCTTGTTCTGCGATCACATAGTGCTTCGAAAATGTTTTTGGTGCGTGAGTGTAGTAGGTGCAATCCGCGGATTCGAAAATTCACGGGTGCATCCACCGATGCACACCGGACGTTCGAAAATTGCCGTTTCGGTTGAGTTCGGTTTGAACCGACTGATCCACCAGTTCAACCAGCCTGAAAATTCGGTGGATCTAATGGATATGCACCAAAACATCAGCCTATGAATTTTCGAACTCTTTCTCTGAAAAATAAAACTTAACACACCCACAACTCGTAATTTTCAAATATTCCAAAATATACACTTATAATTCGGACGTCGAGTTTTACAAATAGGCGATGGAAACTTTAGAATTGGAGTGTCATGGTTTTAATATGTGTCTTGGAGCAGACTGAAATACCGCTAAAAAAATCAACCTGATTTTCGAAAAATGCCTCAATCAGTGTATACTGGTGTATCAACCACTGGTGGATCCATCAATGAATTTTCGAAAACGCGGATTGATAAGGTGCAGTAATACGGGATTACCGATGTTTACAATCGCGGGCATGACTGAGCGCCGGCTGTCGTCTTCGAGTGTCTTTATACCAGTACTTTCTATCGCTCCTGTAATAATGGTCATAAACAACAATCGTAATGCAGCATAAACGTGATTATATAATTATCGGAATATACGATAATGACACAATTTTATCCATGTTAAGTTGTGATGATCGTGCTTACAATAATCCTTTATTTTATAATTGTATTCACTTTATTTTTACTTTTTACTGGATTCCCTCTTCCATAAGACGTATCCATGCGGGAATCAGTGGCACTCGTGTGCGTGATGGCTGTTCACGATAAAGTGAGCACTTTTTAAATCAACCTTAGAAAAAGTTACTAACTCCTACATGCATACATTTTAACGAGCATATTGAATGACATGCTCCTAGTACAGTTGGTAATGATGGGAGGGAAGTAGTTCCGTGTTTTAACGTCGAATTAAAAGTGTGAGGTAAACAGTTGTGATAACTGAAATTTTTTTTTTAAGGCACATAAGTGTAAGTAAACATTAGCAGATTTGTAAATGACTTACTTTTCTGATAATGTCANGAAGTAGTTCCGTGTTTTAACGTCGAATTAAAAGTGTGAGGTAAACAGTTGTGATAACTTAAATTTTTTTTTTAAGGCACATAAGTGTAAGTAAACATTAGCAGATTTGTAAATGACTTACTTTTCTGATAATGTCACGGATTCGCGTGACCGGCGCATGAATGAAGTGATGAGTTCCATGCCAGTGTTAATTTTACGTAACGTGAAATAATACACAACGTGCATACAGGTATATCTTAAGCGGGGCTTTCAAAAGTGCTCAGTTTACCGTGAACAGCCAACACACGTAAATTCTTACGTCGGCAAAAAAAAAACTTCCCATATGAAATACAGCCAAACTGGATGAATGTATGATTGCTGTGCAGTATGAGTAGTGGCATTTAACCTTAATATTTCTATAGCTTCTTGCTTCGGGTGTAGTTTTTTTCTGGGGAATATTATTACATCATATTCTTTAAAACATGCTAAATTTTCACAATGAAAAGAATGGTTATTTGTTGAAAGGATACAGCATGATTAAATTACGCTATTTTATTATAATTTTATTCATATCGAGCTGCTTCTTGTTTCAATCCCCTGTCTCTGATATATGCGGAGGTTTCCATAGTAAGGACGTAATCGTGATCAGCGTTGCTTACTTGGAATGGGTTCGAGTACTGCGTCTGCCCAACCAAATTTTAAGGCAAGATACGTCGTCGCAGAAATTACTTCTCTCGGTGGCCTTATGTATTATAAACCAAGCGAGTATCTCCAAAATCGCCCGTGGGTTCGCACCTTTTAATTTTTTATGAATTTCGTTGATTATATTCTAAGCTATTTTCAGGCCCACTGCCAGTTTTATGCCTTCAGTTTCACTCGCTGCTTCGCAATTTAAAAGTGTTATTTTCAAGTATTACTGGTTAAAACATGTTGGTCGTCGAGCATAAATATATTTTTTCCCCTCTGAAAGCATACGCATATATTTAAAGTTTCCGCTATAGGAAAGAGCGGCGAGTGGGTGTATAGAGGTGAATTCACAATCGGAAAACATAAGCACAGAGCATAGGACATGACAGTATAGATTTGCACTCGCCCAGCAACCTTGGCTGTCCTTAACATAAAATTACACGTAGTGGAATACAGCAATAGATGTAGCGTGAAAAATTTGTTGAAAATGGACAGTGACGTGAGAGATTTGGCATGTTTCCTTGTCTTCGAAATCATTGCTTTCGCAATCGTAAATATGTAGATAAGGTTGGAAAATTTCTGCTAGTACACCGTCGCCCGTTCTTTCCTCTAAAATTTATGTTACAAAATTTCTGCAGCGTAACTACGTTCCTCCATTTCCGTAGCTAAATAAACATGTTCGCAGAAAAATTTTAATGCTCCCGCCCTGATGAGTTGTTGCCCTATGCGTGTGCGTGATAAATTAAGTACAACAATTTCCTTCTCGCACTATGCGAGGACCTCTCACGCACAACAGCTGTCATGCGCAGTTCTGAGTCAACACGTTCGGAGACGTGGCGGTCGACTCTCGTGCCCACGACCTGCGTTCTCCGGTTGCGTGGCTGTTGCACCC
>NQII01000600.1:167060-180770 GCA_002778355.1 Clitarchus hookeri
GGGGGGGGGGGGGTAACATTTTGCCTCGAAGTCACTTGAGCTAAACATTATTTAGTTTTATATTCGCTTGTCCTTAAAATAATTTAACATGAAAGGGGAAAGAAACCTAAAATATATTTAACCTGCAAGTCGTTTGGTCTTAACGTAATTCGGACTAAACATAATTTTACCCTATAGGTAATTTGGCTTACAAGTCAGTTTACTTAAAAATCTTTCGGTCTAAACGTAATTTGTCTTAAACGTCGCTTGGTGTGAAATCATTCTAGTCCAGATAAGATAACATGACGTGCACTTATATACATCCCTGATGTAAATCAATCTTTGTAAAGGAACGGTTGAAATACTAACCAAACCCCAACGCTCGTGGTTGAGCGATAATTTGTTCTGCTCTGCAGTAACAAGTAATTTATTTTAAATGATTTTAATGTTCTAGCTTTTATGCTGAAAGGCTAATCAGACGAGTGCATAAGTATATGTTGAACTAATTTAAAGTTTACTTGCAAAAAGGGTGCACATGCCAACAGACAAACACACACACACACACACACACATATTTATATTGCTTACCCGGTACCCGAACCCGAATACTGTGATAAAAAGTGACCTAGCTCTGCGACCTAGATCTGCAGTAAGATGGGACTAATTGCTTACTAAGCTGAGCCCCACTCGCCTATGTATGTGGAAAACACGAGATGCATGTAGCGTGCGTGCATTGCGACTTTAGCGGGGATTAGGAAAACATGACTGCGGTCGGGTCCATGCTTTCCTCTCAAAGTTAGTTTAGTTTCTCAAAGGAAAGAAAAAAAACAACACAGTCATCGATAAACCTTCATAAGATATGTGCGTTATAGGCAGATCAAGTATATTTTACTATGCGTGCTTGAAATCCCATGGATGTTGGGCGTTATAAATATTTACCCGTCAAACACATGTTACCACGATTTATTTTAGGTATTAAATATCCGGTAAGTTAACCATGATAATAATTATTTATTTTTAACACATTTCGTAACGGAGTTCTTTGAGTTGCTAATNATATCCGGTAAGTTAACCATGATAATAATTATTTATTTTTAACACATTTCGTAACGGAGTTCTTTGAGTTGCTAATCGTATGATTTTAGCCAAATGTGTTTTAGCAATACATGGAGCTAGAAGCGCGCACAAACCTGTGTGTTCGCACACTCCATACGTGTTACGGTCTCTAGTTACATGCACGAAGCTACGCAAAATATAATTAGCATTGGCTGTAAGATATCATAAAGACGAAAATAGGTCCTTGTGATGACGAGGTGTGAAAGATTACGAATGAAGTTGCGAANTATCCGGTAAGTTAACCATGATAATAATTATTTATTTTTAACACATTTCGTAACGGAGTTCTTTGAGTTGCTAATGTGTTTTAGCAATACATGGAGCTAGAAGCGCGCACAAACCTGTGTGTTCGCACACTCCATACGTGTTACGGTCTCTAGTTACATGCACGAAGCTACGCAAAATATAATTAGCATGGGCTGTAAGATATCATAAAGACGAAAATAGGTCCTTGTGATGACGAGGTGTGAAAGATTACGAATGAAGTTGCGAATGTGTTGAGAATGTCCCGTACTTACTTCTAAGATAGTAAAAAAACCAGAATCAACATACAGTACAACGTTCGCAGCATCAAACAAGAAGACGTCTGCCCGGTCATAATCAGACATGCTTCCCAGTTAGGCGGGAACCTTAAACTTGACTATATATAACTATGCATATGACCTTAAGAGTCTTGCATACAGAGATAATAAGACATCTGATGGACATTATCTATTCCAGTCATTGCCTCATAAGCAAATACACGTAGTTCCAAGTAATCAGGGTCCATTACTCCAGAAAAGTATTCTGCAACGCCAAAACGAAAATATGGCCTATTCGCAGTTTCTTCAAACTTTTTGAATCGAACCTTTGAAAAATTACTGTGTGTGCGACGTGTTCTGTTGTTTCCTACGTATGTCATGTACCACTAGCGTTTTATGCTTGTTAACATGAAAGTGCCTTATTTCTACTAAAATTTAACCTTTACTGATATTTTATTTATAAATTATATTATTTAATTTATAACTAATGTGATAAAAACTATGGGGGGGGGATAGGTACGTTGGTAATGTCCAGTAAGAAATAGTTGTTACGAAGAATATTATAGAAGTGAGTGCGCACGAATGCGGTGCGTTGTCCCTTTGGTGTAATCTTCTAGACTTGGTTAATCTTTGTTTGCACGAGGCGGAGGGATACATGGGAAGCAGAACTTCAGCAGGGCTTCAGGAAAGTTGTAAGTGTCCGCGGACGGACTGCAGCTGTCGTTGGTGTGGGCGACACACGACGCTCCCNGGCGCTGCGCGAAGGCTCACTCCACGCGGCGTATCCAGGGATAGTCAGAAGGTTCCGCACAGCCGGGTCCGTGCGTGATAAGGAGGCGACGTCGAGCTCCTGATAAACCTCTGGCCTCTTTTACATGCCGTTGTGTGCCGGTGTCTGGCGCCTTACTCGCCTTCAAGGACTTCACCTGGCGTTAAGGCGTGACGCCCGTGCAGCAAGGAGGCCGAGCTGATGACGGTTCCCNGGCGTGACGCCCGTGCAGCAAGGAGGCCGAGCTGATGACGGTTCCCAACTCCGTACTCTGCTGTTGACAGGTGAGGTGGAACCACCCTCGGGTGGAGAACATCCACCCACTGCGATTGGAAAGGGCGTGATCTCTTTATATTGGGGACATTCAACTGCTTCCAATTAAGAGCTCAGTTCAAGCTCACAATGACATGTTCTGGACATAAGGCCTGGCAAGAGCGACCCCACACCAGTCTGGTGAGAACAGTATAGCCTGAAGTGGCAACTAACAGTCTGAAGACCCACCTGGGGGTGCGCTCTTACAAGAGCTCAGAATGATTCTCCTATAATACCTTTNAGGAGGAGCTCTGGCGAACAAACTCGCTGCACTTGATTGCAGATAACATGATGATGGTTCCCGAACCGACAAGAGGCCGTTGCTCAGAATCTGACAGCCCGGTCGGTAAACAAGTCTTTCGAAGGCCCTAGTCATTATGCTTGTGTGTGACTTACACTGGTCGATTTCGCACGCTTCTTGTACGTGCGAATGTGGGCATCGTCCGGACGAGACAAATACAGCGTGTTTCTAAAACGTGGGGGGAAAACTTCGGCACGCAGTTCCTTACGAAAATATTAGACGAAACTGTATGTACAACTTATTGCCTAAATGATTATCAAAGGAGCTATGCGCCCCCCAAAATCTGAGTTTTAAAATGCGCCTACTTGAAAATATCGTGAACCACTTGTGACTAGCAACACCGAACCCTCACATGCCACCGAATGGCCTTGGTGTCGTGAGACCGGGAGCCTAGGCTCCCATAACTCACAGGGTGTTTGTCAAAGAAATGCACCCGACACATACTCAGATCATTGGGTCGGTGGCGGGGCTCCGTGTGTATGTGGGTCGTTGGGCATCGGACCCGTGTTTAGGCTGTTAATCCTAACTACAAACGGGTGCATGGTGTTTTGTATAAGGGAGATTTTACACCTCTATAAACGCGGTCGGTAATACCATTCCCCTTCCTAATGGAAATGGCTGTTGGCACCCTACGGTTGCATCGAACTTTGTGACACTACATTCCAAGCAATATTTTCAAAGACAAACTGCAAATCACCACGTAAAAAAAAAAAAAAAAAAAAAAAAGCTGTCTTCTTGGAACATTCTCAGGTGAACCGTTTGTAAGATAATTCATGCTGAGCGTTCATAAAAGGCAGTGTGTTGCATGCCCTGTAGGCAAACCACAATACTGAGTAAGGCAATTTAAATGAGAATTTTTCAGGGGCACACAGATCCCTTAATAATTTCTTGACGAGAAATGCGGTACTTACATTTTAGCCTTATATTTTTGTCAGGAATAAACTGTCGAAGTTTGTCCCTACGTTTTTAAGAACACGTTGCATATTCCAACTTGTGTTTGCACTGGTTTTGTTTTTGGGTTTGTTCGACTAATTAGAGAAGTTAAGAGTGCGTTTTTCACTTGACATTTACAATGAATACTGTTCCTCTTTAAGAAGCGAAGAACATTATGAGGAGCTACGGCCACTGTATCACGTGTTCGTTTTCAGCAGAGCGCGTGAATTCGCCCTTATGACATGCCTGCTGCTGGCGACATTTCGTCACGATTTGCTACTCAGTTTGTGCGTAATAAGGCATTTCATAGAACCCGTTTGGCAAATGTAAACGCGAACTTGATGTCACTGATTCAGGGATCAGAAGAAACTGCCTGCGTGTGTGCAGATATTTGTGGAAGTCCTTGTGGCCGGATGCCATTTTCGAGTGTCCTTTGGCAATATAGCGATTGTGTTTACAGACTTATCGAACGTATTGCAGCGTTTCAGTTTTACCTGCTGACGTGGCCATCGATGGAATTATGCGGCGGGCGTGAAGTTGCAGCACAGCGAGACAGTTGTTCCGAGAGTGAATACACTGTTTGTCGTCAAGATTCAGTCAACTGTTTTATGGTTTCTTGTGCTCTGTTTGATAATACTCTAGTTTTCATTTGCTTCTCAGGTTGAGTGTGTTTGGTCACACGCAACTTACGAAAAATGCCGCGTCTGCCATTTAATCTCTTTTCCCAAGTTTTTAAATTAAAATCCGTTCTAGCCTTGGCGAAACAAACAAAGTCCGTGTTACATAATTAATTAATTTACGTTTAACTTATAACGGTGGTTTTTTCGTCATTATCTTCGTGGTCTGTTGTGCTCTTTTTTATTGCGAAACGAGGCAGAAATTTTATGATCTTAAAATATTAGCGAAGTAAACCAGGGTTCCGACGCTCTGCGGAAAAGAACATCTTGGATTTATGATTATTATTGGTATAACACTTTAGCATAGAGAGGTTCGATGTCATAGTTTTCCTCACATTTTTTTGGTGATAATTGAGAGTCGCTCATTCTTTTCAGTCCGACTTGCTCGGAACGTTGCACCGGACATCCGTGTTTTGCGCTACTCCATACAGCGCACTTCAACGGACTGGACACAATGAGATTCGACGTGTTCGAATCCGCTAGTTCGCCCAGAATATTTCCCATAGAATTATGCTAAATATTTTAAGTAAAATATCTGATGCCAAATAATTTTAGGCCAAGTGACTTTAGGCCATGTGACTTTAGACCAGATATTTTTTGGCCAAATAACTACATTCTGTATACTTCAAATAATTTTAGGTCGAATGACTTTGGGCTAAATATTTTTAGGTCAAATAACTTAAGTTCAAATAATTTTAGTGTAAATGACTTTAGGTCAAATAATTTTAGGCCGACTGACTTTAAACCAAACAATTCTATGCCAACTGACTTTCGGCCAAATAATTTTAGANGGCCGACTGACTTTAAACCAAACAATTCTATGCCAACTGACTTTCGGCCAAATAATTTTAGAGCACCTGTCTTTAGGCCAAATAATTTTAGACCATGTGACTTTTGAAACTGTTTTAGGTCAAGTGACGCGGAACCGTACAGTTTCCTGATTGCTGGTATAATTTGTTGCCATGGCACACACACACACACACGCACACACACACACACACACACACACNGGCTAAATATTTTTAGGTCAAATAACTTAAGTTCAAATAATTTTAGTGTAAATGACTTTAGGTCAAATAATTTTATGCCGACTGACTTTAAACCAAACAATTCTATGCCAACTGACTTTCGGCCAAATAATTTTAGAGCACCTGTCTTTAGGCCAAATAATTTTAGACCATGTGACTTTTGAAACTGTTTTAAGTCAAGTGACGCGGAACCGTACAGTTTCCTGATTGCTGGTATAATTTATTGCCATGGCACACACACACACACACACACGCACACACACACACACACACACACACACACACAGAGTTATTCCAAATCCAGCTCAGTAGCTGGTGTCCTATCCGCATGGCGCTCCAGTTCCGTTCGCCTTCGTGATAGGCAACTTGTTGTGCACGTAGGTACTTGTAGCTGATGAAGCCCCTGCATTGTTTTGTTTTACTTCAACTTAAATTAAAAAATACTATATCACCTCTCCAAAAAATTTGTAACAAGGATTTTTTGTTTATATCAGTCCATAGATGCTGTGGTTTGAATTTTGACATGTTATTCAAAAAACATATTTTANGATGCTGTGGTTTGAATTTTGACATGTTATTCAAAAAACATATTTTATATGTATAAATGCAGGTAGGAACAGTGACATTTTTCAAAGTTGATTTTAAAAATGCCCAAGGAACCGTCCACTTCATAAAAACCGTGGCTTAGGACTGCGTTAGTGTTCATTTTACTTAAAAATCGCAGTAGTTAACTTAAACATCCCACAAAATCTAAATTTTTGGAATATTTTGACTAATGTGTCTATTAAAGCTACAAAGGGACGGCATTTTTTCTATCATATCTCTGATATGCTGCAATGTTTATTTTACATTATATTTAATTTTTTTGTTTCGCAACTAAGAGATAAAAGTTTTCTATTGAAGTTTAAGGCACTGTTGTATATAATGGGCCATGAAAAAATCGCAATTATGAATAAATTTATATTAATTGGTTTTTCTCTGGTTTTACGCAATTTCAGGGTATCTGAATCGTCAGTTTGTGCACATTTTGCTGAGCCGATTTGTGCTGTGTAATTACGTCGTGAAGCGCCCTGGTTACTGTCAATAGGCTTACAAATACTATACAAGTAATACACGGTACGAAGCCATTGCAGAAATTGAGCATGTTTTACCCTGACTGCTTGGCTAGACACAAAGTAGATCAGTTGTCGTTTCTCTGTGCTCGTGGCAACATTGTGACCGACGCAGAGAAATAACTACAGATCGCAAGCCATCGCTCCTTGTCTTTCTGGGACAATTAAACATATGAGCTACTGAAGTTCGGCATTGGAGGGAGGTTAGTACTAGACTCTCTTAGAAGAACCCTGCTATTATTACTTGTGTGCCTACACAGCGGCGCCAAATGCACACTGAGTCGCACAGTGCTACCGTCTGTAAGGCCAGGAACCTAGCGTCAATAAAAACAGAGAATGCTTTGTAATGTCCCTAGACACTTATACAATACTCTTCATATGCAGTGTTATAAACCGAAACATTGACACATGTGGCATTTAAATAGAAAATTNGACACTTATACAATACTCTTCATATGCAGTGTTATAAACCGAAACATTGACACATGTGGCATTTAAATAGAAAATAAGCACAGGTTGTACAGCTATTTCTGCGACGTATCCGGGGAAACTTTGTGAACGTGATCTTGATTCCATTGAAAGTAGAGCAGGTTTCGTACACTATGGATCTATTCATCTCCGTCACCAGCGAACTGATTAACTGTTGCACGTGTATACGATAACTAGTCGTCAAATTTAACGATTACAATGAAAAGATTGTAAATTATACTCCGAATGTGGCGGTACGTTGGTAAAACTGTCCTCGCGTTTGGTATAAACTGGATTCGATTCCTGGTTCAGACGTCCTTTTTTTGTACTTTTTCGGGAACCACTCCAGGGCAAAGACGGGATGGTGCCTTAGTTACTCGATTCCTACCTCGNATCCGGGGAAACTTTGTGAACGTGATCTTGATTCCATTGAAAGTAGAGCAGGTTTCGTACACTATGGATCTATTCGTCTCCGTCACCAGCGAACTGATTAACTGTTGCACGTGTATACGATAACTAGTCGTCAAATTTAACGATTACAGTGANTCTCCGTCACCAGCGAACTGATTAACTGTTGCACGTGTATACGATAACTAGTCGTCAAATTTAACGATTACAGTGAAAAGATTGTAAATTATACTCCGAATGTGGCGGTACGTTGGTAAAACTGTCCTCGCGTTTGGCATAAACTGGATTCGATTCCTGGTTCAGACGGCCTTTTTTTGTACTTTTTCGGGAACCACTCCAGGGCAAAGACGGGATGGTGCCTTAGTTACTCGATTCCTACCTCGCTCACGATTGCCTGAGCAGATGACTTGATCTCTGACGATCCTGCTGTCGACGCTTACTCGATTCCTACCTCGCTCATGATTGCCTGAGCAGCTGGCTTGATCTCTGACGATCCCGCTGTCGACGATTAATCGATTCCTACCTTGCTCACGATTGCCTGAGCAGCTTGCTTGATCTCTGACGACCCCGCTGTCGACGAGATGTAAAGCCATCAAAAATGAATCATGCATTTCGAAGTAGGCGTCTTGTACTCGCAAGTAAGAGGTCTCGCTTGGCTTGATTGACCTTCCTTACCACATATGCTTCAGTTCGTACTTGACGCCTCATGGAACTTGTTTCATGATTTTGCTGTAGCGCGTCTTACTTACGTTCTGGAGGTCGTGGGTTCGGCGCGACCGGCTGCATTGGGAATTATTTTTCAGGAGTAATTTTCTACCACAATTACAAGTAAAAGTAATTAATTTGCTTAGTATGAATGTTATAATATAGCTTCCCTCCCTAATTAATCTTGGCGAATGAAAGGAAAATAAGATTATCTGACACATTCAGTTACTTCGGCGATGACAGTTACTTCTATTTCACAGGCTTCATGACATTTCAGCGACCCAGCCGGAGAGAATCCAATTGGTCTGCTGTTAGTGTAACGGCGACAGTATGCGGTTCGATTCCCAGCGGAATCGTATCCGAGTTTTCTTATGTGGGGAACGGGGAAAACGTTGGAATTTTCCGGTGGGTTTTCTAGGGGTATTCCCACTCGTCCCCTCCAATTCATTCCTTCGCCGCTCCAACTTAACCTTGCTTCACCACCATCGGCGTCAAACACCTCGACTGTGAAGAGTCTCTCACCCAGTCAGTAAGGAATACAATGCATTCCCAGTTAGGCGGACTGGCAGAGGCATTCTATCGCTGTACACCGGACTGGGCGATCATCATCGAGGAGGGACCGCGATTGTGTAGCAGTGGTGGTGCATAAGGCCGTGCTCATACATTTTGCTGAATATTTTATTTAATAAAAGTTTTAAATATGAAGTATTATTTACTCAAAATTGATGCTAATTTTTTTTAAACACTACAATATAACTTGGTCAGAACTCGATTTCGTTGCCAGGGATAATTATTTGCAGGTTTTTACCGTCGTGC
This sequence comes from Clitarchus hookeri, assembly GCA_002778355.1. Classification (NCBI taxonomy): domain Eukaryota; kingdom Metazoa; phylum Arthropoda; class Insecta; order Phasmatodea; family Phasmatidae; genus Clitarchus; species Clitarchus hookeri. The sequence goes on from NQII01000600.1 coordinate 176,206, forward strand.
CCGCCGCCTCAAGTGCGCTCTACTGCGGCTGAGCACGGCTGCCGCTCCGTCAGCAAGTCCGTCGCGCTGGCCGGAGCCGCGAAGAAACACTGGAATCTCTCCCTTATCTGCGCCGCCTCTGTACTCCCTCAGCTTCTGCACGGGGAGCGCTGCGAGCTCGCCTCGCGCCTTCGAAAAAACCGGTCATACTAAACTCGTCGTCACTCGAAAACTATCCACTCAAATAACTTCAAAATTTTACTTGCTAATCATAATAATTTCTAACCATGACGCAATTATAATATTTTCTTTACTGAATATATTTTATACGTAAGAAATGGTAAAGTAATGGTATGTTTTGAATATTTTTCCGGACGAGAAAAAGTAGCAAGCGAGAGATTTTTTTTTTTTATTTTTTTTTTTTCGTTTTAAGAGATAGACGGATGATATGCGTATAGAATGGAAAATAAACACCTTTCCCTCTTAATTCATTACCTCTCGGGATTTACTTGTTACGATGTGTAGAACTTCGAAAATATTTCAACCATATACGAGAACGCAGCTACGAACTTTCTACTTTCTGTTATCTTCATTACACTTCTCTAATACTGTACCTGCATAAAGTTAAAATAGTATTGCTAGTTATTAGTTAACATATATTTACTCTGTAGCAAATATTATTAAAAGCAAGAATCTCAAAGAAGACAGAGTAAGTATATTTCGTTACGGCAATAAACAATTTACTTTCCATTCCATATTACACTTGCCTCGCCCAATCATATTCACAATTCACAGTTTACAAAGTTCGGGTATGTCATAGTTTGCGATAAATTTTGTCATTTTACAAATAGTCATACTATGCATGCACTTGTTCCTAATTAATTCTTGTACAGAAAATACAGTAAACGCAGATATTTCTAGGTATTTAATATTTTAATCCATTACTAATTATAACAACAATTTTATCCATTTGCGTTTGATAAGTGATGTTATAAATACGTGTACTATTTTTTTTGCATCTGTCCAGGACTTTGATCCAGTCAGAGCCTGCGTCCACAATTGTTTATACACTGAAGAGCCAAAAAAAACTGGTATAGGCGTGCGTATGCAAATAGCAGAGGTATGGAACCAATCAGAGTAACGCGATGCGGTCGGCAGCTAGATCGGTTACTGCTGCTACAATGGCAGGTTATCAAGATTTAAGTAAGTTTGAACGTGGTGTTATAGTCGGCGCACGAGAGATGGGACATAGCATCTCCGAGGTAACGATAACATTTGGATGTTCGCGTACGATCATTTCACGGCTGTACCGTGAATATCGGGACTCCAGTAAAACATCAAATCTTCGACATCGCTGCGGCCGGAAAAAGATCGTGAAAGAACGGGACAAACGACGACTGACGAGAATCATTAAAAGTGACCGACATGCAACCCTTTCTCAAATTGGTGCAGATTGGATTTGTGGACTGCTCTGCAGGATTTATGGTGTGAATTGCCTCCTGCATACCTTCAGACATCAGTCGAGTCCATGCCATTTCGTCTTGCGGCACTTCTGCGTGCTCGGGGTCCCTACGCGATATTAGGCAGGTGTACCAGTTTTTTTGGCTCTTTAGTGTATAACGAACAGGAAAGTTATTTTTGGCCGGCGCTGTACACTGACGAGATTCAGTACCCAAGGATCGTCTGTGTGCGTAAATGATTCGTAAACCGTGCGGCGTGCTACTGGTCTAGGTTGTAATGTTTCATATTGCTATAGCCGAACACGAAGCCTACATTTTCATTGGTCGCGATAGCTAAACATGTGCCTTGTAGACTGCAGCATTCGTTAGATAGCTTTTGTTTGTAAAACCTGAAACCATGAATTTATGTGGGTCTCAAAAGATTAAATTTCCGTTACACAAACTGAAAAACTCTTCTCATTTTTCTTGAACAACCCCGAAAAATCCAGCATGTATTGATATTGCTACCTGACTTAGGTTCAGAAATATCAAACCCCCAACTGTAGCTTATGTTCCGGAATGAAACGAATGGCTGTAATTAGTGGAGCTCTTGTTCAGTACCTTATTATCGGTACAGTGTTTGTTGTTTTATATTATTTGCTTTTAAGTTACATGGCTACTGCACTTTGTAAAAAAAACATTCAGTCTAAAGTAGACTTTACATAATGTTTAACCACTAGGTTTACTCGTATAATAACAGTAGTATAGAGTGAATAACCCTAAAATATACAGATTATATTTAACAAATCAACAGAATTTCTTAACTACCAGGAAATTAATTATTAATTTATTACCGCTGCTACGTGTCCTGAGAAAAGGCTGAATGGTATTGCCAACGTTACAAAACAAATTTTTCTACAGCTCATAGTAATCTTAATTGAAAATAATGCTCGAATTCCGTTTTGCATTTAAATTTCACTTATTTCCATTGAATATCAATTAATGAACTTCTATTATCCTGCATACGCTTATATCTTTGGAATAAAAAATGTGGCGTGAGTTCTGGTAATTTTCAGTACTACTGCATCTTCGATGTGTAAACGAGTGTTGTATTTGGTGGCAGAGAATGAAAACTGCTCTTATCAGTGCTGACATCTGACACATACTTACTGTCGCAAATACGTTTTCCAGTTTCTCGTAATCCAGTCAGTTTTTATAATGACACCGGGCTTTATCTCTGTGATTACATTGTCAGTTTGTCTGATCCCATCAAAATAAAGAATTATAATTGTAACATGATATGGGCGAAAATGTGCCGCAAGGTAATTTTTTTTAGAACAATATCTTGTAATAGTAGTAAATTTGCAAAATTAAACCAGTTATGTGATCAGACATTTAATAGAAAAATATTGTTTTTGTAAGGGTAAAACTATCGGTCTTGCCGCTGGATGTGCAAAAATGATCNTTTATTGTGGTGTGGGGGGGGGAGGGGTAATTGAAGCTGGCTTCATCAATAGCACGTAGTTTTTCTTAACTGCCGATCGCCACTGTGGTGTAGTAATTACACTGCTCGCCTCCCACCAAGGCGAACTGGGTTCGATTCCCGGCTGGGTCGCCCCGGATTTTCGCATGTGGGAATCGTGGCGGACGATGCCGCTGGTCGGCGGGTTTTCTCAGGGATCTCCCGTTTCCCCCGCCCTTGAATTCCGGCGCTGCTCCATTCTAACCTATCTCTTCGCCCTAATCGGCTCTCAAGACTTCTTTGTTAGGAGCCGTCTAAGTCTCTTAACTCACTCACTTCATTGAGGACTGTCCTTATCACTCTGCCAAAGTGCAGTATTGTTCAAAGAAATAGTACAATAAAACACAGCCCATGCCTTATAACTGGACGTCTGTCGCATCAACTCTGCAAATATATTAAATAACTCTTAGAATGCAATGTAAGCAATTTTGACATCATCCTTAAAAAAATCTTTCCCCATAACTAGGAATACACAGCAGCACACGCCAACATGTAGGCTCCTCTTTAAGTTGGTAGCGAATTAACAAAACAAAATATCAAACAACGTTGTATTGCGATTGTCGTGTTTAAATTTAATATCAGTGAAGTTAACGTTTCGTGTTTATGCATACTGAAGTAAGAATTTGTATATCAGTATCACATTTACTTTTCTAAAAAATTACACGGTTGTACTTAGATGACGCATGAATAAATGTTTATTTCACGTGTGGCGGAATAATACACAATGAGAAGAAAACTTTATCTTAAGCAGGGTTTTCAAAAGCGTTCAGTTAATCGTGAACAGCCTAATCTGTAATGCATCGTGATGGGGTAGTAATCCACTGCAAGCATGCGTATTTTACAAAATTAGTCATTCTCCCATGACTCTATAGCGGTGATGAAACGGCCTGCCTGGTGTTAGGCTATTTTTATTTCTTAGTTACTGGTGTAATATGCTTGCAAGGTCCCCCCCCCTTTTTTTTTTTTACCCGACCGCCAACTTGCTGCAAAACATCTCCAGCATTTCCGAGAATTATAAACTAATAAATCACGGAAAAGGACAGTGGGGAAAAAAAAGTCCAGTTTCGGATCGTCGGCAGTGAAAACTGTACTTCGTCTGGAGCAAGTATATATTTTAAATATTGATTTAAAATTTAACAATTCACCCCTATAAGCAAACATGACCTGCAAACTTTAACTAAAGAGTCCTGCCCATTCAAGCTTGCAGCTCGATAACATACACTGAGAGAAAGGTTTGTTCCATCCAACAAAATGATTGTTTGTGTAAGGCCAAAAATAGTTGCCCCAACAAAATATTTTGTTGGGTAAACATAACTTGAAAAGCAACAAAAGTAATTTTGCACATCTAACAAAATACACGTTTGAATAAAGAAAGCCTGTGTTGGGCCAAAATAAATTAGACTGTCGACAAAATATTTAGTTGAATCACCTATATGTATTTGTTTGGTTACTCATTTGATTGCCTTGATTCGAAAATACAGCTCGAGAGTTTGTTTGTATTTTTGTGGTAATTAGGATAGTAACTGTGTTTGTTAGTACATTTATCGATGCTCAATAATGGTACTGTTACGCGCCGACTGACGCACAAGGCGCGAGCTCTATGTGCGGTCTGGCTTTGTTGTGGG
>NQII01000600.1:180798-203274 GCA_002778355.1 Clitarchus hookeri
GGTTACATACCACGACCCTTCCCCCATCAGGCAGACCCACTCGCCGGGGAATTATTGACACCGGCAACCTAGCTGGCGTCACAGCCCCTCCTCCTACCCCTCCTTGATGGAGAAGCCGGCGAGTTTAGAAGATGCGCAAGGATATTCTGGGAAATAGGACCTTCGGTGCAACGCGGCATTTAGAGAAATATCTGGGCTATTAGCTGCGACCCTATAAATATTGCAGCGGTCCAAGGGTCGGCAGTCTTTCCGTGGAAGCCAATTGACTGAGTGCGGTACTTGAACGACGCGTGGTGCAGCGAGGGACATCGGCGAAGGGTACGGACGACGACGGGGGATTACGATGCGACGGCGGGCGAGGTTTCTGTGGTGTGAATGACCGAGAGGGCGTGAAACCCGACGAGTGAACGCTACTGTGCGTGAGGGCGCTCGGAGATATATAGAACATTGCGGACTTGTGGGACCTGGACTAAACTGAGGTGGGACTGAACGAACACGTAATACGTATTTTATTGTAGACTTACGAACCGGCCCGGCTTCGCCCGGGTACAATTGAGTTTTACAGTAAAACACTAATAAATAAATTGGGAAGATACAATTCATTTATGTGAAAACAGAATTATAAAATAATTCTATGTTGGCCTAGGTTTCTAACTGATTACGGTAACCTAAAAGGAAGGAAATATTTTTTACCCTATAGTCAATTAGTAGGGTACTGTTAGAAATAAGTGTACCTAGGTACTACTTTTGGCGCTTGGCTGAGGGATCTTAATCGATCACCAAAGTTAAGCAACGTTCCCAGAGGCACACTTTTGGATGGGCGGCCGTTTAGTGGCATAACATCTGAGCTCTTCCGGGCTTCGGAGGGCACGTTAAATATTCCGTCGCGGTTGTTATCGATTGATAGCAGTCGTTAAGACATTTCAGAGGTCCTTGGGTGGCCTGATAAACTATGACACCAGAGGAAAAAAATTCGGTCACGTTCCCAGCCGTTGCAGAATTACGTTTTGTTGTTATTCCACAGGAACCGTACAATTTTCTGGGGTAAAAAGTATCCTATGTCCTACTCCAGGACCTAAAGTAGCTACATACCAAATTTTATAAAAATCCGTTCTGCCGTTATGGAGCTGAGTGGTAACAAACATGCACACATACACACAGACATTTCGCATTTGTAATATGAGTAGGATATTGGAACTGTCTAATATGGACATACCATTTATAAAATAATTTAATAGGTTTTGATACACTGTCTATTGGGACTGATTTATATTTATTTAATTACATTTATTTCTTTGAGGCAATTGTAAATTGTATTGATTTGATTCATTAATTGTAAATAGCAAGTGATAACAATTGATTGTTAGGTATTGAGTAGAGAGAATTTTCGGTACAATTATTTTTAATAAATTGGGAACCTATAATTATTATTTTATTTAATCAAGACCTCCATCCCTTTACGAACCTGATTTAGCCCACTGACTTTTGAGAAAACCGGAACATTAAAAATGCCATAATAAGACGAGTTAGAAATTAAAATAAAAAGTAAAGCTGTAAAACTTGTATTTGGAATGCATTTATTTAAATATAAAATATTCGCATCATCAGTAGTCACATTACAGAGCAGACCTCCGTGGCGCAGTTGGCTGCATTCCGTCTTGCGGTGCGGGGGTTCCAGGGTTCGAGTATCGGGTAAGGCATGTGTATTTGTGTACGTCCGTATGAGCTACCCTTCCTGGGATCCTATCAATACAATGAAATTTAAAAAAACACTCAGGGTGCTGGGGTATTTCGTTCGGGCGCAAACGCTGTGAGTTCGAATCTCTGTCGAACTTCCAATAATTTTTATATTAACAGAAACTGTTTAATATACGTAGAGCCGAACAAATTTTTAGTTGCGCCAACCAAATCTCAGTGTGGGGCAAGCAAAAAATAACAACAAAACAATTTGGTTTCAACAAAGAAATGTTTTACTGCCCCTCTACAAACAATTAATTTGATTATGCCAAACGAACTTTGTTTGATTCGATAAAAGCTTTTTCTCGGTGAATTGTGCATTCAGGCACGGAATTATCGCGACGTATCGCCTCTGTAAATCTTGCTGTAAACACACTAGGGGTTTTTTTTTTCTTTTTTTTTTGGTAAAAGTAGGCGATAAACCGCAAAGACGTTTTCCTTATCAAGTTCTTTGACCTGACACACTTCTGTCGGTGGAGGCCTCCTTTTTCAACTCGCTGCAAGTGATAACACTGCTCTACTTTACTTCTTCGTTATTCTTAAAACATACATATATCGTTGAGTTGAGTTGAGAGGTTTGGGGTGGTTCTTAACAACGAGGTCTTGAGAGCCGATGAGGGTGAAATGAGGTGGGGATGGAGCAGCGTCGGAATGCAAGGGGCGGGGAAACGGGAGATCTCCGCGAAATCTCGCCGACCAGCGGCATCGTCCGGCACGATTCCCACTTGCGAAAATCTGGGTACGACCCGGCCGGGGACATGTAATGCAATTAAATTAGTTAATGTAAACGTAGAACTTTAATCCTACGCAAAATAAATTACGAAAGAAACGCTAATACGTTTTGCATCTTTCAGTACCGTAAAAAATGACCGATTACGTTCGTAATTTTTTTATAAACACAAAGTAGCCGTGTGCATTAATGCTAGCCTGAATACGTCGATTTGTAGAAGAACTAAGTTCTGGAAGACCAGCGAATGTCGCTCCACCTTCAATATCTGTAACCGCATTTTGGAACATGAATCTCGAAATTTTTTTTATGGGTTCCAGGTCTAAGGATATTGGTAAAAAATTTGTATTCGAACTCTCAAAATTTTTGCATTGCTATACAACAAGACAAAATATGCGCGAAAATTGCATTTAAAAAAAATCAAAACTAACGTAAGTATATATATGGTATTAATTTAGTCGTGTAAGCATCTCATTATTAAATGATTTTATTTTAATCATAGACTATACACCAAAACTCTAGAAGATATTTTGGATGATTTNAGCATCTCATTATTAAATGATTTTATTTTAATCATAGACTATACACCAAAACTCTAGAAGATATTTTGGATGATTTCGCAAGTGCAAAATGCTCCGTAAATACTCACAATTTTACTAACTGGAGATATGTTGAATGAGCACAACAGACATCAGGTAAAAATAATTTAAAATGTTGTTTACAATTTAATTAGGCTGTTATTTACAATTTTGCACTTCATGTAAAATTATAAATATAATTGTTTATTCATCAGTTCTATAAAGATTTGAATTTAGATTTCTCAATTTAATCGGCCATACATCATAGCATCTTAACGTTTCTTGCGAAAATAATATAATATAAAATAATATGCAAGTTGAAGGAAATATATCACTTTTGTCATTATACTGTTTGTTGAACAAATGTTATTGTGAATTCGTGTGCAATTTTAAAACAGAAACTGTCAATGTGAATTCGTTAAGGGCACGGCCTTTCGGCTGGCAGCTGCGAAATTTAAATAGGAAATCCCATGCCAAGGAAATTTCGCACTAAGTGTGTTATTTTAAAAAATAGGTGTTTCAAACAAAATGTATTCTTCACTAATTTTTTAAAATGTTTTCTACATTAGATAANGTTATTTTAAAAAATAGGTGTTTCAAACAAAATGTATTCTTCACTAATTTTTTAAAATGTTTTCTACATTAGATAATTTTCCATAACATGTATAGCCTGTTTGCAAATAATTTTTAAAATTTATGTTTTACAAAAAAAAAGTACATACTGCCTNTTTCCATAACATGTATAGCCTGTTTGCAAATAATTTTTAAAATTTATGTTTTACAAAAAAAAAGTACATACTGCCTATTTATATTGAAAATATACGCTCATCTTCTCCTAAAAAATTCTTGAAGAATACATTTAGTTTGAAACGCCTATCTTTGAAATTAACGAATTGAGGCGAAATGTCTTTAACAGGTGATTTCCTATTAAAATTTCGCATCTGCCAGCCGGTAGGCAGGGGCCTTAAGCCCCGAATACTTTCCCGTCGTGTACTGTAACTGAGTACTGTTACTTCTTGTTTCAACACGCAGGACAGAACTGCTCACAACGCTCGCCTTTTGTCACCTGTCAGGAATGCATTTGTGGAAACACGTGAGCACGGAGGAGAAACTCAAGGATGCCAGCATATTGGAAACAGAACAAAATCGCATGTTGCAGACTTGATTGACCAGTCGGTTCTTGGATTCCTCGCAGCGAGAGGTAAATAAATAGCAATAAAGAATTTAAGGTGGCGTGGGAATGGAAACGGAGCGAGATGTGCTGCCAACGTAACAGTACTTAATGAAAATAAAAAAAACNTTTAAGGTGGCGTGGGAATGGAAACGGAGCGAGATGTGCTGCCAACGTAACAGTACTTAATGAAAATAAAAAAAAACAATGCTCGCGGCAGCAACGGTCGTTTGAGCAATATAAAGCAAGCGACTTAAGCGAATTAAGACAAAANAAAAAAAACAATGCTCGCGGCAGCAACGGTCGTTTGAGCAATATAAAGCAAGCGACTTAAGCGAATTAAGACAAAAAAAAATTATCTTATATTTGTACCACATACTTTAAACTCGTGTCAATTATCTGTGACTACTTTATCCTCAGACAAAAATGTTTAGATCGCAGGGTTTTTGCAAAATAACTTGTCAAATTCAAATTTTTACTGTCTTTGTAATGTACAAATGAACCCATCTATTTGCAGAAAATTTAACTATGGTAATTTAAATGTCTTGTCTTGGTTCCTTTTAAGGCATGCTTAGCTAAAGTAGTTTTACAAAAAATTAGGGGCAGCCACAAATTNAATGTCTTGTCTTGGTTCCTTTTAAGGCATGCTTAGCTAAAGTAGTTTTACAAAAAATTAGGGGCAGCCACAAATTAAAAAAAAAGCAGTGTTTCCTTATTTTCAGCAATTTTTTGAAATTGTAAAAACATTTCCTTGTCAGAATTATAGACGCCTTGGAGTATCTCTTGACATCTTCTTTCAGTGCAGTGTAACTTATCTCATTCGTGTATTGAAGTTTTTTTTTGTACGTTTCTAAAACGGTAAAATTGTGATGTTGACATATATTTATGCAAAAAACTTTGCGCTAANTGTACGTTTCTAAAACGGTAAAATTGTGATGTTGACATATATTTATGCAAAAAACTTTGCGCTAATTTTTTTTTTTGCTAGGAAAGAGTACTCACTGATAACAGTATGTGGTACAATCATAAAATAGCACATTGTTTCGCTGNTTTTTTTTTTGCTAGGAAAGAGTACTCACTGATAACAGTATGTGGTACAATCATAAAATAGCACATTGTTTCGCTGCCAACACCCTTAAATCGTAAGTAGTAGACGCTGGGAAATGTTACGCCATCTTAGCTAAACCAAGCACATACAAAACTAACTCTTTTGCTACTGCTTAGTAATCAAGTTTCTCAGAGAAAAAATTCGGAAACAGTAACTACTTACCAGGTCTTAAGTTTAGCCAGTCACAAAGAAGGATACATCAAAATTAACACATGTTCCTATTTTGCTTTCGAACAACAAACTTTAAGAATTATTCCTGTTTTCTGACGCTAAAAAGCAAATGGTGAAGGCAAAAATTCGACTAAGTAAACAGTTAATTACAGTTTTATTTCAAGCACCATACTTGCAAGATGTTTCTTTATTAGGCTGAACTTAAAGGGTAAGATCTCTCTTGCGTAAAAAAAGTTTTGTGGGGCTACTATTGCTTTATTGCAAAGTGTATTGCTTACTGCTTAAGTTTCTTAGTTGTGCAAACTGCATTATTGTTTAGTCTTACCCGCCATGTTGAATTCTTTTAATTTCTTGGTAATGGAAGGTTTATTTTTAAATAAAAAAGATCATATTATAACGTTTTAGCGGTTGACTTTGCCTTGATGTACAGACATAGCAAGTGAAATTTCAAATAATACTATAATCAACATGATTTAAAATTGTATGCGTGTTTTTTTNGATGTACAGACATAGCAAGTGAAATTTCAAATAATACTATAATCAACATGATTTAAAATTGTATGCGTGTTTTTTTAATAATTTACTACTTCCAACCAACCCACAGTAAAATTATTAAAAAAAAAAATGCTACAACTAGCAACGCAACGTCTTTGTAATAATAAATTTTTAATAACTACTCTGGAGCAAAAGANAAAAAAAAAATGCTACAACTAGCAACGCAACGTCTTTGTAATAATAAATTTTTAATAACTACTCTGGAGCAAAAGATATGACAGAAAACCTGGAGTAAAAGTTGGCACAAAAAATTTTTTCTAGGCAAGTAGCGAGGCTTGCTCTTAATTCAAAAATATTTCATTTATTCCTGATTCGGGATGATAGCGAAGCGTGTGAACTCCCAAGTTTTCACTGAATGGCCCTTTTGACCCTAAATTCTTCGTATACCTACTTCCTTTTAATGGTCGTTAAGTTATCGGCATTTGGGGTAGAAGGGATTATGTTTTCATCATATTTATCATATTAGGCTGGAAGACATACCGCTGCTTTAAAAGGAATGAAAATTCTTGTTTTTTGGGCTCGTGTTGATAAATAACACGCACGGCTTATTATGGCCGTAGTGCCAAAAACTTAATTAATATGGAGATACATAATTTATTTTCTATTGAATCGTCAGCTTTGGAGAGCTTCTGGACTTGTGTTGCATAATTATACTATAGCATGGCAGCTAAAATAATAAATACGATTTTGTCGTTTTTGCTCCGAAATTTGATGTTTTATAGTAATAGTGTGTAGACTCGTTCATAGATTAGCTACAGAAGCGTATGAATAAAACCTTACCGAAGCTACATAATTAAGTAACGACAGGGCCGTCGAAAGCCCCTAAGGGTACGAGGGCAAATAACAACTTTGCTAGCCCCCTTTACTACTTTCATGCGTAACTACAGAAACAATTTACACTCCTTAAAATAAGTAACCTCAAAGACCAAGCTTTAGGTATTTCCGCAAATACAAAATGAGTCTCAATTCGACCAACAAACTCTGCCTGTACACATGACGACTGTTTTAGTTTTTGTAACGCGTTGATCCATGATCCGTCATTGAAGAACCAATCAAGTTTTGATATCACGAAATTTTATGCAACATAAGCGGCGCAACCCCTATTTTCCAGTGACAACATGTGATGACGACAGTATTTGCACTGGTTGTAGATATTCGTTCCACTACACATTATCCTTAATATTGTTTTTCCAATTTAAATACTTTTTGTAATATTTGCATAAAACTTGTATTTTAGCTCTAACTTCACAGAGGCTTGCCGCCGTTAAGAAACGTTTGAGACCACTAGGCTCAGATTCATATGTTTTCGAAAAAAATNAACTTCACAGAGGCTTGCCGCCGTTAAGAAACGTTTGAGACCACTAGGCTCAGATTCATATGTTTTCGAAAAAAAAATTTTTCATAGGGAATATGCAGGCGGAGTTTGTCAATCGAATTCAGACTCATCCTGTATAGTTATGCAAATAGCAAAACTGGTAACGTAATGTTTAACGAAGATTTAAAGAAAATGATTTTACTAGTTTCTCGCAAGACAACATACACTCATTTGCACCACAGATTTTAGACTGAAATTCGGTAGGAAAGAACTTCAACTATAATCAGGAAGTCGAGTCAGGCCCTNAAGAAAAAAGAACTAGTGCTTAGCGGGTGTTATGGTTACTCTGCGCCTTCGATGTAATTCTTTCTCACGAACAAGAGCACTTTATTGACAGTTCTGAAGGCAGGCATATTTACAACTGTTTCCTTGGATACAGCGATATCCCACCCCCGACACAGATGATGTTTACGTGTATACCCCCATCAGCTGACGGCCAACCTGGCCAGTACGTCAAGAGAAATCGTTTCTCTGTGGAAACGACCGCACATCAAGACTACTTTCAGCACCATCGACAAAGTGTGCACTCTCGTGCGGTCTTGGCGGTGTCGTGGTCAAGGCAGGACTTGCGTGCGAGGTTATACTGCCTCTCGCTCGTCTCTGACAGACCCCCAGGCGACCGGGAGTCTGCAAGTGGCCCGGGTCGCGCAGGTCAGCCAACCCGGGATTTCCCCAGCAGCCCAGCCTTCCTTCCTCACTCAGGCGCGAGTTAAGGCCCCCGTCTACCTGTAGCTTTCTTCCGCGCTTGAAGGCGAGAAGCGTGAAAGCGATAAGGACGGCTCTGCTACGCGCAAGGCTCTGAAAAAAAAAGTGAATTACCAAGAATAAATAAAGCGTATCAACCTGTATCCTTAAATAAATAGCTTTAATTAAAATAGATAGATAGCTAAAGTAAACATAAACAGTAACTTTAAAAGTCATGGCCACTTGTGTTTTAACTAATTTTCTAAAGAACTTAATAACTTTAATTCTAAATTTAAACTTAAATCTAATAATAAACGTAGCCAGTGTTAATACGGTATGGCTTACCAGTTAGGATAGACAGTAGTAATAAATAAAAATTTAAAAAAAGGCTCTGAACTAGCGTACGGTATTCTCGTCGTGTACCTGTGGGACTTTCATCGATGATCCTATTATTAATATGTTGGTGGAAACTCTGTAAGAAGTTTTAACGCAGTGACCTTGAGCAGTTTTGCGTGTGTATCTGACGCGTCTACTTTGAAAAAAAAAAAGCAGTTTTTCTTCACTTCGGAGTACTCTGAAATGGTGCTTCTAATGTCCGTGACATCTTGAAAGCACTCAACAGCCCTCGTCTGGAGTGTGCGTTCCTTTCGTAGATCAACACATTGCACGCTCGTTTAATAGTTTCGTTGGAAAACGAGTATTTCAAACACTCCGCGACGCAGTTCAAGCGGGCGTTTCCGGCCGCGTTGCCTCCGGAAATATAAACCTTCGCATCGCGACAGGCTTCGAATGAAGCGGGAGTGTCGGTGCTATTGCAGGTAGCTGGCGTTTTCTGATTGGTAACGAATAAACCAATGACGAGATACCACGTCACATTGTCGGGTGTAGTTGCAGGCGGACGAGTACGAAAAATCGCCTCTTGATTGCGGTAAATTTGCTGGCGTTTTTTCGACTTTTGTACGTCAGTTGTCGTTTTTTTTACGTAGGTCTATATAACGAGCATTGTTTCCATTTCGTTGTCCGTAGGTATGGAGATGTTTATGTTTGGGGCCAGTTTGCTGTGTTTATTAGAATTAACCTACAGAGTATGAGGTTATAGAGTTGGTGAAAGTTTTGTTCTTCCGCGCATTTGTGTTTGTGACATCATCACCGATGAGTTGCTGGCGATAATTATGTTATAGTAGTTGTGCTCAACAATTATCAATATATGAAGTTCGGTAAACATTCTTACAACCAACCAGGGGGTGACGCCAAGAAGAGAATAACACCCAACACACTGTGGCATATTTTTTACTTTTACGAACAGCTATTTTGAAACTAATCGCTAAGATATTTTTTGTGCCACTACAAACAAAGCGGATCAAATTTTCCAACACTTTATTGTGGAATGTGTCAAACTAAAGATGAATTTTCACATATTTTGTATGTTTCATATAAAGCGTGTTGCAAAAAAAATGCAATTCTTTTCTTGTAGCCTAGACGAAAAATTTTGGCAACGGGTGTACAAAGAATTGTTTGCAAAACGCACAAAACAACTCACCAACGACCTACGCTATCACCATCATTGTCAGTTCTGCCGAAAGGGCTTACACTGTTACGTTAACATTTAAATCCTTGATTTGCAGACTGCATTAACGTCGACATTACTGCAGACGTGTATATGTACCATTGTCGCTCCCATGTTCTACGCTAGTTAAAATTAAAATATACAGTAGTTTTCGTCAGGACAGGACAGCCGACCGCCTTCTACCATCGAAGCCAGGCCTCGGGATTTACTTCCCTTAAAGTAAATATTTATGCAGAAGTGTATTTACTATCTAAAGCAAGCCGTTCAAGTGGATCGGGCTGCCCTCCATGAGGTACATACTTACCTGTCACTCCGGCCAGCTTCGAGAATGGATGGAAGAGAGGTGAAACGAGACGGCCAGTGTAGAAGCAGAGGAATGAAGACGGGAGGTAACAGGAGAGCCCCGAGAAAACTTCCAAACTGTGCCAGCGCCCATCACACTCCCTACGCAAGAATCCCCGTCCGAAAAATTCCCGCCAAGAACACTCATCAATTTCAATCTTTAGTTATCGTTTGTGGTCATCGGCTCTTACAGCAAGAGGCCAAATCAGTTATGGTCCGTGACCACCCCACACGTCATGATTAAGAAGTTGAGCACCGGTTACTTCACAACTGATTGGAGCTCACAGTAATGAGGAGGTTCTGTAGCTTTAGTGTGTCTGCGCGTAACTTTGCGACATCAAAGTATAGTAACAATGATTTGATCCTCGTTCTTCTCGCTGGGTCTTCTGAAGTTGTTAACTTGTTAGCTGCCTCACGAAGCTTTAGGTTTGTTGAACGACTTCTCTGGAATAACGTTTCAATGTGTGAACTACGTTGTTAAAAAAAATTATTTCGTAATTTAATGAGCATTTCACAAAAAAGAACCATTGACAAATGAAAACAGAGTTCGTGAGAAGAGGTACTGATATTTGTGAATATAAAATGTGGGGCATTCTCTGTCGGCAACGAACGTTACCGAGGCAGCACGCCGCTGCAAACAATAGGAAGGGGCGATTCGTGCAACAGTTATGGTATTCACGCTACTTAAGTACTTGAGTTATTTAGAATAAAAATCATGTTAGCACACACTGTCTGTTACGAACAACAGCACTGTAAAAACCAGCAACAAAACGAGAAACTGGTAACTCGTTTGCGTGTGCGGTATGCAAATACAGTTTCCTCAGACATTAAAACACGTTAACTGCGTATCTCGGTAGCTAAGGTTCTTCGTCGACTGAGATTTCCTCCTCTACCGAGGGATTAATGGCACGAGGTTGTGTCCTAATCGTAATATCTGCTTAATATACTGCTCACAAAATTTGGCATTTATCGGAATCCAGAACGTTATTTTGAATAATAGTAGTTTGCATTTCATATTTTACTTCTAATAGCACATTAAGTGGCAAAAAGGCAAAAAAACACAATACTTGGCTACATCATCCCAGTATGAAACACAAACAAGAGGCATAAACTGAAAAACAACGTAAACNAAGTAGTTTGCATTTCATATTTTACTTCTAATAGCGCATTAAGTGGCAAAAAGGCAAAAAAAACACAATACTTGGCTACATCATCCCAGTATGAAACACAAACAAGAGGCATAAACTGAAAAACAACGTAAANAAAAAAACACAATACTTGGCTACATCATCCCAGTATGAAACACAAACAAGAGGCATAAACTGAAAAACAACGTAAACAAAGGAATCGCATCAGTTTCCATATCTAAAAAAAGCTCTTCTCAGATGCATTGACAAACGCCAATAGCGTGTAGGACCTCCGCGATTCCTGACGCATGCCAAAAACAAGATAATTAAGCATATCCCGAGGCGAATGGTCCCATTCTCAGTTATGGCTGTTTTTAAGGCCTGAATAGTCATTTGTGGTTGTGCGCGATTTGAAATCGTTCGTTCGAGGAACAACCACGCATTATCTATGCAGTTCATTTCAGCTGAATAAGCTGGCCCGTTCATTCTTCGGATCCCAGCGGGGAATATGCTGAACTTTTTGTGAGCAGTGTAGTATAAGTGGCTTGATCGTGTGCGCGTTAGTATAAACTGTAACTGAAACTCTCCGTATCTAGTGGCCGGGTCTATACGCGATTGCCCTCCGAAGTTTCCCCCTCTTCCAAGTTGCTAAAGATAGGGTCCAACTTTCCCGTGAAACCACTAGCTCCTGCCTTCCTCATTACCAAGTAAAGTTCGTATTGCGTGACTGGTAATATGTGCATTTTCCTAATTGCTACGTTTAACGCTAAATATTTAGGGCTTGTCGCTATGTTTTAATCGCCTGGGAGTTGTTTCACTGTTTTATTGTGCACTTTGCAAACCTAAAAATATACTCTGTCTGTATTGACACACGATTTTATGAATCGCGTATTGGCATCCGTTCGATAATGTCGGGCAAAGAACTTTCAAAAGTGGTTATGTATCAACGTCTTATAGTTAAAAACAGAAATTCATTCGTTCCAGGTAACTTAAATCTGGTTGTTTTTGTGGCATAGGCAGTACGGATATATTTGGCGCAATGGTAACCTACCCA
Organism: Clitarchus hookeri; assembly: GCA_002778355.1. Classification (NCBI taxonomy): domain Eukaryota; kingdom Metazoa; phylum Arthropoda; class Insecta; order Phasmatodea; family Phasmatidae; genus Clitarchus; species Clitarchus hookeri. The sequence continues at coordinate 192,995 of NQII01000600.1, forward strand.
TGTTTCTAACAATTACGCAGTCGTTTGATCGACGATTAATAAATCTTTCTTTTTAATTTGGCGTAAGAACACAACGTGGACAAAAAATATAAATTATGCAAGCCATTAGGCATTACTGTTACTATCATTACAGACCAATACACCCTACAATGCAGGGATATTTACTTTAAAACTAAGTTATTACACTTGTCCCGTTTCAATTGTCTAGGCTTCTATTTCACTGAGTTAATTTTTAAATTTGATATTAGATTTATTTTTTTTGCTTAGAATGTTGCTGTAGGCCCTAATCTAATACTGGTGTCGTAAAATCTATTGCAGTTCATTTACGGTAAATACAGACTTGTAATGCGTAACATTTAAACCAGTGGAAACGATGAAGTGTATAAATTCCATACGTTGCAGTACCAAAGTGTTGCATTTCACTGTAATTATTTCATTTGTTTCGCTTGTACGTTATGGTATTCGCAAACATTTTGTGATGATAGTTCATGCTAGATCGATTACCCGGCATTAACCGCTTCCACGTGTCAACCAGTTTCGCAGCTATCATAATCAAGTTAACTACCCACATTTTAAAAATCTGATACATTTGAAGTAGTTTGACTAAAAATAACTTGATTTCCTATAGGATCGTTGTTATGCGATAAACTATGTATTCATGATATATTATATATGATTTTTAGCTGATTGTGANATTTCCTATAGGATCGTTGTTATGCGATAAACTATGTATTCATGATATATTATATATGATTTTTAGCTGATTGTGAAAGTGGTGCTTAGAGTCTGCTGGAGTATATTTATAAGTTGAATGTTTTTCTTTTAATGTTTAAGTAGCAAATTTACTCTCGGCTGTGTTTTTCTTGGGATAAGTGGCATTAAAATGAGATTCGCATACAAACTTTTACACATTTTTGCCTGGACGAATGCTGTCGGCTGCATAGTAACCGAAAGAATTCGTAAGTAATGAGATGACCATGATGGTAGTTTACGGACGTTCAATGTAGCTCCTTATGCGATTTAGGTTCAGCAAAACTGCTGTTTTAGGTGTCGTAGGACTAAAACATAAACTTTTCCGTTGAAAAGATTACCAGCGGATGTCGGAACTGTTTTCGTAAGTGAAGATATGAGATTAAACAATTCTGGGGCTTACTTCCCACCGTTATACACATATATCAAAAGCTAAAAACGAATACCACCTTTTGCAATTATTTAGTAAAAAAATGTACAGGATGGGTATCAAAGAATACCCCAACTTCGCAGGTATGTAATATCAAAACCAAATAACCTACAACCTTGATTGACCAATCAAATGAACCGTGGAACCGTTAAGTTTCTTTACGATACCTTCATGAATGTTCGATGTGACCCCGAGCGGGCCGAACGACATCTACGCGTTAATCAAACTCGTTCCACGCTCGTGGAACGAGTGTATATATTTACCAACTCGCTCCGTGAGTGAAATTGTTAGTACGAACGCCCAATACGAGTCTAATGGAAGCGCCTTGAGGGGTGGCAACCGGGCACACGCGTGTTCATGCACAAACCAGTAGGCTAAGTGCACTTACTTTGAGCGCGAACAACACACCCTTCCTCTCTAATCCATATTCCTTCTTCGTGCGAACGAAGCATTTTGTAGAATTGGCTAATCAACTTTCGCTCATGAATTGTCCCAATGACGCATTTTCCAAACGTTTTCTAATCAGTTGTCGCAAATACCGAGTCTCCGGGGATCGTCGAGTTCGTCGTATAGACGATCGCAGATCTGCTGGAACGTGCGCACAGAAAAAAATTGCTACCATATATGTTTATGGGCCGATGTGACTATCAGAGACATGCGTGCGTCGATGCAGATGCCTCTTAGGCTCCTCCCAGCTATTTAAGTTATTCTCTGAGTGGAATATTCCTTTGCTCGTCCATTGCGGGTTTCCAGTATCCTTTCATTTGCAGTGCTGGAGTATAAAGTTGGATGAAGGTTCCTTCTATGCAATACCACCTGCGTGGAAGTATCGAAAAACTCAGCCATTTTGGTGCGTAGGCAGGTGATCAACATTGAAATCATTCAATCTCCATTTGGCACATTAATTTGGTTTGCGCGCTCTAATTTACACAGTAGTTTTTTATTATTCCAGTTGCTTTGTGCTTCGGACGCACTATGGTTCGACGNTGCTCGTCCATTGCGGGTTTCCAGTATCCTTTCATTTGCAGTGCTGGAGTATAAAGTTGGATGAAGGTTCCTTCTGGGCAATACCACCTGCGTGGAAGTATCGAAAAACTCAGCCATTTTGGTGCGTAGGCAGGTGATCAACATTGAAATCATTCAATCTCCATTTGGCACATTAATTTGATTTGCGCGCTCTAATTTACACAGTAGTTTTTTATTATTCCAGTTGCTTTGTGCTTCGGACGCACTATGGTTCGACGTGTAGTGCGAGTTTTCTATTGGCAAGCGGACTAAGACGTTCTCNGTGTAGTGCGAGTTTTCTATTGGCAAGCGGACTAAGACGTTCTCCATTATTCAGTGGCCTGGGACCGAGGCTTTCTGAGTTACGCCACCGGTAGCCGAGTTGTAACTTTATACTAACTTACTAAATTGAACTGTTAGATGCTAGATCTCGCAGTCTTCCCGAAACACAAACTCGAGAACATGATTTTAAATACTATTTAGATAAGATTAGATACAGCCTGTTGATATTTGAATACTGGTAATTTTCATATATAACAATAGTTTTCGATTTAAAAATGGCCAACTTTTATTTAGTAAAAATTTAGGGATATAAACCACAAAGTCAGTAAATATGTCAGAAAATGTGTCTTAAAATTAATCAAATATTAATATCCACCACTCTATTTTGTTGAAATTGTTATTCCTGGCGTAAAAAAACTCTGAGAACATTTTTTTTTCTTTTTTTTTTTCCAGATTTTTTGAAGAAAATTAAATTCGGTTAAAATTAAGAAAGCGGGTTTGTTCCAATTTCGTTGCTATAAAGTTCTGCATTTTAAAATTCTATACATTTTAAAACAATAATTTTTTATTACATGCATTGATTTTATTTTATATTTCGGAAGTTCGTGCAAAGCAAGGTCTGTCCATAGCCCGTAACTATTCGTTACAACAGTGGCTGCCATTTCAGGCCGACTGGAGCTTAAAATTACTATTAACACTTTTCAAAATTTTTCGAAGTGGAAAATTCAGTATGTGCGCAAACACGCCCTTCGTGTTGATACGAAAGCATAACAGCTCCATGCCATGGGGTTCGAGGACGCCCAGTCCATAAGCCAACCCAACGTTTATTGTTCAAGTTTAGAAAGCAGTACTTGCGCTCCTTACGACTTTCTCGTATGGTCCGTCAGGAAGCTGAGTTGAGGAAGGGCAAAAAGAAAATGGGGGAGGGGGGGGGTATTGAGCCGCTCGAGGAAACTTTGCTGGCAGCAAAAATCGCCATTCGCAGAAAGCTAGCGCGTGGGAAACAGCCCCGCCGTCAAGAGCTGCGCTGAAGACACGACGCATGCGAGATGCCGATATAGTCTGCCTCACGAACGAGCGGACTTCTTCGACGGTAAATTAACTCTACTGGTTGAAATCACTGATTCGGATTTAGAGTGTCGATAAGTCGTAATTTAGCGCTACCACTTACTCTGCAGCTGGGCTAGTGTGTACTTGCGAGTATATTTGCAACTAAATAGTAGATATGAGCAATTTACTTTTAAAAAAATCTCTATCCGTGTGCCTATAATAACCTCATCTGCTACCTTAATTGACGCTGCTTTGCTCGCGTATGTTTCCTTTAATTCGAGAGTTTTTCAAATAGTCGTTGGGTTGTCATTCAAATACGTACAGAGGAAAGCAAAACNAATTAACTCTACTGGTTGAAATCACTGATTCGGATTTAGAGTGTCGATAAGTCGTAATTTAGCGCTACCACTTACGCTGCAGCTGGGCTAGTGTGTACGTGCGAGTATATTTGCAACTAAATAGTAGATATGAGCAATTTACTTTTAAAAAAATCTCTATCCGTGTGCCTATAATAACCTCATCTGCTACCTTAATTGACGCTGCTTTGCACGCATATGTTTCCTTTAATTCGAGAGTTTTTCAAATAGTCGTTGGGTTGTCATTCAAATACGTACAGAGGAAAGCAAAACNTATGTTTCCTTTAATTCGAGAGTTTTTCAAATAGTCGTTGGGTTGTCATTCAAATACGTACAGAGGAAAGCAAAACTTCAACGTCGGTTGAAACTCGTGGGATAACAAAACACAGGTACAGATCAGGCGGAAGGTGGTATGAATAAAAGTGACACCGGAGAACGGAATATAATAATCGTACCTTGAATCTGGTCAGCTGGAAGTACGCTACGTTTGCGTTATGTTCGACACGGGCCAGCTTCTTGTATGGAAGGTCCGACTTTACGTTACTCGTAGTTCAATGTGAATGCGCTGCTGCTGCGGAGACTACGGTAACGCAAAGTTGACGCAACGCGCTCCGCCTTCATTTCATTGTGAATTTTTTAATTGTTCAGTGCCAACTGATATTGTTTTTTTGCACTGTTTTGTTCACTTGTGTGATGTTTTCGTTTTCCGTCATCGTGTTGTCGTTTCTTTTCGTTTGCTTGCGTTGTCTGTTGTGTTTTGTAATAACAAGTTGTCTGTCCGTCTTTTTGTCGTTTTAATTTTATGCATATTTGTTTTCTATTGAGAAGGAAACAGCTTTTACTAATTATCTGTCTGTGGTGTTGTAAAAGTTAATTATTTCTTTTTTTTTGTCTCGCTGAGTTGTGTGTGTATGCGAATTGTATTTAGTTTCATGCTCGACAATGGACACAATCCAATCGTACCATCATGGTAACATGAACCCACCTGTGCCATTAAACTTCAAAGATAATATTTCATATTTTCATATTATAACCATGATTTTATAGTGGCGTTCCAAATTTTACTGTGCCTGTGCAATGACATTAATCTCACTGGCCGTTGTCCTTACGACGCAAATAAGAGCCGATTACATGCCCAGTGCATATTTTCTGTCGGCCGGTCGCCGGAGGCTTGTCGTATAAAGTTGAAAATTGTCCAACTCCACCGATATGACAACATGCCGACACTGACACTGGCGTCACAGCAGGTAAGCCAATCAGAATTCAATATGACACCAACATGATCGGCACTGGCAATCCACCGCTTCATTGTAGCAGTAAAGAAAGGGAATATGTAATAGAGTGCGCATGGGAGCTGCGCAGTAGTTAATTTCCGTATCGCAGCATTGGACTGCGTTTCTACCAATATGAGCATCAAAAAACAACGTGGTTATTATTTAAAGCTTGAAAAACTGTTTGTGTAAGTAAGTGCTTTGAGGTGTTTGTTAACTTCCTCTAACCTCGTTTCATTGCAGCTAGAACACATTCAAGTTGGTCAAAGTATTTTTTTATTCTTGTAATATAGTGGGCTGTTGAAAATTCTAAAGTAAACAAACGCATTACTCGCAGCTGACCATGTGACTTGGTTGTATTGCCAATGGACCGGTCAACGTTGGGGACATGCGCAGAATACGACGATCTGTCTTCCTTACCTTGTCTATTCGCGGTATCTTCACATTTTTAAATGAAACTTTTGAAAACTCACCACATGCATGGCGTGTTTGGTTGTTTCCCAAAATACGTAACGTATTACAAGAGTTTTATGCTTACGTTAACATAAAAAGTATTTTATTTTAGGTTAAATTAGACTTTGAAATATTTTTAATGTATAAATTATAATATTTAAATTATAATTAATACAAATAAAAACAGGGAGAAAATGGGTGTGTTGGTAACGCCTAGTAAGAAATAGTTCTCATGCGAAACGTTAATAGAATGACTGCGCACAACAGCAGCGCGTTGTCCCTCAGGTGTAATTTTTGATACTAGTTAAAGTTTGTTTACATGAGGCGGAGGAATATCCACGAGTACTCACAAGAAATTCAAATCAGATTAACGAAGTGTTCGCAGAGGTACTGATACAAGCTGAAGTTAATAGAACTGCCTTTCGAAGTTTCTAGTAAAATGAAAGTTTGAAGTTTATTTTCAGGTAACTAACGTTTCATGTTCTGTGTGGCCACATATTTAAAAAACATTATATTTCAAAACATGACCAAGAAAATAGAGCGAAGTAAGACTTCGCTTGCGCCCCGCAACATACCATCGCTCTGCTGTGGAATCTGGAATGCAAATCCGGCAGCGTGTCTTCGGACCTTTAGGTTTCGGGTTCGAATCCCGGATAAATCATATATGTGCGTGTCTTTTTGTATGTAAGTTTGTTTAGTATATTACGTAGGTAAGCTTTCCCCTTTCAACCTAACCGGTATGACATAGGCACGTTAAAAGGTAACAAAAACCCTTCACCAAGATAGACAGCCGTGCCCTGGGGAGGTACCGGAAGCCAATAACCTAATTCAATATCCGGTGTAGATAGTGCCGGTGTTGGCGGGACTCCGCCTTGGAAGTTTTAATTTTGTTGAATAACTCTGCTTTTTTTAAGGAAGCTCACGTTTTCGCTTTGTTAAACTTGAGGCGCTACACTGCCGTTAATGTGATTTCGGCAAGAAACTTGATGGAAGATTGTATCCACGTGTATGCGCGTTCCGGCAACTATTCGATTAACAGCTTTTATCTAATTGTTTCCCCGCTGGCGTATAATTCTTACTATAAGCTGTTCGCTGTAAAGTGAGCACTTTTGGGGCCCTAGTTACTTTTCCCTTTCAGCCATTTTGTTTCCTTTAACTACCTTTTTAAATAAATATTTTCATGTAAGTGATAAACAGTGTGTATATTCCACAGAACTCGGATGTTAACGTATAAGGTTAAAATAAAAAATATTTATTGGCTATTATTCCAAATGAGAGGGCTTTCAAAAGTGCTCACTTTACAGTAAATAGACTGTAGCTGTTTTACTACACAGAACAGTTTATTTCCGCTGCGATGATATTTGGCTATTTTCAGTTTTGTTGTAAAAGTCTATATTTGGTGATAGAGTAGGTTTTGATGTGGACATTGTAAGAATTATCCCAGAAAATGTTTACCGGTTATAAAGCTTCTGTGACGAAAAAAAAAACTCCCATCAATATTACTACCCTCATACGCGGGGTGAACTTAACAAAGACAAATAGACTGCTTTCCCGTCTCCTAGTTCACTTACGGTCATCTTCTGGCAAGCCATTAAAAGTTTTTTTTCCCCTCGAGTCACTAAGCGGTGGGCATCAGAGAGAAAAGGCCATTAAAACGTCGATTCGTGCAGAGCGCTCGTTTCCGATACTCATTACGTCGTGTATTTGTTTGTCCTCCCTTCGTCAAGAGAATTGTTGAAGCGCTGTAAGGAGAACTCCACGTGCGGTGTAAAGGGCTAACAACAATTTCGGTGCAAGGTCTGAATAAAATATAAAACTGCTGTATACTGCTACTTATGCATGAAACATTTAAGTTTAATATATTTGTGAATGGTACTTCTCAAGGATATTGACAAACTTGTTTGGTTGCAAAGGGAAAAATATGGGTGTTCGTGGACGCAAAAGTTGATCAGGAATGCACTTGTTTAGCTACTCATTAGGATTCTGAGNTTCATTCAAATCTAATATATATATATATGAAATATTATAGTTTAAAATATATTCTACCAGTAATGGTATCTTGCATATATAAATTATATAGAAATTTTTTTAATGATTATGAAATATTTTCCACGTAATCAAATTCACTTCATGGCGAGAATTCCTTGGTAATATATTTTGATGATCCTCAACAATTCTTGGAAAAAAGGTCAAGATATCACTTCCCCCCCCCCTCCCCCTTTTTGTCATCCGATAAGTCGTAATCGAAAATTACTCACCTCGGCTCCCTATTAAATCTTGAAAACATTTCGTTAATCTTATAAACACTTCTTTTCTCCTATTACTTCTCTGGTGTATAAGGGCTTCTGCGCCTGGTTTCAGAGTATATCGTTGTTGAGCTTCATGGCCGTCGGAATAGTGTTTCGAACAGTGTGAGTGATCGTCTACATACACACACTGTTGTTAAAAGCGTGCACCGTTAAGGATATTCACGTCATCATTGTTCTGGATTTATTATTTTCTATCGCTTTCATTACCGTCGGCAACATGATTAGTCCCTTGCCAAAGGGCACAAAGGTAACAACGTTAGAGTGACATCGTGATAACAAAGGATGTGAAACCACTCTAGTGCACTTCGGTAGCTCGATACAGATGCGTGCGTTAATGCTTGTCCCGCACTGGATTATATAAATTTAAGTGACAGTAAATATTGTAAATAAAACTGTTTGCGAAAAATTCGTAACTACATTAAATATTAAATGTTACGTTATGGCTTGTAATCCTCCACGCTGTTCGGCGATAGGAACGCAGCGTCTGCTGTCTGCGTGCGATCGTGTGTTTCCGTAAGTCGGAGTTTATCGACGACACCGTGATCGAAAGGGTTAGATGACGAAGCACCGTGAGCGGAAATACGGGAGATCCATAAGTCACAGCTGAGTGGTGTGTATGATTTGTGACGATGCGGCGGACAGGACATAACCGGCCGTCGCGACGGTCGGTCGCCAAGCGTACACTCTCTCCGACGGCCGACTGACGGAAGTCGCACATTTTGACATCGCGTGGATTGCGCACAGATATAAAGTCTTCACTGACAGGAAATATTTCTCCTTGAGCCACAAAATTTTGATTTGTCTACGGCTAAACAAATGTGTTAATTATTTAGTGAAATTATTCGCTGGCTAAACAAATTTTGAAAAACCAAAGATAGTTGATTTTGTTTGTTTGTTTGTCGAACTGTCAAAATCTTGCCAAGTTACATGAGAGAGAGAGAGAGAGAGAGAGAGAGAGAGTGAGTCCGCGAGTTCGCCAACGGGTTCATGAATGTAATTTGCTGGTATTATTATACAAAGATTTCTTCGTTTTAAACCTTTGTGAGTATTTCCAATAATATGCTGTTCTCGACATACTTTATTTTCCTGGTTGCCCGCATACGAGATTCGCAATTCGAGTGCCCGCCACTAGACGAGTAGCAGTTCGTAATACGGAGCTCGTATATGAAGGCGCGGGAAGTGTTCAAGCATAGCAAAAGCGCGTTTCGAACGGCAAGACGGGTGGTTCGTATACGAGTGGAAAGTCGTATACGACTAACCCCTGTCAGGTTAGATCCTTCAGTGTGTCTGTGGAAGAGAGAAAGAAGGAGGGGGGGGGTGGAGGAGTCTCCGGTGTGTCAAGTTACGGCGTCAGACTTACAAGCGAATCCAAGGTCGCATAGGTAATGCTGGCAACACCAACGGAAGAAGTTACCAGTTTGCGTTGCATTCAGTCCTGATGCTTCCACTGTCCGAACACGTTCCACGATAATGCTGGATTGTTGGATTTATTGAGAAGTGGCCAGGGGGTGATAGACTGCATACGTATGGCAGTAAGATAACAATTCTAAATGCTCTAAGACAGCGTTTCCTAACCTTTTTCAGCCACGGACACTTAGGAAATCAAGCACAATTTTCAAGGACCCCCTTAATAAAAAAACTGCAAAAAATTTCGGACCATTAATTTTAGTACTACAAATACAAAAAAAAAATCTTTTTTTTTTTATTATAAAAAATACGTCAATGTGAAGGTTGGTGTTGCTTTTTGCAACTAAATTAGTGATATTCGGGTTGATGTTACTACTAAGTTGTAATCTCAAATCGGATTCCACTTGTAATCTGTTCAGTCACGGCCCGCACTCACTTCATTCAGTCTCGCACACCATCCGCTGGCGCACGTTCGTCGTGCTAAGTAAGCGTAGCGGTTACGAGACACCTGGTGGCATTTATGTATTATTGTTAAATGGCCCAGAGATGAGACTGCGGATCCCCATCCATATACTCGCGGACCCCAGGTTAAGAAACACTACTCTAAGAGTTACCTGCACGTTACTTATCTATTTGTTTAACGATAATAGTAACCTATTAACGATTTTATTTTAAAACAGATTTTATGTTTACACGATGTGTTATTATTATATTTGTAACTCTGATTTTGCCTATCACTGTTAGTTATCTATTTATTTAATAATTTTAAATTATTATATAGTTAAAGTTTTATTATTTTTATTTGTTTCAGTATTTTATTTGAAATAACATTTTTTGTTATAGTTTATTTGTTCTGTGAAGGGTTATTTTTGTTTTTTTTTTAAAGTAGATAATTTATTGTACTACTTAGGATCGATGCACTTCTCTGTTTGCTCTTGATTTTCTTTTTATTGATTCCCCCCCCCCC
>NQII01000600.1:203351-223457 GCA_002778355.1 Clitarchus hookeri
TTTTTTTTTTTTTAATTTCTACTCTCCCGCAACCCGTGATAACCCCCTCTGGCTTTGATGCCCGCGCTCATTTGCATTCATAGTGAGGGAAAACAGCTAAGCTTCCTCTCGCGAATTGGTTTCCACGCGGCCTACGGTCCTCGTGCTCTGTGCAATTCTCTTTGTGCTTACACGAGAAAAAATCCGTGAAAACCCCTCTCGTCGAAAATTTTTTTTTTTTGTGGGGGAAAATAATCTCGTGAAATATGCCGTGCATATATTTGTAATACTGTGGCCCATTCGCGGTTACTTCCGACTTTTCCGGAGTCCTGCTAAAGTTCTACTTCTAGGATATTCCTCCGCCTCATGCAAGCGAAGCTTAAAGGTCTCCGGAAAATTACACCAAAGGGACAACGCACCACATTCGTGCGCGCTCGGTTTAGTAATACTCTGCATAAGAACTATTTATTGCCAGGCATTGCCAACACACCTGTCTTCTCACCGTTTTATTTGTGTTAGTTATAAATGAAATATCATAATGTAACATAAACAAAATATAAATAAATGCTTAATTTAATTGAAAATGAGGTACTTCTATGTTTACACAACTACAAGACGTTTGTAATGCACGGCATGGTTAGGAAACAACCAAACACGTCAAAAATGGGGTGATTTTTTTCAAAGGTTTGGTTCAAAAAATGTGAAGAAACCACGAGTAGGCTACACAAACTGTATAGGCTTGTATTTCGTATTACATCATTAAGAAGTGGAAATAACAGTATTTTTCCCTGTTCGTGTAAACAACTGTGTGAATAAATAAGACGGAAGTGAGGAATACTTCCGAACTATGTATATTCACAGAATGTGACTTCACGATTCCTTGCAGTGTAACAAAAAAACAAATTTTACGAAGGATATTATTTTCATTACTATACTATTACAAAGGTTTTTAATGTAATTACTAACAAAGTCTTTCCAAAATTTACGACTTTTTTTATTGTGTGGAGAAGGTAAACCTCCTTCTCTTCCCTTATACACCGAAGAGTAAAAAAAAACTGGTACACCTGCCTAATATCGTGTAATATCGTGTAGGGCCCCCGCGAGCACGCAGAAGTACCGCAAGACGACGAGGCATGGACTCGACTAATGTCTGAAGTTATGATGGAGGCAATTCACACAATGTATCCTGCGGGTCGGTCCACAAATCCATAGGAGTGCGAGGGGGTGGAGATCTCTTCTGAACAGCACGTCGAAAGGCATCTCAAATATGCTCAATAATGTTCATGTCTGGTGATTTAGGTGGCCAATGGAAGTGTCTAAAGTCAGAAGAGTGTTCCTGGAGCCACTCGGTAGCAACTCTCGACGTGTGGGGTGTCGCATGTTATCGCTACCTCGGAGATGCTATGTCCCATCTCTCGTGCGCCAACCACAACACCACGTTCAAACTCACTTAAATCTTGATAACCTGCCATTGTAGCAACAGTAACCGATCTAGCTGCCGACCGCATCACTTTACTCTGATTGTTTCCATACCTCTGTTATTTGCATACGCACGCCTATGCCGGTTTTTTTTGGCTCTTCGGTATTGTTACCGCTTATCTATCGAGAGAAGAAATTAGTTTCATGTATCTTCCATGTATTGCCGCCGAATCTCATATACACTCGATACCTTTGCATTCATATGACGTGATTTCAAACCATCTGTGTCGTTAATTGCAAATATACAAAATGTAAAGAGAGCTCGTAAAGTTTTTTTTTTTTTTTTACACTTTCAATGCAGTTTAATATCGTTTCCGTTTGCTGCCATGCCGACACAACTGTTCCGTAAGTTACTTTCAGACGTAACATAAGAACGCCAGGGCTGATGAACACAACAACCTACGTGAATATTTCACGCGTGCCACGTCCGGCAGAAAACATGACATTGAAACGGCAGTCAACATCAGCGTAAATTTTTTACGTGAACACGCCCTAATTAAAAATCAGACCGAAACGTGGGGCACCATAACGGAAACTGTGACGCATGGCTTGCAGGGTATTCAATTCTGTAACGTTGGCTTAACAACTAACTCACGGGACCTACAGTTATGTCCTTATTACGGGTGGTGATTCCAGAGACGTGAATTTTTTTATTTTACCAAGCAAACGTGGAGCGATGATATACTGAATGATTACTCACAGTATTTGTATTCAGCCGAGCAGGAATAGTTACATCACGAACATTCACTTGAACCTCAAAATTACAAAAAAAAAAATATATATATATATAAATACTTTTTTTGAAACGGAAACGTTTTTGAAAGCCAGTATAATCCGTACAGTGCACCATAGTAACCAAACAGCTCGAAACAGCTCCATGGATCATTTCACATGGAAGCATCACTCCTGCGTCGCTCGGCGTCGTGAAGTGGTGTCGGATGACGCGACATCCGTGTGTGGAAGGCAGTCGCTCCGCTTCACGGATAAGCGAGCGCTTTTTGAAGCCGTCTCATCTGGAATGATGGTCGATAAATACATTTCGTTGTAGCCTTGGACGTTAACTTCCGAGTGCGGTGGAATATACGTACTGCGTTTATTACTTTCATGGCGGTATTTATTTTTAAATGTTGTCGGAAGGATGAAAGAAAAAACGCTGAAAGGAAAAAAGTAACTAGGGTCTCGAACAATGCGCCCTTTACCGTGAGCAGCCTATGACTGCGCGGAGTCGGGCGATGGAGACGGCGCTCGCATCGTGTGCCGTTACAAATACCGACAATGTAACTTCCTGTGTTATTACACTGTTGAAATTAATGTAGTCTTTTTCGATCGGGTACGAGAACTGCGATGCGAGCATAAACCTGAGTTGCCACCGCGCATGCGCGAACTACGGTTGGGGGCCCGCGGCAGCTAACAGAAATTTTAGGCGTCGGCGAACCTTCGCGAAATAAATGTGCTAGGGCTCTGATTTTGGTGCCAGGCGAAATATTCCGTCTAGATTGGCCGATTTAAGCCATAAAAGCTGTGTATCCATTTCGATACCTTCATTTCATTCCCGTATCCCAAAGTAAATATTACCTTACAACGCAGACGTCTCCCGCGTAAAATCCACGGCTGTTTCGTAGACACTGTAATGCAACATCAAAATTTTAATAGATAGTGTACGTGAGTGTTCTTTTCCCGGCTTACACTGCAGAGCAGATATGTGACCGCCAATAAAATTTACCATATTGAATTTCTGTGGTACCACCAGGCAGATACTTACTAAAACGTGTCGCCATCTGCAAGACAACTTGCTGAACAGAAAAATTGCACACAACTACAGATGAACTACGGTAAATATGAACAGCGACAGCTCTTGTTCTTTCAACATTTTAATAGAACGTAAGAAGTGAGTTTGAAACACCTTATGATGAGTGGGCAGATTAGAAATTAAAATAGAACTGGGCATTAAAATGTATTCTTTCAATTACCAAAGTACTTGAACATGATTAAAACGACTAATTCACAACTCTCAGATTATAGATATTGCGGCCGTCACCAGCTAGCCAATATTTATGTCTGAGCGTGGGACATTTATTAAAGACCACGTCTCTTTCGTACAGGATCTTCGTGGCTAAAAAAAATTATGTGCAAACTGAATAAAAACAAATTAAATATAATTGTGGTGCAGAATAAAATGTTCATTAACAAGAGCTGTACGCTGTTTAAGCTGGTCCAGACTTATTTGAGAATTAAAATGTCGGTCGTCGTAGACAGCCGAAGTAGTAACGTAATAATTTCATTGTCGACATCCCCGCAGCTACAGTAGTTCATATTCTACGTCGGCCTATTTCCTAAATATCAAGCTCGCGGGCTTAAATGTGCGTAAGTGCAGTGCTTGCACATTAACTTCATAAGGTCGCGGAAGGCGAAACACAACTGATATTTCTAACACGGGTGCCGTCCGAACTCAGGCCTCTTCTTTGCTCGAAAATATTGTCGCGTCTTCGTGCCATCGTACTTGCCTGGTTTTATAACTGTTCGCACTCGTGCATCAATAAATCAATGCTAATTCCTAGCTGTGTGATCACCTCAGATCACCACAGCCCTAGCGGAGATTCAAATATGGCTTCAAACTTCCAAAAAAAAAAAAATTAAAAAAAAAATTAAAAAAAAACATTTTAAACGTTCGAAGGGAAAGTAAAAATTTTCAACAATTTTATTTTAAAATAAACAAATTATCTCATAGGTTAGCTAGTATCACCTCATATATTTATAACATAAAATATGTGCACACAGAAAAAATGTTGACAACTTTCTTTCTCAAGGAGAAATTAAATTCTTTACCACTTCTGATTTTAGCAAAATATCTTTCTATTAAGTGTAAACAATCGAAATGGACAGTTCAGCTATCTGATAAAATTCTAACCTACATTAAAACAATCCCAAAACAAATAAATTATTCGTATGGCATTAAATTATGGTTTGTAGGTTAGTTAAACAAATTTATACTCTCAAATTATATATGTCTATTATCTCAAATCTAGGTCATTAAAATATTAAAAATAATTATTAAAATTTTATGTGTTACAACATAACCTCAATCTAATTTTCTGGATGATGGAATGTGTGCTTGAAAGCACGTTTAGCTATTTAAGTGATGCAGTGTGTTCGCCACTCAAAGAATTGTTCATTCTGCATACACAGTGATTTATTTTTGTATTTTTACAACTGTTTGGAATTAGTTGCCGGGACTATTTTCATAACGCTAGTATAGTCTGTGCACGGATACTTCTTTTCTGAAGCCCTGATAAAGTTCTACTTTCAGAATATTCCTCCGCCTCATGCCTAGAAAATTACACCAGAGGTACAACGCACCACATTCATGCGCACTCAGTATAATAATAGTTTGCATGAGAACTATTTCTTACTAGGCAATACCAACACACATATTGCCTCACTTTTTAATTCACATTAATTATGAATAAAATATTATAATTTTAGGGAAAATATAAGTAAAAGTTTTATTTTACACAAAATAAGTAAGATTTATGTTAACATAAGTATAAAAGGCTTATAATACATGACATATTTAGGAAACAATCAAGCACGTCGTTCATGGGGTGATTTTTCAAAGGTTTGAGTCAAAAAGTGTGAAGAAACGTTGAATAAACTATAGCGAGCAGATTTTACAGCACGTTTCTGTGGAACGTATAAAGGTAATGTTTACTATAAACACGGAGACACGTAATGAATTTTGCGTGTTACGTACGAAGTTGTGTTGTAAACATACAATATTTTAACTTGTTACGCTGCAATCACAAACTACTAAAAAGTAAATAATAAATACAATTATTTTCGGCATCAGTTTCTATTGAACTGTTTGCAAACATACAAAAATGGTTTACTGTGCACAGAAAGTGCAGTGCGTTCATTTGAAAGAAGGCGCTATTGGTTTTTCCATGAACACTCGGAGAAAACCCTTCAACTCCGTACATTTTAAAATCCCTTCTCCAACATATGAAAGTCCTGTGTTAATGTCAATCAAGATGTTTCATCATTATTCGAAATTAAAAACCATTACATGGAACGAGAAAAATACAGGTGAATCAAATTTTTATTTTCCGTGGAAAGGAGTGAGGAAGGAGAATTCTAAAAGAACAGTTCACGGGTGTATTTTCGTATGTTTATTTAGCGGGATATTTTTGTTTGTTACCTTTCCCAAGCTTATTAAATAAGAAAATATTATAAAATACGTTGTATAAAAAGACATATACTATATTACTGACCAACCTGGTATTTTTTAATGTAATCTTCCAATTTAATCAAATCAAAAATCTTCTTATATCACGTCCCACAAGAATTCACACACAGAATAAGGCCAATAAGTAATTTAAAACAATGCTAAAAATTATGTAATCTCAAATACGTAAGTTTTGTAATCTGTCTTATCACATTTTACATAAATATAAAAACACCTATCAAAAACAAAATTGTTAGGTACCATATTCTATAATAAATCGTATGACACGCTACATACTAATATGGAAATTCTTGTCTCCACAAATCTTTTTTTTCCCCCAAAAAAACAAACCTAACACTAATTTTATTTACAACGCTTCGCATTCATACTTTCTTGCTTTCATAATATATTGGTATAATTTGAAGCAACACACCTCCTTCGGGTTCATTACCTTCAACTTATCCACGAACGCCCAGGCAGGCTCCCAGAGCAACAGGACAGCCATAGTTTACCAAATAAATTACAATTTAAACAAGTTCTACACTAGCCAACATATCTCCAAAAATTCTCATAAACGTATATCTAAACTATCAAATGTTACCCTTGTTTGTAAAGAATTACGTTCTCATAGGCCAAGAGGTGCAGCTTCTTATGTTGCCGTCCTTCGTTGTTTCTGGCCTGCAGAAACCCCACGGGTCAATCTATACAGGATGATTATAAAATCATGGGACAAACTTTGAGGGGTGGTAGAGCTCACTAAAACAAACAATTATTGTACAGGAATATATGGGCGGAAGTGACGCGTTGAGGCACAAACACAAAAATAACACATGAAATGCAACACATTGTTCATTTACAACGTCGCCGCTAAATGTCTTTTTACAGCAATGTTTATAATAATTGCTCAAAATTGCTACCACCGACAGTAATGCAAGCTTGGTAGCGTCGATGGAGTGATTGGCGAACATATTCAAATACGCCGGGTATTTCACGCACGCGTGCAGCCGCACAGGATAGTCGAGCGACGAGGTCTTAAATGGAATCAACTGGAGTCTCGTACATGAGGGCTTTCAAATGCCCCTATAGGAACAAACCGAGACTCGATAAATCTGGCGATCGTGGTGGCCATCGGACTGGCCCACCACGCCCAATCCAGCGCACCCCAAAAGGAGCATCCAGGTAATTGCGGACTTCCATGCTGAAATGGGCTGGCGCACCATCATGCTGAAACCATATTTGATTGCGAACGCCAATCGGAACGTCTTGCAGCAATTCTGGTAAAACCTCTACCAGAAATATCTGATAACAGCGGCCATTGAGTCGGGTTGGCAGGAGATATGGGCCTATGAAGTAATCATTTACACTACCCGCCCAAACATTCACAGATAAGCGTTGTTGGAATGCATGTGGGCGTGTGGCGTGTGTATTTTCTGTTGCCCACACATAAGAATTGTGGGCATTGAAAACGCCTTCGTGTGTAAAGGTCGCCTCATCTGTGAATAGCACATGAGCTGGAAAAGCCGGCTGCAACGCACACTGCTGCAAGAACCATTGGCAGAAAGCCACGCGCAGAGGGTAATCACACGTCTGCAAAGCTTGGACTCTCTCTACTATGTGGAATGGGTATAAACGTTCTTCGTGTAAAACTCTCCAAACGGTTGGTTGACTGACATGTAGACGACTTGCTACAACCCTTGTACTTGTGCCGGGTGTTTCGTCCACATGGTCCAAGATGACTTCTTCAAGGTGTGGTTGTCGTACAGTCCTCGATCGACCCCGTCCATCGGTACCGGCAATAAATGAACCATTTTCACAAAGTTGCCGATGTAATCGCTCAAAAATTTTGTGGTTTGGCATGCGTCTACGTGGAAAGCGTTCCCGATACAGCCGTAGCGCTGCTCTGCCGTTACCATTAGCAGCACCGTACATTAGATGCATGTCTGCCTTTTCGCTATTCGTAAAATCNAAGATGCACGTCTGCCTTTTCGCCATCACGGCTGAACTCTCAAGCGCAAATGCTTTGTTCGCTGATGCAGCAGGTCACTGGCGCACCGTTTGACTGCCCTCAACTATCGCCACCATTGTCAGCCAATCACGCCATATGTAGAGGTCGCCAAGCATGCGTGACTNGCCGTATGTAGAGGTCACCAAGCATGCGTGACTGTTGGTAGATGCATTTCCAGCAACTGTTTTAAAATTGTCCGTACGGAATCACTCGTTAAGTATGCTGTTAATGAACATTTTATGTTTCCGTTAATGCGTTATGTTTTTGTGTTTGTGCCTCAACGCGTCACTTCCGCCCATATATTCCTATACAATAATTGTTCGTTTTAGTGAGCTCTACCACCCCTCAATGTCTGTCCCATGATTTTAGAATCATCCTCAATAGTAGTTTCTTCCACCTTACCCCTCCCCGCTACGGCTGTTGGTAGCGAGAAGCAAGTAAGATATTGGCAAAAGTGTTGTGAGAACTTACGATAACAGTTAAATAAAATAAAAACGTAATTTTTGCCAATCATTCAGGTGAAAACAATTGCCAATCGCAGGAAGCAGGGAGGGTTACGAACTCCTCGATTTCCCTCACACCCAGGGGGCCGCGGTGATGTAATGGTCAGACTACTCGCCTCCCACCAAGGCGAAGCGGGTTCGATTCCCGGGCGGGGTCGCTCACGGATTTTTGCATGTGGGTCTCGTGCCGGACGATGCCGCTGGTCGGCTGGTTTTCTCGGGATCTTCCGATTCCCCTGATCTTTCATTCCGACGTTCCTCCGTTATAACCTCATTTCACCCTCGTCGGCTGTCAAGACCTCGTTGTTAAGAGCCACCCAAATCTCTCAACTCAGTCACGTCTGGTGAACTGTTTCAATGTAGGCTGGTGCTTGCTCACAGCTGTACTTTCGCGGTGCACGCAGCAGGAGCCCGTAACCACCTTGCATCCTCGGGGAAAGTGAATGCATTCCGACCACTCACAAGCGAGCAGCAAGGAACCAATTACACACGTCCCGTGGTATCAGTTGCCGAGCTATGTTTTAGTGGTGGAAGTGTGAACTAGCAAGCAGCAGAGTACAGCACAGGGCTAACGCCAGCTTACCTTGCAACAGTTCACCGCACGCCACTGCCTCCACTACGCAAGAGCACGGGAGTTGCAGCAGCGGGCGCTCCGATGACACACGAGGGTGGCGTAAGCGGCACTGCATTATCTCCCGTGTTCAGAACAGCCGGTAGAAGGCGGCGACGTAATGCCCAGTGAGACAGAAGGGCAGAGAGCCGACGAAGTCTAGCTGGAGTAAGGCGAGGGTGCCCCGCGACTTACGTACGCAGAAAGTGCGTGAGGTCACACGCCCCCCCGGCTGGCCCCATACTTCAGCGCGGCGGTGGCGCGTGGTGAACAGTTGCAAGGCAAGCTGGTGCTTGCTCACTGCTGTACATTCTCGGTGCACGCAGCAGGAGCCAATCACCACCGCGGAGCCTAGGGAAACCACTCACAACGAGCAGGCAAGGGACCTCTTGCACACTATTGCACACGTCCCGTGGCGTCACCTGCCGAACCACGTTTTATTGACGGGAATATGAACTAGCAAGCACCAGGGTACAGCACAGGGCTAAGGCCGGCTTACCTTGCAACAGTTCACGACACGCCACAGCACGCCCAAGCCGTCAGACGATCCGTTTGCAGGCGCGTAAATCCCTCACCACGCGTGCGTCGATTTTTCAGGGCGTTGAAAAGTGCGGAAGTAATTTGGCGTGACCCCCCGGTCACCCGTTCTTTAGTCAAATTGGAATATTTTACTGTTCATTCGTTGTGAATTACTTCGCGTGTTTCGCGAAGAACGTTAATGTAACATTAATAATATTATTTGAGCCAAGGTTTTGTGGGGTTATTTGAATGCGAATTTCGTCATAAAATATTCACTATGTGTGCATCAATACGTACTTGCCAAATTTTCGATTAGTTCAGGTTACTACATTAAGTGATTATTAGGAAAATATTTTAGCTCAGTCTGTTTTAATAATTTAATATTTTGGTGTAATTGTTTTATTTGTTATGTAGTATGAGTATAGTTAACAGTAGTGTATACTTACACACATGTTCATGTGAACATCTTTAATACGAGACGTTTATACAACTACAAAAATGAGAGTGATCATATATTAAAAGTAAAGGAAAATATCACATTTTGCAGGATAAGGGACGTACTCAGCAATAAGCGTCACAAAACACCAGAATTTTTTTGAGTGGCATGTTATGAAATGTTGCATATTTATTCAGTGTTACGGTTCCTCGCCTGGCTGGCTCATGGAGTGCGTTACTGAGGTTTGGCAGGAAACACGCGATTAAGAAACATTTGGATATTTTGTAATTGCGACTGAACACCACAAGTATTTAAGAAACGTTTCGTGCCTAGCGGCAAGTTTCAATTCCTCATTTCAACTCGAAGGATTATTTTTAAGGGCGTGAAAATGGGTAAAACGGGTTTCCATGATAACTTCTAGCTACTAAAATTTTCATACAGATACTTTATACTTGTCTTAGGACACACGTCATACTTTGACTTTAATTAGTGTGCAGTAAGTGTATTAGGGTCACTGCTTAAGGCCGCCTCCTACTCTTTTTTAGCGCGTTTGAGGCAGAGAAGAGCGTGAGCGATAAGGGCGACGCTGACACGTGAGCCTGGTATCCCTTCTCCCCAACGCGCAAGGCGCTGAAAAAGCGTGGCCAGTATATTACGAGATACGGCACTGTGAAATAAACCCGTTTTTTTTATCCATGTTAGGAATGGCATTTATAGCGTGAATGATGCATCGAGAGTATTACACTGAAGAGCCAAAAAAAACTGGTATAGGCGTGCGTATGCAAATAACAGAGGTATGGAACCAATCAGAGTAACGCGATGCGGTCGGCAGCTAGATCGGTTACTGCTGCTACAATGGCAGGTTATCAAGATTCAGGTGAGTTTGAACGTGGTGTTGTAGTCAGCGTACGAGAGATGGGACATAGCATCTCCGAGGTAACAATAACATTTGGATGTTCGCGTACGACCATTTCACGAGTGTACCGTGAATATCGGGAATCCGGTAAAACATCACATCTTCGACATCGCTGCAGCCAGAAAAAAGATCGTGAAATAACGGGACAAACGACGACTGACGAGAATCATTAAACGTGACAGACGTGCAACCCTTTCTCAAATTGGCGCAGATTGGATTTGTGGACTGCCCTGCAGGATTCATGGTGTGAATTGCCTCCTGCATACCTTCAGACATTAGTCGAGTCCATGCCACGTCGTCTTGCGGCACTTCTGCGTGCTCGGGGGCCCTACACGATATTAGGCAGGTGTACCAGTTTTTTTTTTTTGGCTCTTCAGTGTACATACCTTGCCTGAAGTGTGTATTTTCTTTTCGTGCATTGGTATCAGGTGGACACGTTTCATTGTTTCGTAAAAAAAAAAAAATAAACGCCGATTTCAAACACTCGGCAAAGCAGTTCTTGCGCCAGATAGACAGCGTTCAGGAAAGTCGCCGGCGAAAATACTATATTCTATTCGCGGTTTCTTCACACTTTCGTAATCAAACCTTTGAAAAATCACCCCATGTACGACGTGTTTAGTTATTTCCTAAATACGCCATGTAACACAGGCGTGTTATAACTCTGTTAACATAAAAGTAACTTATGTTTCGATGAATTTAAGTTTTATGTACACATAACTTACAAATTATATTATTTCATTTACAGCAATTGCGAATAAAAACAGTGAGAAAACAAGTGTGTTGGTAGCGCCTAGTAGGAAATAGTTCTCATGAAAATTATTATTACGACTGAGAGCGCGCGAATTCGGTGCGTTGTATCTTTCTGTGTAATTTTCTAGACTTAGTTAAGCTTGGTTTAGATGAGGCGGAGGAATATCATGGAAGTAGAACTTTGGAAGAGCTTCATAGAAGTGTGAAGTAAGCGCGAATTGATCACGCACGCCAGCTGGGCGCCTCGCGCGCATAGGAGACGAGTGGAGAGGTTTTGGGCAGCTCTTAAAAAAGGGCTGGGTATTGAGAAAGTAGTGAGTTAGCAAGAGTCTATTTTAAACCTCCCCCCCCCCCCCCCCCCCCCCNAAGATTCTTGTGTGTTCTGTTTCCTCGGAATTTTAAGCGGTGACTGTAGTGTTTCAATGCAGCAATATGTTCAGAAAAGATGCAGCCTTTGTCGCTGTAATTAAAAAAATAAAAATAAGAAGTTTTACTGAATAATAAATATTGTAAACAGCGGGATAACTATTTTTGCTGATATCGATTTTTTTTAACGACCGCATTTATGTTTCACTAAACAAATTTATAATTTTGCAACGAAGTGACGACTTTCATTTCTGTCCTAAAAAAAATAATTACATAAAAATATTTCACAGTTTTTTTTTTTATTATAATATACACAACTGCTTACAATGAGAAACTTATTTCAACTAGGGAGGCCCTTTAAGGCTCTCGCCTGCCTGGAGATTTGTTCTGCTTTTAAGACCGAGAAGCGCGGGAGCGATAAGGGCGAGACTGCCACGCGCTTCAAGTGCGCCATCGCCGCTAAGCGCTGGGCTCTGAACTGGCGCGCAGTGTTCTAGTCGCTCTGCGTGTACCTAAAGGGAGTTTCAGCGGCGACCCTATTATTTTATTGGTGGAAAGTCTGTAGGAATGTTCAATGCAGTGCCATTGAGTAGTTTTGTATGCATCTGACGCGTGTATTTTGAGCTACAGCGCTTTGAAAAAGCAGCTTTTAACCCATTTTGGAGAACTCTGAAATGGCGTTTACAATTTGTGTGACGTCCTGAAATCACTCAACAGCTTTCGTCTGAAGTGTGTGCTATTTTCGTATATCAACACATTGCACGCACGTCTAATAGTTTTGTTCAAAAACTTGTTTTTAAAGAGCTCACGCGTCACGACGCATAATAGGTGCAGGTAGGCGGAACCCTTACCAACGTACAAATATAGAACTTAAAAAGTTTTGAAACATCACGAAGAATTTCTGACTCAACCCCGAGTCACTGTCAAAACTCGTATCAACGCAATATCACGACATTTTTTATCAATAATGTTAATCAATAATTTTTGATAGATTTGCTTCTTCCTTTGAAGTTTTAAGAAATGATATTTATTTTTTGTTTACAAGACCAATATTTTTTATAAATGATTAAATCTAGTCTTAATTAATTTTATTATACCTTTATTTATATTTATTTGTGGATTTTTTTATTTTAATTATTATCATTTTTTAATTACTTTATTAAGTTTAGAATATATTATTTTGTAATTATTTTGGTTTATTTATTTATTTACATTAATTAGTATATTTGATATATATATTATAATGATTGTACTTACTTTTTGGGTTTGTGAGTCATTCAATATGGAAGTAAAAGTTGCGTGTCATCTTCTAAACCGCGCGAGTGTATTGATTCAACTCTTATGTCGTTGATTTACGGCACTGAGATAGACGTCGCTTTATCAGCCGAAGCTGTTTACTGAGGTATCAGGCGGACTCATATAATTTCGTGTCAGGGAGACTACGTTTATCGATGATTTGCAGTATCCTGTCCCGCTAGCAGTCGAGTCGAGTTCGAGTGGAGCGATTTGGACGGCTCTTAACGACGAGGTCTCGAGAGCTGATGAGGGTGAAATGAGGTGAGGATGGAGCAGCGCCGGAATGCACCCCCGCGGCCCCCTCCCGTAGGAGGGACTCGTCAATATACCGTTCTCTTGTTTCGGTGTTTGCACGAAAATAATCATTTTCAACGTAGTAGCCAGTGGTAAAGTCGCTGTAGGCTGACTGCTCGCAGTTGACTTGAGCACTTTTTAAAGCCCTGCTTAGGATGTACTTTTTCTATGATTCAGTTTCCTTCCGCTATATATAAGATTATCGTTGCCACGGGCCGTCCCACTTTATTCATGCGTCATCCATGTAGAAACCACGGAATTTCTATAGAAAGTAAATTTTATAATTAGTTAATTCGTGCTCTTGCGTGTGTAAAACTAAAAACCTTGACTTTTGTAGCCATACATTTAAATATTACACTCTCAATAATATAGCAAACCTTACAACTATTTTATTTTTATTAATTCGCTGTCAACCTAACTGGAAGTCTCCATGACGGTGTGTACTGCATCGTGTAGTTAGGGCAATGCTTTTTTTTTTTAAGTTTGATTTCAAAAGTGGTTATTTTAACGTAAACACCCTTCAATAAGTCGTCAACATTAATTATCCCATTGACGATTTATATGAATGTGCCTGGCAAAATCTTTTATCATGATATTGTAATATTGATTTTGATATCTGGATGTGCATAATCACTGGTAATTCACTTGACACGCTTCGTTGGAAGAACTGTAGACGCTTATTCGGGGTCCATTTGCTTGACGAAGACTTCATGCCCGAGGTCGCTAAGGCGTTTCTGTATACCAAGAGATTCCGTGTTAGAATCTTAAAATTGTCTAACAGAACCTCAAAACTCCGCGTTAAAACATAAGAATTATTTAAAAAATTTGATTTTATAATGGCAAAATACTAGTTTTAAAAATACAAATTGCAACTAAAAATCACCGACAAACTGCGGGAGATGATTCCTGATGAAAATGTATGTACCACTTTCCCCTACAGCGATTATTAATATGCTCTCCCCCCTTCTACCGAAATCGAATTTTTCAGATTCACTAATATCAGGAACTATTTTCGCTTAAGCAACAAATCGGCGAATAGTGTTTTGTAGAACAGATTTTTTACACTTGTGAAAATGTGGTTGATAATATCATCCCCCTTCATATGGAAAATATGTGTTGCCACCCTGCGTTTCGTTACGAATGACCACCACTATTTTCCCGATGAAGGGGGGTGATATTACCAACCACATTTTGACGGGTGTAAGATGTCCGTTATACAAAACACTATTCACCGATTTGTTGCTTAGTGGTAAGTAGAAACTGATATTAGTAACGAAAATCATTTTAAAAATTCGATCTTTCAGGGCTCATAGATCTCCTAATAATAATTTTAGGGGGAAATAGAACACATATTTTCGTCTCGTATTTTCGTCAGGAATCATCTCCCGCTGTTTGTCGGTGATTTTTAACTACACGTTGTATTTTATTTTTATGTAATTCTAATTATACGACCTGCTTGGGAAAGACAAGCTATATACACTCATGACCAGTTGAATTAGGGATACCTGCCTTGTAGCATGTAGCGCCCGCTCTCGCCCTGATGAAGGCAGGTTAATAAGGGGGGTCTAAATACTCTACAGAGGTAAAATTACACGCCGCACAGGTTTAATGGCTTACCATAGATCCGAATCGGGAACGTTACTGTCCTACGATAACGCCTTAGTGACCTCGGCGAATGTCTTATGATTTTTGTAGGGCTGAGTTCTTACGGAACAGTCAACGTGCTGCCACAGATCTTAAAGCGTGTTCGCGAAGCAAGGTTGCAGCTTCCTTAGTTAACAATANTAGGGAAGTATTGCGTCGGCGATGGAAACCAGCATGGCGTAAACAAGATTCCCGCGTGTTCTGTTTTACTCAGAATTTTACTAGGCGACTATTGGGTTTTAATAAAGCGATCTGTACGGAAAAACCGCAGCATTGCCTCTATAATTTAAAACACCGTTTCACACGAGAACAAATATCGTAAACAGAGTGCCACTTACAGCGATTTTTCTGGCTTTGACATTTATCCATGACCACACATGTTTCGGTAACAAAATGTATGATTGGGCAACGAAATATCTACTTTCATTTCTGTCCTGCCAAAAAAAAAAAAAATTACATTAAAATATTCCACAGTTTTTTTAAATTATAATATACGCAATTGCTTAAATGAGAGCCATTTTACAACTAGGGCTGCCCCTTAACAACTTCGCGAGGCGGCAGGTGTTTAAGGGTAATGCAGAAAATTAGCAAGGTGCTAAGGGCGATGTCGACTGACCTGCCTAATGCAGCGTCGCCCCTAAGAGCAAGAATACTAGCTGCCGTGTAGCGCGCAACCACTCGACTTTAATGGAGGAGCCTGCAACTTAATATGTGGACATTTTGTACTAAAGTTCAATGCAGTTGTCGATCCCAGTTTAGTATGTATCGGACCGGCATATTTTGAGATAAGGGCGATCTCGAAAGTCGTTTATCTATGTTGAAGTGCCCCAAAATATCGTAGGTATTCTAATAAGCACAATGTTTTGAGTCGTTTATCTATGTTGAAGTGCTCCAAAATATCGTAGGTATTCTAATAAGCACAATGTTTTGAGTCGTTTATCTATGTTGAAGTGCCCCAAAATATCGTAGGTATTCTAATAAGCACAATGTTTTGAGTCGTTTATCTATGTTGAAGTGCTCCAAAATATCGTAGGTATTCTAATAAGCACAATGTTTTGAGTCGTTTATCTATGTTGAAGTGCCCCAAAATATCGTAGGTATTCTAATAAGCACAATGTTTTGAGTCGTTTATCTATGTTGAAGTGCTCCAAAATATCGTAGGTATTCTAATAAGCACAATGTTTTGAAATACCCTTTTGTAATCATATGAAGTGTGTACTCTTTTCGTAGGTGGTATACTAGGTAGAAGTTAAGTAGTTTCGTCAAAAAAAGATTTTCAAGCAGACTGCAGCTTGGTTCATGGTAGTCTGGTAGACATGATAGGCAAACATTGTAGATTGAATAGTGGACATTTTCGTGCGTAATAACTAAGAAGACAACTTATTAAAACTTTCTCATGAAAGAGACAATATGTTTAAGTGGTACGAAAAGTTTTTAAGCACTTCGTACATCCCTGTTTAATTATAAGGAAGTTTTAATCTTCGTAAAACGCATGAAGATGAAGCTGCTTGGAGAAAGTTCGCTCGTTAAATGGAAAGTTTATTTTTTTTACTTTTCATGTAATAACACAAAAAAATTTCCAGGTATTTTTTTGTGAATACGGAAGGAAGATTAAATTAAACTTTGTAAAGTCGGTGTACTAAAAAACTAGCATATCATTGTTGCGCCTAAATCAGTGATGAAGTTCTACAAAAACGAAGTACTTTTTGTAGGCAAATGTTTTCTCCCATTGAGAACAGTACACTGTTAGAAATTTCTGTAGATTTACGGAGACTATTACGGAGATATAGAGTTAATATACGGAAAGGCACTCCGTACTGACAAATAACGGAAATGAGCTCCGTAAATTTAAAATACGGAAGCTCTCCGTATTCTTATGGCTTATAATTTGAGACACGGACAATGCAGACGATACCTGAAGCGTGTAAAATCCCACCTTCACAATAATACTTCGTGTAAAATAGTAGTAGGTGAGTGGCGAACCACTCGTGGAGTGGCAATTCGTTGACTCTTTTTAAAATTCTGCTACAGGACATAATTTTCTGTATTCGCAGTG
The DNA here is from genome assembly GCA_002778355.1 of Clitarchus hookeri. Lineage (NCBI taxonomy): Eukaryota > Metazoa > Arthropoda > Insecta > Phasmatodea > Phasmatidae > Clitarchus > Clitarchus hookeri. The sequence continues at coordinate 220,427 of NQII01000600.1, forward strand.
AAACACGCACATAACGAAAATACAGCATTTTTTCGTAACCTCGTTTTATAAACCGGAAATAAAAACCAAATAACAAGCGCTCTACCACGACTTGAAACTAAGAGAGGCGCGTTCGTCACTTTAATTTAAAGTTCATATTTACGAAACACTTTGTGTAGAGATGTGGTAGGTGAGTGGATCGAGTTATTGCGTGTTAATTTTTAGATTCTTGTTCAAATTCCGCTACCGGACAAAATATTTAAACGTTTTTGATGCCTCTGTTATACGCAGTGAAATACATTACGAAAATAAAACCTTTTTATTACCCCTGTTTGTAAACTTGAAATAAAAAACAAACTCGCAAACACTCTGTCATGACTAGAAACTAAAATAGGTACATGCATCATTAACCTCATATTCACGACAGTAATTTATGTATAAGTGTGGGTAATGTGTTCGACTGTCAAGTACTTTTTTCCGAGTTCAAATCCCGCTACCGGAAAATGTTTTCTTTTTTTTTTTAACTTTTTCATTGTCATTTTTATAAACCCACATAACGAAAGTAAAACTTTTTTTTTGTTACGCCTTTTTATTAAGAGCAGATTTTCAAAAACAAACTTGCAAGATTATGGAAACGTTTCGTGAATACACGGGGATTTATGTGAAATTTACGGAGAGAACGTTATTGAAAATAACGAAGAGTTTGTAATTTCAGGAAGATGTGTGGATAATTTGTTACCGGTAAGTTCCGTAATTTTACGGTCACTTTTTTTAACAGTGTAGAAAACAACAGAAAATAAAATAAAAATTACGTCTCTTTTACGCACTTAGGTTACTGAGGAACTTCACCAACAAGTAAAGGCCCACGAACTTTGCGGAACTGATACGACACCATCATTCTTTCCCTAACCTGCCCTAATACACTGAAGAGCAAAAAAAAAAACTGGTACACCTGCCTAATATCGTGTAGGGCCCCCCGAGCACGCAGAAGTGCCGCAAGACGACGTGGCATGGACTCGACTAATGTCTGAAGGTATGCAGGAGGCAATTTACACCATGAATCCTCCAGAGCAGTCCACAAATCCAATCTGCGCCAATTTGAGAAAGGGTTGCACGTCTGTCACGTTTAATGATTCTCTTCATTCGTCGTTTGTCCCGTTCTTTCACGATCTTTTTCCGGCCACAGCGATGTCGATGATGTGATGTTTTGCCGGATTCCCGATATTCACGGTACACTCGTGAAATGGTCGTACGCGAACATCTAAATGTTATCGCTACCTCGGAGATGCTATGTCCCATTTCTCGTGCGCCGACTATAACACCACGTTCAAACTCACTTAAATCTTGATAACCTGCCATTTTAGCAGCAGTAACCGATCTAGCTGCCGACCGCATCGCGTTACTCTGATTGGTTCCGTACCTCTGTTATTTGCATACGCACGCCTATACCAGATTTTTTTTGCTCTTCAGTATGCAAGTGTTATGGGTTACGTCCGACGTAGGAAAGGGACCTAATTGCGTCTCAGGGCTGAGCCCCATTTGTATAAAAGGAATAGATTTCATGCAAGGAGATATGTATCACGGCATAGAGAGATTGGGCAGTGGACGTGATCGTGGGCCATGACTGTGTTCAATTTCATTGCATTGTGTCCTTGATCACTTACCCTTGATTCCTTCCCGTTTCACGAGCCCTTTTTCCCTTCACGAGAAATATTGGTTAGTGAATTCGGACGCCTGTGTTCGTTTTCCACCTCGAGTTTTATCCTGTCGAATTTTTTACTTTACGCGAGTTTCATTTGTCTTTGTGGCGTACGCTAGTGTTTTCCGCATTCCGCACACAGTTGTGAACACAAAACGAAACACAAACGAAAATTAAATATTTCAAACATTTGCGCATCGGAAAACTGCCTAGGGCTCGCGAGTGGCGCGTTGCTCGTGCCCTTGGCTTAAGCGGACATTCTAGTGTGCAATTTAGACGGCGACAATTATGACGTCACATCTGGGATCTACTTTTCAAGGGCACGAAGTCAGGTAAGGGCCCTTGTCTGTTGAGTTAGAATACAGCCCTTCACTACCTCCCTGAGTGTGACTGTAACTAACAAAGGCGGGGGAAAATCCGGCATAGGCACCGTGAAATCTCTCTCAATCAAAAGGAATTAAAAACGTATTACGTGCATAAATGTAAAATTCTGCAGGAGAAGGAGGGTAGTAACCTTGTTATTTATTAGTGGGTGGGAAATATCTAGAAGAGAAGGGAGTGAGCCCTTGTTTTAGTTTTGTTTAATTTGGCGATAGTTTAACTGCACAATTCTAGACTTCTCAGTCTTCTGTATACTTTGGCTACAGTCGTTTATTCATTAGATACTGCCACGATAAGAGGCCTCCTTTTATTTCATCTGTACTGCACATTATAATTTGACGATGTTACTTCGCGTTAATAACTGGCTTAATCGCATGAACGACAATGACGTATTAAATATACCCTTGTGTTACAGCATCCTGTCACTTCGGCTGTCAGGATCGCTGATATTGTTACCGCTATCGGTTTCTTTTAATTTGAAATGTATTCATGGATTCCTCGAAAACGTCAGAGCTTAGGACTACCAACACAAGGCCACCTTTTAAGCTCGGTTTCAGTGTACCTGTTAACAATCCGTCATTGGAAAATCAATTATGATTCCTTGTCACGAAATTTTGATGAACAACTCGAATTCTTTCCTGGCAATAATTTTGTGACAGCAATAGTTTCGAGTGTTCTCAGATCTTCGCTCAGTTAGCACATTCCATCCAGGATTTCATCTTAAGGCTTCCGCCTATTTAGCGCTTTTTTTCCGGGTTTAAGGTCGATAAGAGTGGAAGCGATAAGGGCGACACTGCCACGCGCATCAAGTGAACCATCGCCGCTAAGCGCAAGGCTCTGAACTGGCTTGCAGTGTTCTAGTCGCTCTGCGTTTACCTATGGGACTTTCAGAGATGACGCTATTAAATTTTTTTATTACGATAATTTCTAGGGTTATGGGTCTTTCGAATGGCCTGCCCGCGGGTTAGAAAC
>NQII01000600.1:223478-254234 GCA_002778355.1 Clitarchus hookeri
GCCTGTGACGTCATCGCAGCAAACTCCTACCTCCTATTCCGGATCCCGTTGCTCCCGAAGAAACACAACCTATCTACTGCACGTGAATAAAGTGAGGCGGTCCAAGGCAATGTTAATATTACACATAGCGAAGGATATAAAATGAGATCGGAAGTAGATCCTATGCAGGGCTCTCAAAAGTGCTGAATTGACGGCGAACATGCGATATTGTTTCGGTGTGCAGAACATCAATGCGGTGAGGGATTCATCGGACGTTGCAGGTGCCTTCCTTTCTCGCTAGCTTGGAGCGTACGCTACCAGCGATCCTGCTATAAATAGCAGATGCCACGAGGTGCCCCCCTCCCCCTTCTACCTCCCATGTCTCACTCCCCGAGTACACGAGTGACGTAATGGAGCAGTGATCGATGAAGGGGTTGTCCGGGAGGGGACAGTTGGTAGCCAAGTGCTGTTATCGAGGTCAAGAAGAAGTTGCCGGCTACATCTGCCCTTCAATTACCCCCCCCCCCTCTACGGTGGCATCCACGACTTACCTGCCCTATCACGTCATCCGAAACTAGCATGCCCCCCCTCACCCCTTTACAAGTCTAACTTGTCCCTCCCTCGACCTCCTTTCCATCGTCTTTCGAAGATTTAGACCCGCTCCGACTTCATTATTCCTCTTACATATCACATGCACATTTGTACAGTAAAATGATTTCGTGAGCAGACTTGCATTCTTTCTGAGAAGCCGCTATATTCACCGTGGCGGTATAGAATCTTTTATGTTGCGTATAAACGTTTCAGACTCTTTAGAACGGAACACGATTAAATCAGACAAAAGTTGGATATCACCGCGAAATATTTCTGCGACAACGCTTTGTTTAGGCGCTATTAAGTTGTTTTCGCATGAATAAAAAAGTTCAACAGGAAACTAGAAAGTAGATCCGTAGAACTTAAATATGTATTTGCGTAAGTTGTCTTGAATTAAAATGTATATATATTACAACTTTCAAATTGCATCGTGGTTATGTTAGCTGAGGTTGCTATTGCGTAATGCGCGGGCACAGATGGTCTAGGTTCGAATCTCGGCGGTGCTTCAGCATGTTTTGTTTAATGTACGTTGAGCCAAACATATATTTAGTTGAACCAAAAAAATATTTATATATGGCAGCCAAATAAGAACAACAAAATAGTTCGGTTTCATCAACAGAAGAGCGAAAAGGTGCCATCAATGAACCTGGTAAGTATTTTGATGTTATAGCGTAATAAATAATGCATCAACATCATTGAAAAAATTAGTGTGCATACATATTGTATAACCATACTCTTTAGCACCCTTAATGGATATATAAATCACTTATGTTTTACGGAAAAAATATTTTACAAAAAGTGTAAGTGGTCCATTCAAAGGGATATTGATTGGACCATGTAAGTTCCATCAATGGACCACTCTCAATATCTACTGCATTTACTATAAAAATGCTTTGCTTTATAATATACACAATTGAAACGATAAACATGCAGTGTCTACTTAAAAATGAGACACAATGAAAATAATCTGCAACATATTTTCAGATTCCTTCAACTTTCACTTTTTTCCTATTTTCCAATTAAAATACTTACTGTCGGTAACACGTCGTAGCTGTAGTGTAAATTTTGTCTTAATAATAACCTTGCTTTAATAAGGGGATGAAAAAACAATATTTCAAAAATGTAAGTGTTGCAGAAGGCAACAGCGGGCAAGTGTTGCAGGAGAACATTTTCCTTCTCTTCTTCATGCCAACTCAATCTACATGATACCACGGCATACAATGTACCATCCCTTGTAGTTTCACAGATATTACAAAAACCAGACTATTTCATTGTACAGACACCTTAAGTTTTTAGGACGTGCGTATCCACGGCTTGGTTTATTAGCACTCTTTATGGTAGACCTTCGGGATGCTCCGAGTACTACTTTGTAGGGGGACGATGTAAGTACAGCCACTCTTTGTGTCCCTGTTGTATCCTTTCCGGGGAAAAAACAGCAGCTGCCTTTGGAAGTGGGAGATGTTTGTTTCACTGACACAAAAGGAGACGATGAATTGGGCTTGGATCTTGGCGAAGGAGCATTTATTTATCCATATTCTCGCTGGGTGGGAATCACTTAGTTTATTCTCGTGCTTGACTGGCAACTCCTTATTTTTACCCGAATCGGTATGCATCACATGCTGAGCGAATGACAGAGCCCAGGGGAAGAGAAGGGGGGGGGGACGAAAGAAACAACAAAATGGCGTTCCTCAAATACATAGCTCCAGGTCTGAAATCGTCGCATGCCCTTGCTCGTTTGTATATAAAAATTGCAGGAATGTAGAAACCTGAAGCATTGCTGCAGCCTACAGCAGTTGTGTTCGTTCCACCCTCTCAGATGGACATTGATTCCACTTGAGATTTTCCTTTCTGAGGAATTGCGTTCCTAGAATTTTTCTGCCGACAGTGGCGAGCCCTGTCTCGTCTACGTTAAATATACAAGTAGCATCAATTATGTCCTCTTCTACCACTTTCTCAAGAAGATCTTAGAATTCGCTTGCTCTGTCTTCATTGAATCCTGATGCACGTGCCACAGACGTAGATTCAGGTTGTACAAGACTAATCTCTGCATGCCGAGATCTTGAAAAATAAATTTTTTGATGTGTTCATTTTATTGTTTTGGTAGGTTGAAAACATATCAATAAAAAAAACTTTCCCAGTTTCCATTGTAGAAGCACAGGTATCGTGAAATATCAACGTTTTGTGTACTGCCGAATTGTGATGACACAGATGGACCAGTTGTCATGGATGGACCGGTGGTCCGGTCCATCCATGGGACTTATTGCTGGTCTAACCATAACACTCATACCATTTTTTCTTGAACGCGCTGCAGTGCAGTGTAAAAAATCAATACATAACTTTTCAATACAGCGACATGTCACACAGGCAACAATCTTGCAGGTACTCTACTAATTATAAGTCTCTAGTTAATGACTTGCAGCTCGCAAGCCTTAATAGACAAAACGAAATTAATAACAAGTGTATAATAGACGTGCTGACTCTATCGTGGCACGTCCGTCCTACCACAAGTCTGGAACTTCTCTATCAGGTAGCGGCTCGGTCGCTTGTGCTTTTCTGCTTCCCACGAGCATGCGCTGTACATGGTCCCTGAAATATTGAAGTGGTCCAGTGGAGGCGCTGGTACATTGACGGCACCCTTCCTCTATCTCCTTTCTTCCTGTGCAAACAATTAATTAACATGCACCAAGAAACTTCGTTTCAACAAAACCTTTTTCTCAGTGTACCGACTGGGGATGGAGGTTTGAAGAAGACAAGCTCTTCCCCATAATCACTTCAATGCCACTCTCTCTCCTGATGCTCTGCTTAAGACGATATCCTTCAACTGTGTGAAAGGGATGTGGTGGCCGCAAGACCTGCCTCCAGTATTCCACGACTTGTAAAAAACTGCAAATGGGTTTCCTGCCCTAACTCCTCCCCACCTGTCGAAGACTCAGTATGCTGTATATGATGACGTAGTGCTTGATACAGAGGACTGTAGATGTGTTGCAAATGAAGATTATGCTGAGTGGAAGATCTTTCTTCAAGATCATATTACATATATTACGATTTCAGTAACTGTCTATCTATTACAATAAACAGACAACAGAAAACGAATCAAATTCCTTATATTAAATGATGTAACTTAAATAATGAGTTTATTGGTCACAAGTACATGTCATGAACAGAGAATAGAAAATGCGTGTTTCGATTTAGATACTGTGACTGCAACATTGCAGTTGTTATGTATCATAAATGAATGCCTTTATTTTTGTATAGACAACTGACGATGAAGATCTTTTATTTCAATGTGTGTGTTGTGTGTGAAAAACAGTAATCTCTTGCATTCTTAACCTTAAATAAGGCAATAAAAATGATTGTGCACCGTGATTGACTTAGGTGTTGCTTGAACGCTGACCCTACATATAATGTAAAATGCAGGGTAATTTGTTTTGAGTTGATTGAGTAACGACAAAACATTAAAATATACAAATTGAACAATTCGCATGTATTCAGTTTTATTTGTGTGGAAAATTCGGAATACTTTTTATGCCACATTCAAGACGCTATTATGGGACATCTATCACGTCTAAAAAAAAAATGCCTTCTGCCTTTTTTGTAGTAAATTTAATTTTCTTCGGTTGTTGTAGAGCACATTTGACCGTACAAGCATTAATAACGAGGATGTATTATAAAATGTTTTTTTTAAAATACATATTTACAGTGTAGCGCAGCGAGCAACTCTTGATCCAATGATAATTTTTATGTATTATTCCTTACCTCGAAATGAAGGTCTGTACCAGAAATAATCTCTCTCTGATTTTTACCGAAGAAACAGTCTTAAGTGGGGATTACTTAAGGCGAAACAGTATTTCTTTGTGCAGTGGTTTTTGTGGGAACTGAACGTCGTAGGTAGCAGCATGAGTCACATACAGATCGCATGTGCTCTGAGGCAAATATCAGCCACTAATAAATATGGGGGAGGGGGGGAGGGAAGTCCGCTTTGTGTAAATTGCGGGTCTTTGTCTCACACAAAATTTCTTTTTTTTTTCTTTCTTATAAACCTAATATAATGCTAATATTTTTGCGTCAGACGTATAGTAACTTTATGATAGGAAGGGACTTGCAGGAAAACCTTATTCCGGCAATGTAATTAGTATCACCGGTTACTAATTTAGTTCCTGTTCCGTTGTAAAAAATTACATGTCTCCCCCTTAAAATTCCTACTTGATCGTGGTTTCAGATGGCACACACTATCAGTTTTTACACAAGGGTTGACCTCCCTTGGGTTTTGCAGGTGCACTGGCCCACCTTCTTATGGTGATCGTCACACTTTGCAGAAAATCGTGACTGTCCAATTAAGAATTTAGGGATGACGGAGCATAATCTTCAGGAGTGGTCGAAGAAACTGACCCGAAGAGATACAAGATGTAAGAAAACTCAAGACACTGCCCAGGCTGTAAGATGATGCATATTGGCCCACGTAATGAGGTCTGGATCCAGTGTACTGCACGTGAAGCATGGTGGCATGAATATTGCAGCGGCTATGACGACACACAAACATATTTGTGCTATTTGTGCTAGTAGCTTTTCAAGATTAAAAGGTTTTTTTTTCTAAGCTTTTGCAACGTACATGCAATCTAGATATACTGTTCGTGAGTTATTTCATGGCACGAATTTGACTCTTGTGCATATTATGCTAGTTAATTTTACACGTGTGTCTTTATACTTCTGTCACATCGACATTTTTGTGCATATTTTAACTTCAAATTTGTATAGGTCAAACACATAGCATTTTTTTTGCTTTTCAAAACATTTCATATTTTAAGTAAATCAGTTGGAAATTGTTTAGTATTTAATATCAACAACAGTTTTACTTTTTAAAGGAACCGTTTTCAAGAATTAAGAAATTGACTTGTTTCTGTAGATCTTATGGCCTAGTTTAGCGACTTTTTAAAAGAGATGATAATTTACAAAGCACAGATGTAAATATTGCCACTTGGTGCTAATGGTAAATAGAGTGTTTATCGGTTTTATTTCAGACGGTTTGGGCTATGTAATAAACAAATTTAAAAACATTTTATTTATATTAGTAATTCATTATATATATAATTAATTTGACTTACATTGTGCCGTGAAAAATTGGTTAGTACCAAAAATTGTATAATTCAATTTTGAAAGTGTTTTTCAAGTATTTGGCGTTAATTTTTGTAAGTTTTTAATTATGTTCTTTAATCAACCCTTTATTAATTGTATTTAATGTCTTCCTTCGGTCATTTTATCGTTTTCCTACTTACATAAATTATTTGCATACGTAATAAAAAATTTTTTTAGTCACGCCAAAGAAGTGTATCTTCTAACGCGCGTACATAAGTACACGCACCCGTATTTTTTAAAATAAAAATGGTTGTAACTTCAATTGTATGTACCGTACCGTTGTAGCGAGACTAATTTACTGATTGTCGTTTTTCCTTACAGTTTTATCGATATTTTTTAACCAATACTATATTCTGGCGTAGAACGGTTTACATTTATGACTGCAAATAAAATCTTAATGAAACATTTATCGCAGGTATTTTTTCTAAATTAGCTTGGTATTTTTTTATAGACAATCTAACGCTTTTTAATTAAAGTGAATGTTATCTACCGTAGACTAATTTTCTGCCCGGCTGTAGAAATACCGCAAGCCAGGGCAGGGCACCTCTGTACCGTGGTTCTGTCAGTTCCGCTTCAACTTTTGCCCTTTTGGGTTCCTCGTCTTCGTCAGATGACATCGAGGTTAAAATAGCAGTCGATAAATAATTCATACAGCGAGGGGAGCGAGCGAGAGAGAGATAGAGAGAGAGAGAGAGATAGAGAGAGAGAGGGAGAGAGAGAGAGAGAGAGAGAGAGAGGCCACCGAAGTGTTAATCGAGAAGCGGATACAAACGTGAAAAGTACTGCAGTCACGGATACATTTGATTTCGAAGATGGCGAAACTAAGAGAGGAATCATATTATTATGTTCGTATAGATTGTATACTTTGAAATAAATGTGAACATGTTTTATTAAGTCCCCCATCTCGAGAGGGTTTCGGTGGACGAAGGAAATGCTGAGGGCCGACGTAGACCTCAGCAGCGCGTCTTCGCTTGTGGAACGCATGGTTAAGAAACGAAATGAAACTTAACTTTTTTTTTTTTGCAACTGAAATTTTAAACCATCCGATTCCCGACGTAAGTTAATAACATAAAACATAACATTATTTCCGTGAATGCTACTAAACGAGAACTTCCCTTTGATATGCTTCAAAGCGGTACCCTTCTGAAGTAGTCTAAGATGGTGTTTATAGTTCAAAATGGCCCAAATTCTCTTATTAAACTAGTCTTCGAATAAGTATTTTTAAGATATAACTTAAAAAAAAAAGCATAGGACATCAGGAATAGTAGTTTTTTTTTTCAGTGCAAACTAACGAGACGTGCAAAACCTCGTCGCTTCTTTTCTTCCTCGCAGCTTATTCGCAGTTATCGAGGTCACGTCAGTCCACAGCCGCTTTCCTCTGTGGCTGTGATCGTACGGCGAGTAGGTCTGTGCGATATCCACTTTCCAATATCGTTTAGAAATATATTGACAACGTCGATGTCGGTGCGATATATCACTCCCTGACAGTATTGAAAATCGATGGCGGTAGATAGCAAATATCGCGTATATTGATATCGCAAGTATCGGTTATCCTCTTATCGCTACCATCTCTTATCGCCAACATCGCATATCACCAACATCGCATACTGCTTATTGCTTTAGACTGTTGGACTACAACGCATTTGCGATATTTCAGAAATATTGTTTTATGATCGATGTATCGTCACATCGCATATCCCCAAATGACGAGGAGGCCGTGTCGGCAATAGTTCGAGACCGTAGAAGTAACTTGGGGTGGAGAGCGCTTGCCAGATGCTCAGAACCAACATCCGAGATGCTTTCTTTGCGACTAGAGCTGTAGAAATCACGCGGCTTTCGCACTTTTTTTTTACAAGACAGCTATTTGTATTCAAATGTTTATTTATTTGCTACGACTGAGTTTTAATGCAAAGACATTAAAGTTGTACCAAATACGTATATGTTGTTTAATAGAAGCACGAGAGTGTCATGCGAATGTTCGCGTCATTTCAGCATATCCGTTGGCGTCTAGTGAGACCGTGGTAGACGTTCCCAGAGAATGGAAATCAGTCTACCTCGTATTAAGTCTGTGCTCGAAACCTCAGCTGTCAGAACTTGAGTCGATTTCGGAGCCGACTGTGATCAGGAGTTCCCATCTCATTCTACCCCGTGTGCGTTGCCAAAATACTCAAACTCTCGACTGACGCGGGTACTGTGTTCGCTGCGAATTAATAGTTTGCAATTATTAATTATTTTAGTTTATATTTTTGGTTGGTTACCTTCTGAAATTAAACCCCGCAAAAATCGGCAACGGTAGTGGTGAAATGATAACCAAAAGTTTTTTCTTTAAATACTTTTATTCATTAATTGCTGTAACTTTAATTATAGAAGCGTAGTTCGAGATTTGAGTGGGCCAGATATATAAAATAATATTCTTAACCTAAATATATTTTTTTACATTCCTACATTATAGAGACATGTTAGAACATCAACGACTTCTTTCGGCGTATGTGAGTTGGTTCATATAATTTGTGGAAACCGACGTACAAGTAACAACGAAATTCCGGGGTTGAAACAATCCGAAATAAGCTTAACTGAGCTTAATGTGCTAGGAGATAACTTGCAGATAAGAAGGTGTTATTTATTCGCTTCGTAATATGTTTAAACAGCGTAGTCGTTAACCGTTTCTCGTTACGGTCGAACTCCACTAATTCGGAGATGTAGGTTTTTTTTTAATGTTGTATTATTAATCCTGCAAGTATGAATACTTGCTGATCGCAGTTCATACTGGATTATCGCGCTGTAATTTTCCATTCAGTTCCTAATTACGGGAATATCGTAAGGCACCTAATATTCATGACATCTCTGGACCAGTCAAAAACGCATGCATTTTTTAGCATTCCCGGTTTATGAGCTTTCCTTGTAGCTAAGATATCGTGGATTTGATTATGGTGAAGTTCCACTAAAGCGTCTGCTAAAAAAACTTCCTTTGATAGCCTTCCACAACGTAATACGCTATATTGTATCACTTAAGAATTATAGGCCAGAACTGTGCCATATTTTATTTCATAATGCGTGCTTGGTTTTTGGCAGAGAGGCGGTTCTTCAAGCAAGGAGCTCACGAAACGCCAAGAAATATCTACCCTTAGGCAGCGCATAGCACTTAAAATGCTATCCACCCTTGTGTGACTTGTCATTGACAGCGATGTTTACAGAGAAACGCCAGTGGGATTTCCCAATTCCCACATCACTTTCGGTTTTGATGTAACTTAAGTATTTTCCCATTTCCTGTGATCCTTACCGCTGGAGATGACGGAGCTTGAAGACGGTCGCGTCTCGTCAGAGCAAAAGTTGCGAGTTCACCGACCGTGTCAAGTTTTACTTCTGCCTCTGATATCTGGATCCTAGCGTACAACACAATTCCGCAGTCTACAACTTAACTAGCAGGCAGTTAGCAACAATTTACGTTACACAAGCTGAGATACGAGACTTGTAAAAAGCCGTATATATTCTATAATATTGGACGGGCACTATAGGGCTAGTTAATAAATAAAACAAATGTGCCTTCGTGGTTTTGTAAATTACGATAATGTTTGGTTTTGCTGTTTCCGATCCAATAAAATCAAATTTGAAGTGTTTGTTCTTGCTGACAAACAGTTAAAACTGTAAGTATTGTTTTCAAGGAATCCGTCTATTTCGCTCAAATCATTTTCAAATGATGTAGTACTTAACCTGTATTTCCCTTTAAATTCAAAGTCGTTGACTGGTACAAACTTGTTTCGTGGCAAGTACCTCAACGGCTGTCTTACATCTGCCGCATTGTCTTTGTTATCCATAGACATCCAGTTATTTCAATAGTATATAGAGACCTACCAGAACCACAAAAAAACATGTGAACAAGAGTTAAAGCTCATAAATCATTATAATGTAATTACAGATGCACTTTTAAATTATGTTTACCTAGAGTCTTAGACTTGTAATAAATAGAAAACAATGGTGGATATTTCTGTATCATACTTACAAATTTGTTAGGGTATGTTACAGAACTTGTCGACAAGGATGAAATTTAACTTATAGTTACAAGTCCTACATTGCTAGCTACGAGTATGCTCGTGTTACAGAAAATATACAAGTGTATAATTGTACTTGCAACTTGCTTGTATAACTTGCGGGAGTTGTGTTAAAGGCCCCAGGTAGCGACAAAACACACTTAAATTTGTCAGACAGGTTTACAATTAAGAAAGTTTGCAGTTTAGTGGGAATATTTTTGTTCTCGAAAGGCACAGCTAGTCTGAATATGGTTACAGTTTGGACTTTAAGGCGAACATTTTCAAGTGAGGAATTTTAATCCTGTCTATGATGTTAACTGGGTCCTCAAACACCAGTTTCAAGGACAAGAAAAAAAGGCATAAATAAAATAAGTGTTCCCCCTGCTCTACGCTCACTTTCCAGTCCCTCCTAACCTCTGAATTAACCAACAGGATAGTATTAATTATTAATAAAGTACTTATGGGTAGGCCTGTGTGTGTATCCCACGAAATACCTGATTAACAGGCCCGCCTGGCTGGCGCCTAAACTGTTTTGCAGCATGTCTGAAATATGCGTTTCTCGACGAAAACCTGCATTAAGCGTTTGTGCATTGCGTTTACATACGAAAAGAAAACACGCCCCAGACAAAGACGGAACAGAACTTGACAGATATAACGCAGGCTGTATTATTTTGTAGCTCTCCAGCAGTGTTTATAATAACGGGTATTCAGACTGCTGTATCTTAAAAACACACTTTTCGGACACCAGCGAAACTATGATAGGAGCTTGTATTGAACCTCGCCACAGTTTTTCCACAAATAGAAAGGAAGCGTCAACGCTCAGAGTCCAACAGACGCAACACGACGAGAACACTGCTCTCTAGTCCTCCCACACGATAAATTTCACTTCAAATTTTCTTTAAATTTATTTATTTAAATTCCTTGAATGCTGTGTGATGACTCGGACGTCATAATCGAGGCCATTTTGTCTTTCAAGACATCGAATGATTCAAACATACCTTCAAAGATTTTCATCTAGAACGTTTTCTATAGTTTCTAGGATTCAGTTTTTCAACAAGCACTCCGAATTTTTTTTTAAACAGTATAAATTTAAAGTGTAGTATCTTAATACAGTAATTTGTGCGCATTTAAGTGACAAAAATTACTTGAATGTATTTATTTCATGCAAAGTAAATATATCAGCTTAGGAAAAGAATGTTTGTTTTGATTTTGACAAATATTTTTGCGTAGTGTATGGTTTCTATAGGTTTAAGAAAAAAAATGCTGTTCTAAATTACTTTTTTTTAATACTCGCGAAAAAATTTTAGGTTGCCTCTAAATATTTATTTAATACACCAGCATGTGTGAAAAGTTTTTCAAAATGTTAAAATAATCATTCAATCTCGGTTAAATTAAATCCATTGAAGTGCATGTGGCCACTTTCTGTATTGAATAAATTGAATTTAATTGGTTGAATTCAATAAAATATTTGATCGTGTGAAATGGCCTTTAGCGAGTAAAGGAGATAGGGCACAATGCGCGTCGCAGTGTCGTCTTTATCGCTCCCGCGCTTCTCGGCCTCAAACGCAGAAAACAGCTCCAGGTAGGCGGGATGGATTACCTAGCAATCGCGAAGCGGACGAATGAACAGGGTTACAACGTGCATTGTATTCGCCTGGACGACAGGTTATCTTGTCTACCCCGGTGATCGGCGGGTCACCCTTATACCAGGCGGTCGTGTCACACATTCGGCACTTCACTTCCGGAGGTCTGCCACACGGTGGAAAATGATCAACTTTCCTTTCTTGCCGTATCATAAACAGTATTGTCGTTGGTACAGTAGCTATTTCCTGTCTCGTCGAAGTGCCTGAAATCCTACAGTCTGGCAGTCGCATTGACGGTTCGGTTCTCAACTCTGTATTCAAAAGGCTGCAGACTGGATTTTAGTTGTGTGCAGAATGCATGCAGCGTTATGCTGATCGAGCTTGTCTCAGCTCATCGTCCTCTGTAGCTAAAGTGCGCAACAATCTCAGTTTCAAAATCCAAATTTGTAACAGCAAAATGTTAGGAGTGCTTGCTGTAACTGTAATTCACAAAGTACCAATTGCACCTTTTTTTCCACATTGAAATGAAGTATGGCGATGATTTCCGTGTAGTCAGTATATGCTATTTTAACCAATAATATATCATTTCTATCCTTATGTGCACTAATTGTACACAATCCGACTCAACGAACGTCATTAAAATTTATAAATCATCGTTATTTACAGTAAATTCACTATACAAAATGTTTGGTGTAGTAAGGGAGTATTTTTTTTGACGTTAAAATATGTCCCGGGTGATTTTTTTAAATTTTATGTGTATTACGGGGAAGCTATTTTTCCTGCACGCTTTTACCCGATACCGTCCCTCAGTATTTTCCATTAAATGGTTCGAGGAATCCTACTTAAGAAAATGGAGAAATGGCTGTGAAACCTGTTTAAGAGTGCGTGGTGCATATGAGGTGTACAGGTTTTTGAAAGAGAACGTGGACAAATGGCAAGAAATGGCATAATATAACGGTTTCCAGCTTTGAAAGCTAATATTTGGCCAGAATAAAAAGTTTCTGTTGAGCTATTTCTGGTGCCGTAATTTTGTATATTTTATTGCTGTGCAAGGTATTGTATTACAGATATGTGTAGGGGTGAATCCTCGCACCTCGTGTCGCGCCGCAGCTTATATAGCTGAGATGACCTGGTCCAGAAGGTTCCTCGCACCTCGAGTCGCGCCGCAGCTTATATAGCTGAGATGACCGGGTCCAGAAGGTTCCTCGAACCTAGAGTCGGGCCGAGGGGTGATGACTAGAAAATGCACGCGCAACGACACAAAAGTCACTGAGTCTTCCACAGATGGGAGTGCTACTCGACGAAGCCAAGTGTGCAGCTGGGGAGGCGCGAGACGAGGCCGCTAGGGTAGCAATTTAGAGGGGACGAACAACGGCGAGAAAGGAAAATTCATTACCTTTAAATGTCTGCGCGAGCGCGTGTACACCTGTCAGCACGAGTTTAAGCAATTTCTAGAAACACCAGCCCACGTGGAAGCATCAACACGGCAATGTGAATTGCTCAACACTGTACTACAAGTTATGGCCACCACAACACCTGACACCCGCAACCTAGCGCTTTACCTTACAGTGGAGGAGGAAGGGGTAAGTAAGATAAGAGGGAGGGAAGATAACGGCGTGACATTGTGTAGTTCACGTATTTTCCAGATGCACACTTGGCTTAATCGAGTAGTAGCATCAGTCCCGATAGCGATGTTGCTGCCAGTGTTGGCGTTATTACGGATCATGCTGCTTCCCCTTCTCCAGTTACTTGTGATGTCATCCTGGGAAGACTGTACTATGCGCGTCCATGAGGGGAGGGGGGTGGGGGGCACAAAGGCAAGCGGCTTCATGTAACATTTTAAACGTACGAACTGGCATGATGTGAACAAAGTGTTACGCGCTCGCTGCTTTGTTCCGCGCGAGCGAGTCGAAGTGAAGGATAGAGCAGTTTTATGATAGAGGCGACTGCAAGCCAATGGAATGTTTTGAACGACAGGCGAACGATAAACCAAGGAGCGCGTATCTGTTGCACGAAGCATCCCGCCATGCATACCTCTGCATGGAGTCGTGATATCCCTTTTGCGGCGCGTGCTGCTGACCTTGGTTGTATCGAGTTTCTGCATTTATCTGAGGAATTTTCTAGTGGTTTCTGGCAGCGTTACTCGGGGTGCGTCGAACTTTCCAGGTCAAGACCAGCAGAGTATAAAAAAACTCGTCGGACCTCCGAGCCGAGGAGTTGTCGAATGGATGAGTTCCAGCGATAGACGACTAGCGAGAAGAGAAACGCGCGGCGAGAGAAGTGACCACCGGGAGGAAAATCTGCCACTGCGAACTTCAGAGCATTGAAGAGTAGGACTGCAAGCTGAACTATTGCACTGGATGGGTGAGTGAAAGACATTGCAGATGATGGCAAAAGATAGACTAAACATGTGTTAATGATGAGTATGAGACAGCAACCAAACAGAGACTTAAATAAGGACATTAATTAGAGTTTAAATATTGCGCTCTCTGCGAAATAAAAATAGTTATAGTGGAGATAGATTATTTATTGATGTAAACAATAGTTGTGTGAATAAATTAGAAATAAAATTTAACTCTTTAATTTTTATTAATACATCCATCCCTCACGAACTCAGAGGCGCCCCTCAGGCGTCATTTAACAGTATGTACGTTTCCAGGCGTTTCGCAATATCACTTGTTGGATGCACTACCACTGGTCGGTAGGTGCATAACAGTGTTTAATAGTATACGAGGGCGGATCAGTAAGTAAGATTCCCTGTTCTCATAATGTATGTATGTGTAACTTATGCGCTAATAACTCGATTCCGAATGGCACACTCACTCCAACTTGACTACGTAGTTCTATCCCGGTCCCAGCGTGGCACAAGCTTGAAGACTCTCTCTCTGTGGAAATCAGGATCGTGATACTACAGACGATCTGTGACATCATCATCCTGAAATCGCTTTCCAAGAAGCTA
Source organism: Clitarchus hookeri (assembly GCA_002778355.1). Lineage (NCBI taxonomy): Eukaryota > Metazoa > Arthropoda > Insecta > Phasmatodea > Phasmatidae > Clitarchus > Clitarchus hookeri. Next base: position 237,752 of record NQII01000600.1, read on the forward strand.
TGTGATATTAGCGGCCCAAATAAACGGAAACCAGATGGGGCGAAATCCGGACTGTAAAGCGGGACAATCCGTAATGTTTCAGGGAAAAGCCACAAAAGTTCCAATGTTGCCCATTACGTATGAGTTCTGACAGCATCGCGAAGACGCGTTTCACCTCTGGGTTGACGATTTCGGCCTCTTCCCTGCGAATTGTCTCGTAATGTTGCGCAGTGCCTGCCAGCTGTGATTGTCTCTCCACGTTGCAGAAACTCAGTGTGAAGCAGGCTTTGCGCATCCCAGAAAACAGTTGCCATAACCTTGCGCTGCCTTGATTGTCTTGCTTCCAATCCATCGAAAACGGTTTACTTTCAGGCGTGTAATGGTGCACCAATGTTTCGTCGCCGGGTACGATGGTTTGCAAGTGGGCATTTCCTTTTCCATTAAACTACGGTAGTAGTGTAAATGAAATGGAAGAAACAAACATTTTTGTGCTGTTGAGTTAAACATTTTTGCATTCAACGTACACACACTTTGCGAGACTGGAGCTTGCGATGGATGATATGGTGAGTTATGTCGTATGAAATGCCTACGGAACTAGCGACGTATCTAATCGCCTTTCGTCACGCCTCCTGAATCAGTTTGTCAGTACTGGCTTAAATGACGGCAGTGTGGCCACTGTCATGTTCATCGCTAACATCCGTTCTTCCACTGACAAACTTCATGCACGATTCTCTTGCATTTTGCACACGTATCTCTCGCTCATCAAAAATCTCTGCTTATCACAGTACGAGTAGGTGGGTCGTATTGTCGAAACGCGATGCGCCATAAGCAATGCGCAGACACTTGGAAAACATGGATTTTCATGAATTTCCCTAGTATGCGGGATCTTTACTTGTTGATCCACCTTCATATGTCACGGGAAAGTACATAACGGGTAAAAATAAGAAACTCGACAGCGCTCTCAACATAACGACACAAGTAAACTATTAGTGACGGTGGTGTTTATTCGTTGCATTAATTACGACCTCTGTTGCCAAGTTTGCTAAAGCACTGCTTACTAATCGCCAGGATCCGTGCTCGAATTCTTGGCAAGCCAAAGATGTGTGTTCCTTTTTATCACCAGCCGGAACTTGTCAACACGTTAGCTTACTGGTATCAAGCCGAATAAAATTGAATCCTGTGGATTACTAACCCAGGAAATCAAGGAATATAATTGCAGATTCCTGGTTATGCTTTTCCTTAATCCTTTCAGATTATTTTTCGTTTATATTTTGAGGTATTGCAAATAAAAGTGATAATGCATGCTTAAGTATTTTAGTGCTTTTTTTTAGCTATCACAAAGAATGAGTAGAGATTCCAAAACTTCGCGATTTAATTTGAACACAAGCTGGTCCTTTAAAAAATGTACATTCGAATTACTTTTTTTTAATGGGCAGCAGTTTGTTAGACACGCCCTGGAAGATTTTTAGCCAATAACTGACCTGCAAGAAAACAATCCCGCGCTACCTGGTGTGTGGTAAAACTGGACCATTAACCAATGAACATATAACACCGGCTCGAGTTCACAAAGTATTGTGGAGTTTAGCTTGTTGCCCAAATGAATCCGCGAATTTTTCAGGGTGTCTACCAACGCGCTTTGGACTTCGTGTTCGACGAGAGTGATATGAACAAGACATGCACGGTTTACGAATCGGCAACTAGAGGGAAGATCACTGGACTGCGAGCCTCGTAGTGTGTAGGTCCGATGGAACATAAACTTCCTGTGTGGCATTTAGACGACTGTGTGTACGGGGTCAGAATGGGTCAGTGTGGAAAAGGAAATCAGTATCCCAAAGTATCTCCATCGATTGACCTAGCGGTGTTGGGAAGCGCAGGGCTAACGAAGCAGCCGTGACCTTGAAGAGGGCGACGCGGGTGCAGGCTTAGAGAGAGAGAGAGAGAGAGGGAGTGAGTGAGAGTGGCGTGCAGGCCGTCATTCAGGAGGGTCTGCCACCGGCGGCCTAGGGAGGGTGGAGGGTCTGATTCGGAAGCGAGCGTGCTAATTTTAGCCGAGGGGCGGGCTGAGTACGGGAAATTACACAGCCCCATCTCCACGCGGCCGCCATGTTGCCCCCTGACCCCTCGCTTCCAACTACTGGAGGCGAGGCCACTCCGGACCAGAGCGAGAGTTGCCGATAGTCACCTGTGATACTGCTTGTCCACGATGGTTAGCTGAGATAAGGCTGGTTCCACTCAGGTGGGGGAGCTGAATCTTAGTTTGGCAACTGACAATTTTCTCCGGAATGGTCCAGTGGTGTCGCTTGTGTACAGGTATTTTTTTCAGTTTTGTTTGTAAGTGAATCTGATTATTTCAATTTTCACAAAATAAATATATATTTGTGAAAAATCTTTATATTTACATTCTTTTTGAACCTACGTAAAGAATAGAAGTTGTCCTTGCACTAGAGTGGAAATTTTTATTCTGTAGTAAAACTGGATTTAATGAAACGTCGGCTTACACAATTACTTCATTTAAATATGACAATTGTATAAATTAAAGTAGTGAAAAGGTTAATACAATTAAAATTTTTAGAACTTTTTTGCGCAGTTTTCTTAAGTGAGTGAGTGAAGATATTTGGGCAGCTCTTAATATCGAGGTTTCGAGAGAAGATGAGGGTGAAGCGAGGTGATATGGAGCAGCGCCGGAATGAAGGGGCGGGGAAAACGGGAGATACCCGAGAAAACCCACCGACCAGTGGCATCGTCCAGCACGATTCCCACGTGCGAAAATCCGGGAGAAACCCCGCCGGGAATCGAACCCGGTTCGCCCTAGACGGAACACAGTTTTCTAAAGGGAAAATGAAAAAAAAGTACAAAGTTTCTTGTGACGACTGCTGTATTTATTTCGAACTTAAATTCGTAACGTTTTTTTCCATTGTAATAAGTTTGCATATGAACGCTGAATGCCAAACGCATTTGTATTTTGTAAACACCAATGGATGCCGTGAGTAATAGTTACGAAATATGGTTAACACTTAAAATTTTGGCTGAAGCACGTAGGCCTATATGTCACGATTTGAATAAAACACGAACTTTTGCACGCAAAAAAAGAGAATTTCTCAATTTACCGCCAGCTTAAAAGCGAGATCTTTGAAACACCAGCGCACCTTGCGGCGGAAAGTTTCCCTATGCCAAACGCTTCCTTAAGCAATCTCGTTTTGTTCCTAACCTGAGTATCACAAGCCTTAACTGACACTACGACAGTCTCGCTCACATTGTGCCTTCTGCCCATTCTTCTTCCTCAGGCACTTGTAAAAAAGCAATATTGTCATTGGCCTGTTGATTGACATTTTAAAATTATTACAGGCACAAACATTTTCTTATTACTTATATATTATTCTATTATCTGCAAAATAAAAATAAAGTCGACTTCGGTTGCATTTTTTTTTTTATATTTGAACATACTACATATGGCGTTCAATTTTTTACATTATCATAATATTTGCGGGCAAGGGACAGAAATTATTTTCAAATGTTGATTTCAAAAGCACCCAATCAGCCGCGAACCTTCTATAGCTCCGTAGACTCAACACGAGGTAGGCTGATTTCCGTCTTCAGCGCATGTGCCCAACGTTGACCTACGACTGTTCACGATTACTTCCAACTTTTCTGAAGACCCTGCTTACGTTCTACTTCCAGGATATTCCGCCGCCTCATTAGAACGAAGCTTAACCAAGTAGGCTACCTATATAATATTACACCAAAGTGGCAACGCGCCGGATTCGTGCGCACTCACTGTAATATTATTTCGCATAAGAACTATTTCTTACTAGGCGTTACTTACGCCGTTTTTTTTCACCCTTTTTTTATTCATATTAATTATAATTGAAATATTCTAGATTATAAACTGAAAATAAGAAGTTCAATTTACGTAAAAACGAAGTACTTTTATGTTAACACGTGTATAAAACGCTTGTAATACGTAACGTATTTAGGAAATAACCAAGGTGTGATTTTTCAAAGATTTGATTACTCATCGAACAATGACATACACTTTTGCGTGTGTCTACTTTTCCTGCATATTAGTGATTTTATACTATAATAATAATTTTATGAAACTTGAATATATCCTACTTATATTAAAATTCGATCTGAAGAAGTGTTAACAAAGTATCAAAGTGCATATTTATTTAAACAGTGTTCTAACACCTAGTAGTATTCATAATTCTGTTGGCAGAAAAATGGTCTCGTTGTGAAGACATTGAAAGTAGTTAATGTGCAGCCGATGCACTGTGTATTCGATATTTCCTCTACGATTGGTAGAGACCTGAAGAATTCGCGGATTCTTTTCGGGACAAGCTAGAATTCAAAACACGTGCACTTATACAACTTTAGTCATTGGTCTGCAAGATGTTTGACACCTCCTGGAGAACGGTGTCCAATTGTCGCCTTCCACTGTGACAGTAGACAACCAATGTGCAGTGTATATTGGCATATTTGTACATAACACAATAAGAGTCTAACCTGCGGGTCATTGAACTCGCGAATTTTTCAGGTCTCTAACGATTGTCTACTAACGCACTGTCGTCAGAGGCCGTTTACGTCCGTGTGCGGCCGTCCTCCGCAGCACAGTTGATTGGCTGGTGTGTTGTGGACCGGGCTTGGATTCCTGGGAAAACCACTGTAGATAATGACGAAGTAATCACAGGGGCCGCGGTGGTGTGGTGGGTAGACTGCTCGCTTCCCACCTAGGCGAACCAGGTTCGATTCCCGTCGGGGTCGCTCCCGGATTTGTGCATGTGGGAATTGTGCCGGGCGATGCCGCTGGCAGGCGGGTTTTCTAGGGGATCTCCAGTTCCCTCCGCCTTTGCATTCCAGCATTGCTCCATACCTAACTCATTTCACCCTCATCGGCTCTCAAGACCTCGATGTTAAGAGCCGCCCAAATCTCTCCACTACACTTCACTTTCCACAAAGTATTACGGCCCTGTATGCGACATTGTAGTTCCAAATTTACTGTGCACACATTGCAGAAATCCAAATAGTTTATGTTACTACTTTTCCACATGAATCGGGGGTAGTCATACAAACTAAACTAACGTTAACGTACATCTAAAACCAAAGACGTGATTCGAACCCATAACCTTGTGCTCCGAAGGTGCCAAATTAACGGCTTTTAATATGGTGGCTGACCGTTTTTAAAGCAGTTTTTAAAAATATTTTGGTCTCTAGCGGCGTGTACATTTTGACGTAAACGTTGACAAGCGTATTTCGTGAATTTTTACAATAAATACAAAATAGTAGCTTTATATATTACTCCTTTTATTAGTGTACTTTTTGAACTGGTGAACAATGGAATGGCTTTCCTATGTAAAGACATAAAAATGTACTTAATAGTACAAATATTTGTGTTTCATTTTATAGACTACTATTTACGTTTCGAACTTTAATTTCTTACCTTGTATCCGTTGCGCCTGACTTCCTTTAATTAATCTCTTCAAAACACTTAAACAGCAAATTTTTATGCTGCTTCCTGCTGAAATTTTTTTTATAACCTTATTTTTGGAATTAAATTCAATGCGAGCATTATTCTACGGAAATATTTTAAGTAAGGGATAAACAGCGGAAATTAAATTTTGTGTACAGATTTTCACATTATGGACAAGGTTACTTACTGAACAACTTGTGTTTCAAATGCTTCATCAGAAGATCTTGGAGCTTTTTAATTTGCAGAACAGCCGATCTTTGTGACCAATGACCATGTACGATGTAAGAGGTATTGTGTTTGAATCCAAACGCAGGCGTGGTTACATATTTCCTGTTACAGGAGAGGACTCTTTCTGACCGCATTAAGTCATTTTATATAATATCGTTGACAAAAAGTTAACAAATTTCTGAAGTAACTTCTTTCCCAAACCAACCTACAGATCGTATAAATAAAGTAAATAATATATTTTGTAATATGTAAAATATAATATTTATATTGTATTTATATAATATATATTTAAAAATGTTGTGATTAACTTGCAGCCGAAGATTGTCGGTCCAATTTAGATACATCCTCTATGCTATACGTTTATTTATATTATTATAATTGTAAAATTTTATCTCAGTAATATTGCAAAGCAATTTGCAAAATTGTAAGAAATACTTTAAAAGTATATTTTTTACAATATCGTTTTGAATGATAATCCGTTAAAAGCGCAAACAAAGAATAGAAAGAATTGTTTCCAGAAATGACGTTGAGGTCTGATAATTTTATTTATGTGTCGGTCAAGCGACACTGTAAAAATATTACGAAAGTAAATATTTTACAAATTTGCTCATTCTTTCACTTGCATGCATTTAAAATAAAACAGAAAACCGAATGAACAGCGTCACTGTCCATAAATGTTTACCGAACACTTTTAATTCAGCGTGAACACATGGGACTACTTTCTCTCCGTCGTTACAAATTTTACTGGCTGCATGCCACTCAATAAGCCCATCTAAATATGTGCATTTAGGACCAATGACATTTGTCAAAGGTTGATTTGAAAGATTCTATAATAACCGTGAGCAACATATAGTGCCCCAACTTAATAGTATGCCCTGCGGAAATCTCGGGACTGCAGCACTGGCGTGGTTCGCGAGCTCTCTGTGGAGAAGGACATGGCTAGGAAGTTTGTAATAAATAATGATGTCATTTGCCTGCAGCCGTATCTAAAAGGGCAGGTTATTAAGCCATCTGTTCCTGGCCCTTATCGCGTTGGGCCTGTCCCCGTGGACGGACGGATGATGAAAACAAGCGACGGAATAATAAATCTCGCGTGAATGAGAACACGATCCATCGCTCCAACCTGTCCTTCGTCGCGACTCTTATCCTTTGAGGAGGCAGGGGTGGAGGGGATGACAATTAATTTCCCTAATAATTGTTAGCCGCTAGTCGGATTTAACGAGCACCGCTTTCGGCTCTTCTGCCCTTCGTTGCACGGTGCTGGGAATCCCTGCGCTGGAATTAGAGGGGAGTTATTTCTGTGCCGTCCATTTCAATCTGACGGGATGTTCCCACCCCCTTCCTCTCTCCGTGCAACCTTTCCTGTTAACGCAGAAACGCTGGTGCCAGCAGGCCACGCCCTGGCGACCCACGTCGGGTCGATGGCACCGATTTACGGCACTTCCGCAGCGGATAACAGCCTGCTCTCGACGTAAAAAAAACGCTACATTTGAATGATTCGAAACAAATCGGGGTGCCACTTCGGGCCGTCAGTTTTCATCTTTGGTCAGCACCATAAAAGTAATTGCATTTCTGCGAGATACGGCACTGCAAAAAGGAGCCGAAATCCTGCGTCATGCGAGGAACACTAACAAATACAAACACAGATGTAATTCAACATGTGTTGTACAAGTTTCGAACATTCAGGAGCTACCATGTAAAAACCCCCCATGCAAGTCTCCTCCAGGCAGTTGTGACTTCAATTAGATATGTTGTAGACAACGAGCACAAGGACACCAAGTGTTACTTTCATTAGACAGGGCTATTTCAGAAGAAGGTGAACTTGGATCATGATACGTCGGGAACAGTGCGTAAATACGAGTTAGACACACCTCAAAAATATAGTTTTGCACCACCGAGATGTATGAGTTACTAAGCTGCTCACGGCTCAAGAGAAAGTGTGGGATGAGGTTCAAACTGTGTACAGAATAACACGCCAGACGTGACGATTCTGTACAGAGAATGTCTCTTTGTAATGCGCCGATTTCCCCAGCGAATATACTTCATGTCCAACCAATTACAGGCGGTGCAAAACGTATTTTGAAGTGTGTATATAATTATAAATGAATACTTCTTATACTGAACTTTATTCGTTATCTATATTTTAGGGCAAAGATACTGCAGAGCAACTGGAGTGCCATCATGCTTCTAAGTTAATTATATAAATTTCTTCTTACTTAAATTATCTGGAAATATGTTTATTTATATGCAGTTAACTTTTCTAACTTCTATAAAAAATTTCTAGTACGTGGAGTACGGATCTTGCTTCTTTTCGGGTGTACGTGAGCAAATAGTTATCTAGAATTGAAATAAAAAATTTTTTGGAAGAGATTCTTGCTGACCTTGTGATTCAGCAAATGTGTCTTTCCGGTCATTTACTTCAGTTATTCTTAATTGTTTAAATAGCCTACTGTCTGTGTAAAATATGTCAACGCCTTGCTCCGCTATATACATACACTCAGTATGTATACAGTGGCGTAGATTTGTTCATAAAGTGGTGAAAAAAAAAGGGGGGGGGCATTATTTACATAAAATATTTACGTGAACAATAACATTGTCCTTATGTACACACATACCTTTATTACAAAATATTTTCTGTTAGCACTGTTTTCTGTTTTGTAACGCAGAATAAAGTGAATACATATTGTCATGAATTTGCTATTAAGTCATAACAATATGATTAATAGTGGTACAAAATACGAGTTTACATGCTGTGATAAAAACTGCAGCTCTGCACAAAAAAATTTTTCAGAAACACGCCTTAAACAGCACCTGATTATAAAAATGTAACTTTAACGAAACACTGCATTGCTGGATATTCAAATGTAAGAAGGGAAGCATCGGTCTTTCTGCTATGTCTTTCACATTCGTTTATCGTTTACCAAATATGTGACACATTCTCTCACTCCGATTTATAAACGTAGAATCAATGGTGTTGAGGTCAAGTAAATCCAAGTCCTTTTGATGAGCATTATGCACTGCCACATGATTAAGTCTCGCCTGCGTCATGGTCGATCTGAAATAGAAAAATTATTATTATATATGGTAAATGACATATTAATATGACATACATACAAATATATAACTGAATATAATATATTCCTTTAACGAAATTAAACTTGTAAACCAGAACATGTTTATTTTTAATTATTTAAGAAAAATTTTATATTTAAAAAAGAAACAAATAAAATATGTTAAATTCCTCTGATACGTTTTCAGCCTTCGTAGAGAGGTGAAACTTCTTTCAGTTGAACAAGATGAACTGGGTACAACCAGTAATAATCGTACTAACACCTCTATGTTTGAAAAAAACTCCGAACTTCTACTGGAGATTCCAAAAGAACACTACTAATATGGTTTATAGATTTCGGTTTATACTTGCTCAGTAACAGTTCTACTTCACTTTTTACTAACTGAGTATCCACTTCTGGATAACATTCTATGTCATCACTTATTTCTCCTTCCAACAAACGGTTTTTTACTTGGTAACTCAAAATAATAAAGTAATGGTCTACAAGCGAATTGTGTGTTCAATCCCGGTCACCTGCAAAAGTTCTTTTACTTTTTTTAATTACTGTAAATTGCGCAATATAAATAGCAAACTATCGTAAATATGTTTATTTATCTTAATTATTTTGCTAAATCCAATGAAAAGAATATTTTATTCACCTCTGCAGTTGGCCGTCACTTATTATTCAATCAGTGAAAATTTTTTCCCTCACTAATACAATCGGTGGTTTCCCTGTTACGTACGTGCCCCCGTCGGATCATTTTTTTTCTCGCTCCTGGAGGTGCTAGAACATAAGAACGGATTTACATAGATAGTATCGACGTAATACTCTCCGAGCCTAGCCACGCCAGAAAGCCGTCGTGGCTTACCATCAGATTCGCTTTCCCGTAATGTATGTTGATAACATACGAAGGAAAATGAATATCGCAGTAGCTGTAAAAAAAAAAGCCGACTATCGAGCTTCTGCGGATTTGGTGCTGAATATAGACAGAGACCGACACGGGTGACCGAAATAGCGCACGCATCCGCCCGGCGTGCAGAAGACCTCAACCCACGTGTCCTTATCCGTGTGTCTGGATCACAACGTTACAGCCAGTTCATTTACATTCAGTAATATTCTGATTGTATAATTTAAATTAAGGACATCAAGGGTGCTAAAGATGATATACTGTTAATGTGACTGTGTTATGACAGCGATATTTAAACAATGATTACCAGAGTGAAAACGTTCGCGTGGTCACATCTTTGCAACTCTGCGAAACTTAAAAGATGTCATAGGCCATAACCTCAATAACACTCTCCCGTAATATTTACAACCACTTCCAACACTTATTAATTTTGGGTTTACTCCATTTTAACTAGACCAGCGTTACTTTGACTGTGATCGTATAAAGTACATTGCTGTTTATTCTGGGTTTTTTGCTGTTTTCAATGAACCCAGAAAAAAACCCGTTAATGCGAGTCTAATAACGCTGTTTACTTCACATCAGGCAATCGGAGCACAACACGGAAGAAAAGTCGTTCAGATGTACTTATACAACCTGTTTACTTTAAACAAGAAGTGATTGCTATCGGAATAAGTTCAGAGCCAACGTAACCATGTCAAGAGCCGGCCACGTTTGAAGTGAAGTGGTTCTGCATCCCGAACATACAGCATTAAAATGTAAGGAGGAATTACATTTTCTCGTGATAAACCACTCTCCCTAATAATGGAGCATCAGCGTAAATAATTGGCACTACTATCTCCATAGGGCTACAGGTGTACGACTGTAAATAATATTAGTTTTACTTTCATATTACATCAGATTTCTCGAAAGCAAGAAGCAAGATAGATTTATCCGTGATGCGAGCCTGCTTAGATCGAAATTACTTAGCCCTAACCCAGCACAAGATATAACAAACTATTTTGAATTTTTCTCTCAGTAATTCTCTAAATCATAAATTGAAATACCTAATTTGTAATTTTTTTATATCATTTGTAGTCGACTTCGATAGTATTGTGTTATGATGCGTCATAGATACACTGAAGAGCCAAAAAAACTTGTAAACCTGCCTAATATCGTGTAGGGCTCCCACGAGCACGCAGAAGTGCCGCAAGACGACGTGGCATGGACTCGAATAATGTCTGAAGGTATGCAGGAGGCATTGAAATCTGCGCCAATTTGAGAAAGGGTTGCACGTCTGTCACGTTTAATGATTCTCGTCAGTCATCGTTCGTCCCGTTCGTTCACGATCTTTTTCCGGCAACAGCGATGTCGAAGAATTTATGTTTTACAGGATTCTTGATATTCACGGTACACTCGTGAAATGGTCGTACGCGAAAATCCAAATTTTATCGCTACCTTGGAGATGCTATGTCCCATCTCTCGTGCACCGACTATAACACCACGTTCAAACTCACGTAAATCTTGATAACCTGGCATTGTAGCAGCAGTAACCGATTTAGCAACTTTGCCAGACACTTGTTGTCTTATATAGGCGCTGCCGACCGTATCGCGTTACTCTGATTGGTTCCATACCTCTGTTATTTGCATACGCACGCCTATACCAGTTTTTTTTTACTCTTCAGTGTATATTTTTGACACTCTGAGACCGACATGTAGGATTAAGAATTATGAATCTCTCATTATTAATATCTTTAACACAACTTCCATACAATATGTTTCCAAGCATTTATCGATTATTAAACCATTTTAAAAAGTTTAAATCATTGTTTGTAAGATACTACTTTATTACATTCAAATAACCACAACACCATCTCAACAGGAAGCACCAATAGCAACCCATTAGCTGCAGCAATAGAAATAGCAGTGCTGTGGTCGACATGTAGACAGCGATGTAGACGTTGCCAAGACCATTTTGGTATTGTCGAGACCGGAATGTTGAACATCAGACGACATTCGATATGTGAAAGATGCTGAAGGTCGAAATCAGATTCCGATTGTCACCCAACCCTACGCTGATCCGTATTTCTATACTTGTAAGATAGGTAAAGTTACGTGTTGATGCCTTGCGTCGTCTTCTTGTGCTGCCCCACTGGAGCGAGGAGACAGTTTTCCAAGGTCAGAGCGGTTACGCAATATGGACGGCGTGTTACAAAGGGAAACCTCTGCATTGTCACTGCGATAACGCTACTATCTCGCCCGCTCCTGTCCTTCAGCAGATTGAGTGGTTTACTGCCCTAGTTTCTCTCGGCGTGACTCGGGGTGCGTCGAACCTTCCAGATAAAGGCGAGCGATAGTATAAAAGTGCGACGGACCCCCGAGCCGAGGGTTTCATGAGAGGCGGGAGTCTGGGCGATTTTGCGACGAGCTAGAAGAGCAACGAGTAGCGCCTGAAGTGACCAGCGGGAGGATAATCTCCGACTGCGAGCATCAGAGCAGTGAAGAGTGCGACTGGCAGGCTGGAATAGTAGCCTGGATGCGAGAGTGGAAGACATTACAAATGATGGCAATAGACAGACTGAATGTGTGTTAATTGTGAGTATGAGTTAACTGACTATAACCAGAGACATTAGGAAGGACGTTAATTAAAGATGTAATATACATAAAATATTGCGCTCTCTTATAAATAAAGATTAACAGTGGAGATAGATAATTTAATGCTGTAAATAATCGCTGTGCGAATAAATAAAAAATTAAATTTACACCTTTAATTTTTATTAAGACCTCCATCCCTCACGAACTCAGATTCGCCCTTCAAACGTCTCGTAATATTAATATGTGTAATGAAGCCCCGTTCCTCACCATAGACGCATTAGTGTACCAACTACGCGTGTCTTCATTCGACCAATCTTCCGCAAGAACTGCGAAAGATCTGGAGCACAAATGCTTCGTGCACTGACGTCACATTGGCCTTGGCGTGAACGGTCAATGGGTGTGTGCCGAATTTAAGCGTATGGAGATACAGAGTCGCGCAAAGGTTTTTTCGTGTATCTAGAAGACGAGCATGTTTTGTGTGGTTTAGACTATAGTTAAGCTGCCCGCGATCTTCTTAGACGGAAATACACCGGAGTAAAATATTAATTTTTTTCTTAACCTGCACAGTTTACAGAATTCCGTTCAAGAAATTGTATCTTTAGTATTTCTGGAGGATGCTTCATTTAACCAACATTTTGAACAACCCACCCGAAGTTCGCTGAAGCGTATGAGCAAGAAAATATGATTCGATACCACTAATCGTTTTCTCCTCGTGTCCCCTTCAGCGAAAGAAGCAGAAACTTGGGGAAAGACAACGGGGACCCTTACGAGGTCCTGGCCGAGCCCGGACGGAGGTTTCTGTTTGGGAATCTCTGAATCCCGCACTGCGAACCTGTCGTGCCGACCCACGCACGCGGACTCGCGGAGGGGCCAGCTAGCGGTTCACGGACGGAACGTGACACAGTCGAGAGGAGTGCGGCCGGGGGACGGGTCCCTGAGCTGTAAGTCACTGCCAATGTTCCGTCAGAGAACGTCGCCTCGAGGGGACGTGACGTCTGTATGTACCCCATCAAGGACGCGTGCATGTGGGACTTGAGAGCGCTGTGTGAAACCGTTGCTTGCGCGCGTACGTTTATCTCGGTATTGACTGTTAACTGTTAACTGAGAACCCTTTTAAAAATACCTGCTCAAGATTTTCTTTTCTGCACATTGCGTATTCTTCCACTATACGTAAAATAACGTTGCCGTGAGCCTCATCACTTCATTCAGGCGCCTGTCAAGTGAAACTGTGAAATTATTTGAAAAAAAAAATATTTTACGCGTTCGATAATTTTTACTTTTATATGCATATAGAAACAGGAAGCAAAAGAAATGATTTTGATATTCACAAATGTTTATCTATTACTTTTAATTCAGCTTTGAAACATGGAACTACTTACCACCCGTCGTTATCAACTTGGCAGGGCGCATGCTACACAGTGTGACCGTTAGGATGTAGGTAGTTAGGGGTAATTACATTTTTCTAAGGTCTATGCCAAAAGTGCTCAATTAACCGTGAGCAGCTTATTAATTAATGTTCTGTGAATACAAATTTCGGCCAGAAAAGGTAAAAAAAAAGCGATAAGATAATGCTTTACAGTTTTACTTTTATCATAGTAAGTGTATTCAAAGAGAAAAATCGTCAAAGTGGTAAAAATAAAATTGCATTTTTAGAGTCTGCCTGCGCATTTGCCTTCAGAGATAGGGAAAAAGTACAACCATACGTCACTAGTTAAATCTGTGGGATTTCATCGCGTTCAGTGAAGCCTCACTGTCGAAGATATAATTCGCGTGGGAAAGCGTGACGATGGAATCGCTGCCGACATGTTCAGCGCCTTTGCGCGTACGGGCGATGGAGCAATGGACGCACGTTGTTAGTGTCGCCCTTATCACTCCCTCGCTTCTGGGCTTTGAACGCCCAAGCTTCCAGGTGAACTGCAGCGATTTTGCTTGTTCGAGGCCTCGAAACGCGTGAGCTACACTGAAGAGTCAAAAAAACTGGTATATGCGTGCGTATGCAAATAACAGAGGTATGGAACCAATCAGAGTGACGCGATGCGGTCGGCAGCTAGATCGGTTACTGCTGCTATAATGGCAGGTTATAAATATTTAAGTGAGTTTGAACGTGGTTTTATAGTCGGCGCACGAGAGATGGGACATAGCATCTCCGAGGTAGCGATAACATTTGGATTTTCGCGTACGACCATTTCACGGATATACCGTGAATATCGGGAATCCGGTAAAACATCAAATCTTCGACATCGCTGCAGCCGGAAAAAGATCGTTAACGAACGGGACGAACGACGACTGACGAGAATCATTAAACGTGACAGACGTGCAACCCTTTCTCAAATTGGCGCAGATTTAAATGCTGGGGCATCAACAAGTGCCAGCGTGCAAACTATTGAACGGACCATCATTGATAGGGGCTTTCGGAGCCGAAGGCCCACTCTTGTACCGTTGTTGACTGCACGACACCGCCATTGAACTGTTGATGACTGGAATCACGTTGCCTTGTCTGACGAGTCTCGTTTCCAATTGTATCGGGCGGGTGGACGTGTACGGGTATGGAGACATCCTCATGAATCCATTGACCCTACATGTCAACAGGGGACTGTTCAAGCTCGTGGAGTCTCTGTCATGGCATGGGGCGTGTGCAGTTGGCGTGAAATGGGACCCCTGATGCGTCTAGATACGACTCTAACAGGCGACAGATACGTAAGCATCGTGTCTGATCACCTGCACCCATTCATGTCCATTGTGCATTCCGACGGACGTGGGCAATTTCAGGAGGACAATGCGACACCCCACACGTCGAGAGTTGCTACTGAGTGGCTCCAGCAACACTCTTCTGACTTTAGACACTTCCATTGGCCACCTAAATCACCAGACATGAACATTATTAAGCATATCTAGGATGCCTTGCAACACGCTGTTCAGAAGAGTTCTCCACCGCCTCGCACTCCNCACGCTGTTCAGAAGAGTTCTCCACCGCCTCGCACTCCTATGGATTTGTGGACTGCCCTGCAGAATTCATGGTGTGAATTGCCTCCTGCACACCTTCAGACATTAGTTTGAGTCAATGCCACGTCGTCTTGCGGCATTTCTGCGTGATCGCGGGGGCCCTACACGATATTAGGCAGGTGTAGCAGTTTTTTAGGCTCTTCAGTGTAATTACGTGTAAGGGATTGGCCATAATGTTGAAAAGAGGAATGGAGGGGATCAGTCATCTGCTGGGTCCGGTGCTGCGGACAGTATCAGCGATGTAAAACAAATGAAAAACGAAAAAACCAAGATGGCGGTCGAACGAAGGTGAGAGAGAAACTCCAGTAATGTATAAACAAATGACGAACGAAAAAAAAACCATATGGCGGACGGTGGCTGTGACGCCTAGCAAGATGGCGTACTTTCCCTACGAATATGGCGGACGACTGCACCTACCACGATGGTGGACGGTGGCTGTGACGCCTACCAAGATGGGGGACTGCACCTACGAAGATGGATGAATGAGTATTGTAAGAGAAGGTGTGGGGGACTTCCGGAAATTTAAGTTTTTTAAAAATAAATTGTGTAAAAAAATTTTTAATATATTTTTTTTTAAGGTCAAAAGTCACTAAGGTCAAGAGTCTAGGTCACTTTAATCCAAGATGGCGGACAAAATTGCCTCTTTCACATTATCCATCATTACACTAAGGCACGCGAAGAAAAGTAATATGTAAGTTAATTTGGTAGTAACTACTGACAATATTCTGTGGCTGCTGCTCGTGGAAGATAAGTAAGAGCTAATCAGTTTCTGTGTCTGCGAGTTTTTGCGTCACAGTCTGTATTTTGAATATTACAAAGCTCTGCACTGGCATCTAGAAAAGAAATAGTTCATGAAATGGGTTTACACGCAAACCTATGGATATATTGGCAGTTGTTCATGACTCGAATCATGCAGAGCGTGATAAACTGTGCGCCAATATCACAACCGTGCAGTTTCCAAAACTATCTCATGACTTTAGATGTTTCCGTTTTACTACAATGAATATTTTTGCGACCTCGTTTTAGGCCATCGTTCATTTGATAGACGGTATTCTCCCAGAGAGGACGCAGGTATTTCAGGTCTCGATAATTATGCTGACGTTGATGTGTGTTTGGAAAAAAAAAAGGGGGGGGGGATGAAAAGCCATCACCTCGTGCAGCTCCTAAATCGGAAACAGCGAAAGTGAAAAGGCGACGAGGGGAAAAAATAATTTCGTCCCGTACCGGCAGTGGGCGCAGTTCAAATCCCTCGTCATCTCGTCCCCGGGGTGGAATCTC
>NQII01000600.1:255764-266628 GCA_002778355.1 Clitarchus hookeri
CCTTTTCCCCGTGGTAGGACCCTTCAACGGGCGTGGTGCAACTGCCAGCGCTTGATTACATCGGCGAACAGCGCGCGATAGATAGTCCAGTCCTGATAAAACTTGGGGTTTGCCGCCGAAGCGCTGCCTGCTACATCGTATTCCAGATTTTACTGGCGTCTATCGTTATCTTCCTCCGGGCGCGGAGATCTGCAGAGCTTAGCGGATCGTAGTTCCGCGCGCTCCGCTAGAGCTCGCCACTGCAACCACCGCCGCTTATTTATTCTGTGCCATTCTAGGTGTCGCTACCGTTCCCGTGTCGATTCCGCGTGGAGATAAACGCGACCCCGGCTAAAGTCTCGTCCCCAATCAACTTGACGCAAAACGGTAAACGCTAAACGTCACCAAGATAAAACTGGCATTTCTACAATCGAAGTTGACAGGAATAAAAATAAAAATAATGTCGGTGTATATATATACAAATATTTTTGTTTGTAATAAAAAAAAAAACCTTTTGTAAAATAAAAAAAAGATTCCACAGACTTAATAGTTCCACTGAATTATTTGTAAATAATTTGCCTTATTTGTAAATTGATATCGTTTAACATTAAAGAATAAAAACGTATAGCGATAGTGGTGCCATCTGTTGCCAATTGTCTGCACCATTTGTTTTCACTTGTTCGTGGCGTCTCGAATTCAAACGCAAATGCTTTAATATAGTCAAACATTTAACGCGTTGCGTTTGACGTTTAGCGTCGCGGCAACGTTTTACGTCGATTGTAGCCAGTGCCATTAACTCTCCATGGATTCCTGAGTTATTGTGACGCGTTTGTTGTTGCGTTTAACGCGATTGTGGCCGAGCCTTCACGATGCAGTTCGTACTGATCTGCGTATTTTATCTCGCAAACATTCGTGCGAAAAAAAAAAAACCTTCTCTACTGTCTTTAGACAAATGTTAGTGAACACGGTCGCCAGTTTGCGAGGAGCAGCAGTGGCAAACCAGACTTGATTCCCGACGCAGCATCACTTTTATTACTGTAAAGGCCGATTCACATCGAAGTTCACGGGGGTCGCTATATTACATTTCGTTTACTCCGTGCAAAAATGTTTTAAGAAAAGAAAGGCTTGTCTTAGCCAGCATCTGCTCCCAAATATGCTGTATCCTGGATATGAAAAAAAGATTTACTGTATACTGTGTCAAATCCATTCATGGTTACTTCCAACTTTTCTGAAGCCTTTTTTATATTCTGTACCATATAAGAAGGCCACTTTTTGACAGCTCGGTGAAAGTACCGCCACTGTTTACATCTGACTAGGTATCCTTCCGCCATCAGCTGGTCCGTCAAGTCGGGGCTGTATTTTTTATCAACACGCTGTCAGCTAATCCACTTCTCATTGTACTGTATGCTAAACAAATTTTAAGATATTTTAAGACTGACATCTGTTAAAAAAAATAAGTAGGTTATAAAAGTAAAAATATAAAATGTTGCAAATAATTAAATATTTGCTAACTCTTTTTTAATTTGTCCGAGATAGTGAATTTGGGTTAACATTTGCGAGACGGTCTGTTGTATCTATTATCACACTTTGGACGTTATAGCTAATATATTCGAGTTGGAAATATGTGACGTGGAATAACGTTAGAATTGCTTAAAAACTATTCACGTGTGTCTTAACTTTCTACGGGAGCAAGATGGGTTTCGAGAAAACAATATGGCGTATAATTTACGTAGACGAACGATTACCGGCCGAATATAAATTACTTGTACCCCAAATCGTTGTACATAATATATATGTTACTTTAAAAATTATACAGAGCTCGCGGGAAAATAAAACAATTTGTATATGCGCGTAAATACTTTATTCTAAACAACAAAACTATAATATGTTTCTGGGTGTAGTTCGGGATATCGATAACAGATAGCGTGGATGGGCATGTTGTAACCGATGTCGCTCCTGTTCATCGCAAGATGGCAGCACATGTTTGGAGAGTCTGTAAACTTGAAAAGGGTTTCGATTTTTTCCTTACATTTGGATACGGATCGATTTATTGTGCATCTCATTTTGAACACCTATACATTACTATTTTATCACGAAGTTTCGTTTCTAAAACTAAAAACTGCTGTTTTATGACCACTTAAAATAAAATGTATTAATTAATCTACGAACTCTTTCCTATCCGCGTATTTTCTGCTTTTCTGATGTGCGCCGGCACTGCTCTCAGAATGGCCAACGTAATATTAATTTCTGTTCGTTCGTGCATCAGCTGATACAGGATTTTATAAATGGCGCGTGGTTTGTTTTCAATACGTTACGTTGCCACTCACTGACTATCACAATATTGCCTTATATGAAATGAACCATAATATTCTACTTTGAGGTTATTCTTCCGTCTCTTACAAATGAAGCTTAACTAAGTCTATAGAATCACACCAAAGGTACAACGATCTGCATTCGCGCGCACTTACATTAAAGAGCCAAAAAAGACTGGAATAGGCGTGCGTATGCAAATAACAGAGGTATTGAACCAATCCGAGTAACGCGATGCGGTCGGCAGCTAGATCGGTTACTGCTGCTACAGTGGCAGGTTATCAAGATTTAAGTAAGTTTGAACGTGGTGTTATAGTCGGCGCACGAGAGATGGGACATAGCATCTGCGAGGTAGCGATAACATTTGGATGTTCGCGTACGACCATTTCACGAGTGTACCGTGAATATCGGGAATCCGGTAAAACATCACATCTTCGACATCGCTGCGGCCGGAAAAAGATCGTGAAAGAACGGGACAAACGACGACTGACGAGAATCATTAAACGTGANCGAACGCGACAAACGACGACTAACGAGAACCATTAAACGTGACAAATGTAAAACCCTTTCTCAAATTGGCGTAGATTGGATTTGTGGACTTCGCTGCAGGATTCATGGTGTGAATTGCCTCCTGCATATTTTCATACATTAGTCGAGTCCATGCCACGTCGTCTTGCGGCACTTCTGCGTGCTCGGGGGGCCCTACACGATATTAGGCAGGGGTACCAGTTTTTTTGGCTCTTGGGTGTATATATGCAGGGTGAGTATAAATATATATAGGGTTAGTATAAATATATTGAGGGTGATTGTGTGTGTATGTGTGTGTGTATATATATTATATATATATAATATATATATACATTTTGCATGAAATAAATATGTGCAAATATTTATATTGCTCAAATGCTCATGAATTACTGTCTTGGGTAACTATATATTACATTTATACAATTCTAATAATTCGTAGTGCTAGTTGAAGAATTGGATTGAAGAAAATATAGAACGTGTTCTAAACTAAATTCTTTGAAGTAATTTAAGTCGTTTAATGACTTGAAAGACAAAATGGCCGCTATTAAGATGACCCAGTGGCATCACACAGCATTCAATGAATTTCATTCAATAAATCGGAAGGAAGTTTGAATCGAAATTTGACTGTTTTGAAGGGCCTTTGGATTGCAGTGTCTAACAAATCAAACAATATTACATTGATACCTTACTATGGAATGTGGTAATTTCACTGCGTATATTTGTATGTATGTACTTATTCTCTAAACACTGTCTTGACTGTTGATATTCGGTAGCCATCTGGCAGCAGAGTGCGCCATTTACTCTTTACTGGAATGTAAGAGTGAGATGCCCCATACTTGTTTATAAAACATTCCAGTAATTCGAGCAAGTTTTTAAAACCATCTGTATTTGTAGGCATATGTAAACTTCTTGGAAGTAAGATAGATTTTCTTTTGTTCTTGTCATTCCCAGAAAGGTGCATGTTATTTAAAATTATGTATTCACTATTCTCGAAGTTAGTCAAAGTAAGCCAAGTTGTCTCATTTCATGACGCTTTATTGATAGCAACGAAAACGTGAATTCGGTGAATTTAATGGAATTTCCATATATTTATAAAACAAACAATTTTGTGAGTGGAGAGAAACCCCCAAAAAATCAACTATTTATTTTAAGGCCTTAGTAATTTGAATTACGACTCAACAGTTTGCCTTATGTAAAGATTAAGAAACTCCACCAAAATATTGTTCCAAAGTTATTCCGGAATCTTGTTTATCACATTACAAGCGTATCGTAGAAACTCGTGCTGACTTCCCATCCGCCTTCGTCACTGCTGTACAGTTTGAAGTTGCAGGCGGTGTGGGAGTCTGGCGGCGGAAATGCGAGTTAACTTCTCCGATCATCGACAAGCGATACAAGTCTGGGTCATTGGAAGAAGGCTGCCGAGAAGTTCCGGACGAACAGAGTTCAGTAAATGTCAGCGGAGGGGTTGCGATATGGCCCTGAACTTTCGGGAACTGAGCGCGTGAAGTTAGTTCATCTTCCTCCCAGCGGCCGAGAAGAAAGGAGGTCGCTGCGATTCGACAGGCTTCCTCCCTCGACAGTTTCCGAAGTCACATTCAGTTCGCTGCCGTCGGTCGAGGAATAGGTCGCTACTGCAGATTGACGAACTTGTGAAATTAATGTGGACGTTGGAAGCGAGAGTTAGAAGAGAGTGCCTTGATGAGTTGAAGTTAACAGCGAGGCAGTATACGTTCGCAAACAACTGAAACATTTAAAATTATCACCCCGAAACTAACAGTAATTATCATCCGGCTTCGAGCCTTGGAGCATATACAAAGTGAGTATAAAAGAATACCCCAACTTTGAAGGTCTATAATATCAAAACCAAACAACCTAAAACCTTGATTGACCAATCAAATGAACCGTGGAACCGTGAAGTTTGTTTACTATACATTCATAAATGTTCAACGTGACCACCATGAGCGGCCCTAACGACATCTACGCGATGATCAAACTCGTTCCACGCTCTTGTCAGCATGTCCGGTGTTACGGCTTGGACCAAGGTCTGAAAACCAAGCGTAGTCCTGTCTTTCGGCCATCATGTATCTTTCCGCCTGGTGTACAAATTAACATGGAGCAGTATATAGACGTTAGCCAAGTGCTGCTGTGAAACTGTCACGAACATAAATGTCTCTGTCAGCCAGTGCTTACTTTCCAAGGCCGCGTCCACACGGGACACGAAACTACTTCACTTCGAGCATCTTCAGCTCTTGACAAGCTCGCGTTGGCTATGAACTTGTTCCGATTGTAGTTAATTTCTTGTTCTTATTCAAAGTTAAATGGTTGTTTAAGTACAGAGGAATGACTGTTATTTTGTGTTGCGCTCCGACTGCCTGCTATGAAATAAACAAACAGTCATATTAGGCTAAAATTGACGCAATTTTCTGCATTATTTGAAATAAGTAAAAAGCCAGGTAAAATAGCAATGTACTTTATACAGTTGCAGTCAGAGGAAAATTAGCTCCGAAATTAAGTGCACCCGACATTAATAAGCATTGGAAGCTATTATAAATAATTAGGGGAGCGTGTTTTGAGTTTATGATTTCTTTTTGCTTGCATTCATTTACGGAATTGTAACTACGTTAACATTTCCACTTTGGTAACCATTCAACTGAACTTTTTAAAATATGGATGCCGTAGCACATTCGCATTAACAAGTTCGTCCTTTAATGTAACTGCGCCCTAATAAATAAATAAAACTCAGTTTCCGCTAACTTTGAAAACTCGACTTTCAATTAAAAACTTAATACATACAACTACTTCCCTTAATTCGCCGCCTGAATAGCTGAAGACGTGCCAGGCAGAGATGAGAAAATACTACTCGGAGTTAATGGCAGATATTTTTCTTAAAGTGAGATTTCTAAACTGCTGAATTAACCGGACACCCATTACACTAAACTGTATCTGCAAATGTGTTAGTATTTCGTTTGTTAAGTCCAAGTTGTTCCTCTCAAATATGAACAACCTGTGATATTACGGAATTTCGCAAGCTTAAGTGATCTATGTATATCGCACTGAATCACCTTTACTTGCATACGTTTATTTACCATGAATATATTTTCGGTTCTCCTGCATTTTACACAGAACGTGTTTTTGTGTGTTAGTTCCTTGTTGCCCTTTTCTGAATGCGTTGTCGTCAGTAGTGATGCGTTTCATGCACTCAGCTCAATTTCAACTTACATCTGAAAAGAGTACGAACTTGCATGTCGTCGGGCATTAAAACCAAGAATCCTCGCACTGCAGACTGCGTTATAGCTGTTTGTGCCACGAAGGTTGGCGGACAAATGGTCTAGTATGTCCCCTCCGCCTACCGGGCACGTATTTATCTTTCGAAGTCAAACAGTCCTACGAAATTATATGACACTTAACTAATTAAATAACTTCTGAAATTAAACAAAAAAAAATCTGAACAATCGTATTTCTTTTAGCAAGTCCTTTTACACTGCGTGGAGAGTGGCGGGCTTTATTTTCCTCTCTCTTGTTTGTTTACGCATTGACATTGAAATGCATAGGCTTATATCTGACTTTGGGTTGGATGTTCTCGCATACGGCCTGCGGTGTGCGTAGTGAACCTGTTATGTTGCTTAATAATGCGGCATTTAATAATTGTGTGTGTGTGTGTGTGTGTGTGTGTGTGCGAGCGAGCGAGGTATCGAGAGCCGACTAGGCTGATTGATGTATGGAGCAGCGCCTGAATGAGGGGGCTGGGGGGAAACTAGAGATCCCTGAGAAAACCCACCGACCAGCGGCATCGTCCGGCACGATTCCCACGAGCGAAAACCCGCTGACCCGGCCGGGGATTGAACCAGGTTCGCCCTCTTGAGAGGCAAGCAGGCTAACCGCTCAGCCACCGCGGCCCCTGTGTGTGTTGTTATACTTTGCACATATCATACATGTTTATGATTAGTTTTGCTTCCAAGTCGCTGAGTGTACGAACGTATCGCAGTGATTGCAGTGTTTAACAGAAAATTTCCCTGACCTGCATAAACGTTTTCTGAACGTAAAACCTCCGGCTTCTAAGAACTGCAAGATATCCGTGAATAGAAACAGCTCTTGAGAATTTTTTCTCCACGACAATTACGTGTAATGAAACTAAACCTTTGTGTATCAAGTTTCTGTGAACGAGCGGTTGTAAAGGGGTTTAAATACAGTGCACCGAATTTCGGAGAGAGGGTGAAACGTAGAAGTAAATTGTACCTCTGAAGAAAAGTTTCGAGGGTAGACACTGCTTTTCCGCTGCAACTTTTTCTCGCCGTGTGTTTAACTCAGCGACGCCTGAAGGATTCCGAGAACTCCAGTAGCTGGTCGCGCCGCACTAAATAAACAAACATGATATCGCAGATAAAAACCCTACGAAGTTCCATCTTTGTCTAGATTGCCCAGAGGCAGCCACACTCGCCGAGGCAGAAAATATTCGGCCAGAAGATATGCGCTTGAAAATGCGCTCCTTGGTTTTATAGCGCAAGCTGCTCGGAAAAATAAATATTTTTTTCTTCCGAAAACAAAGACGTATCCTCGGATGTGTCTCATAATATCGTGGCGTTTTCTGGTGATAATGTAGCGACCATGTTTAAGCCTGCACGGGCATAGAAACAAAGCATCTTGGAAACATTCACAAATTCAGTCAGATAAGAAGTTCGCAGAAAGCCTCGTGGCATCGCATTTGGAGCGTCTTAAGAGAACTTGGTTTGGAGTCAATCCTCTCGTTGGTGTTACAAAACTCTCAACAATAAAATGAACAAAGGTTTGAAACATTGAAAGGGTGGAACATTCTCAAGTCAGATTTGGTTTCTGATTTTAAATTGTTATATTTACACACAAAAATATATATATATTTAGAAATGGCAGATTCAGTCAATAATTAACGGAAATTGTTTAATTCGTAATAATAATTTTTGTTAGTTCTTCCTCGTAATTATACAAAAAAATTTTTTTATCAGCACGAATTTATTTTTATATAGATTCAAACAGCTAATTACTGAGGAATAACAGTTGTAATAATAAAGGGTGAGTTTGTAACGTGTTCTTTATCAGCGGGAATCACCCTGAGATAGGGGAGAAATGCGACAAGTGGTCAGTAAAGTAATGAGAATCATGACGCCGGGGAAAAAACCCAGCCACCAAAATGCTGGTTTCACTACTCCTTTCAACAATCATCCCTCTTTTTTTTTTTTTTTTACAAAGCCCTTTATCGTGCGCAGGACTTGTAGAGCGAGCCACAACAGTTTTGAAGCGTACACCACTATTATAAGTTGTAAAATAATAGTTGTAAATGTTTTACAGATTACTGCATACACGCTTGCAGGCAATCGGTAGGTTTTTTTTTTAGCAGGAGAAATGGGAAGGGAGAAATTACATTAGTGATGAGTAGACCGAGGATTGGCACGCACAAATATTTGCCGAGCTACTTATGCAACTGTGCATTGAATACATTAAATATTATCGTGGTTTTAAAGATTTCTTGAAGTAACTCATGGTAGTTTAGTTTAATGTGAAATGACTAATTTCGGTTAGTTAGTTTTCTTATTGTTTGTTTGTCCGAATAAATAAAATGGGATTTTGGATTTACGTTACGGGGAAAAATTATGGTCATAAAAACACTGGAGAGCCAAAAAAACTGGTTTATGTGTGCGTATGCAAATAACAGAGGTTTGGAACCAATCAGAGTAACGCGATGCGGTCGGCAGCTAGATCGGTTACTGCTGCTACAATGGCAGGTTATCAAGATTTAAGTGAGTTTGAACGTGGTGTTATAGTCGGCGCACGAGAGATGGGACATAGCATCTCCGAGGTAGCGATAACATTTGGATGTTCGCGTACGACCATTTCACGAGTGTACCGTGAATATCGGGAATCCGGTAAAACATCACATCTTCGACATCGCTGTGGCCGGAAAAAGATCGTGAAAGAACGGGACAAATGACGACTGACGAGAATCATTAAACGTGACAGACGTGCAACCCTTTCTCAAATTGGCGCAGATTTCAATGCCTCCTGCATACCTTCAGACATTGGTCGAGTCCATCCCACGTCGTCTTGCGGCACTTCTGCGTGCTCGCGTGGGCCCTACACGATGTTAGGCAGGTATACCAGTTTTTTTGGCTCTTCAGTGTATTTTTATGCGAGGAGATATAGTACAGCGGAGCAAAAACCAACTCACCCTTCAGTGGAGATACTTCCGTGCAGCAGGGAAAGGCAGGCTTTTGAAGGCGCAATAGCGGGCGCCGTAAACGTTTGGCCAGGATGTGAGGTCATGGCCGGAACAAGGCCAGGGTCGACATCAAACCAGAATAGCCCCGCCCACCGCACGCACCCTCAAGCCTGCGGCGTCGAGCTGGGCCGGGTCTGCACAACGGCCAAGTTGTTAAGAGAGGCTCCAGGACAATGTCGCATTGCACGTGAAGGGCGCCTCACTAAGGAAAAAAAAAAATTAAACGCCTCGAGGCTAAGTCCGGCCTTAAGGAAGCATTGCGAGGGTGAAGTTATCATTTGTGTGGTATACAAAGTCATCAACATACAGTGACAGCCTATCAACCAACTTGATTAATGGTGCATTAACGTGGGCACAAATAGCACAATACAGTGGAACAGGACTTAATACAAATTCAGGGATATTTCATGCACCCAACAAATGGTTCCCCGATTATAGCGCACTTACGAATTGTATTGCTGAAGACGGTATGGAGTTTGTTTATCAGGGCATACCTTGTGTTCAGTTATTGTGATCTGGTGTAGTGATGGGATTTAACACAAGCACAACATTGTCAGCTGCGTGTGGTGAACTGTTGCGAGGTATTATTTCTTCTGCTCCGTGCTGTACCTGATCGTTTGTGCTAGTTTGCACATCGGCCACTTAGACGTAACGGCGCATATGACGTCACAGCACGCGTGCGACGGGGTGCCTCTCCGCTCTCTCGTGAGTGGCCGCAGTACAATTCCAGTTTCTTCCGGCTCCACTCTGGTTGCTTGTTCCCGCTGCGTCCGCAGAGTGTGTACAGCACTGAGCAAGCATCAATTTACCACGCAACTCTTCACCACACGCCACCGGCCTCGAAGTTACGTCCTGTTCACGTGTGCTCTGTTTCCTCAGAACTTTAAGCGGTGGATATAGAATTTTGATACTCCAGTCTGTTCATAAAAGATACAGCATTGTCGTTACAGTTTGAAACACCGTTTTACAGAAGAGTAAATATCGTAAACAGAAGCCTACTTACAGAGATTTTTTTGCCGCCTTTGATATTTTCCACGACCACATTCATATTTCAACAACCAACGCAGTGAATGCCTAACATTGTAGAAAAGGCTAGGTTTAGATCTTAACGTGAAACACTGGAAAAATTAGCTGCGATGACAAGTTGATAAATATGAGACGTTAGTGCACATTTCCCTTCAAGAATACAGAGATGAAACAACCGGTTGCTAGGCGAACTTCAGCCGCACGCGCCAGCGAAAATGACCTCACCGGCCAGCAACATTTCGGAGCGTCGTTCGCCAATCAGCGCCTTTTAAACTACTCGCCAGCCTGCAGCCCAGCCAATAGGGAACCTTCCGCATCAAGCAGTATCCAGTCAGACGAAAGGCGCGTTCCCGGGGCTTCGCGCAGCCAATCAGCGGGTTCGGATTCTTATTAGTTTTTTCTAACCTACCTCTAAACTACGAGGAGAGTCGGAGGTCTTGGGGAAGGGATGGGACCTAAGTGCGTCTCAGGGCTGAGCCCCACGCGCCTTGGCGTGCAGGGGAGGTTCTGACTACAAGGGCACGTGTTCGCGGCTTTACAGGGGTTGGAAGAAACATGGCCGCCGCGATTGGAGTCATGTTTACCGCTCGAACAAAAATTAACTACAAGGGAGAAGCATAAAAACCGGTACATGCACCGTAAAAACACCTCGGCAGCGAAAAAAATAAGAAATTGCAAAATTGCACTGGAGCAGAGAACGGTAAAGAAGGATAATCTTCGTGAAAGGTTGCTTGAAACACTAGAAGAGAAAGATCTGTATAATGTGTCGGC
>NQII01000600.1:266693-287368 GCA_002778355.1 Clitarchus hookeri
GGGGGGGGGGGGGGGGGGGGGAGATTACACTGACAAAGAAGAAGGGAGGGTGGTTACCACGGCATTAGCTGTGCTGACACTTTAGTTAATTACGGCAATTATACTAAAAGAAAATTACTTCACATTGTAATAAAATTGTCATAGTTTACAGCTGTTATATATTTTAATCACGATTAAACACACATTAATAATTTTGATATTATGTGCTGGCTACCTTAACGGCGAATGGGGGGAGGGGCGTTCGCAACCCCAACCCCCATGGCTTGTCCTTTTAAAAGCTTATCGAATTTGAAATATCACATTATAATCATTATGTTATGAACCTGTTATGAACAATCATTAAAACCTCTCATGAATTTCTTTTATTTCAAATCCACGTGAAATCAATTCCGTGAACAAATATTAAAAACAACTATTTCTTTTAATTAATAATTTTATTTTAAAAATACGCTTGAAAGAATATGACTTTTGCATGCTTAATAGAACTTAGTTTTGAAAGCTGAAAACTGTACACTTTATTTCAATGAGAAGCGTACAGAATACTCAGTTATTTTCCCTCGTACTTTGGAAACTTATGCACTTACATCATTATAAATACAGATGTTCATTGCTTAGAGTTGATTGTTGCGTTTAGGTACGGAAAAGGCTAGGCACTTGAAAAATGTCTAACATTAGCAAAATGTCACGTGTTTATTGTTTAAAAGAAGGTTTTGTTGTGTTAAGTTACATAAATCGAACATTTGAATTTGATAATTTTAGACTTTGCGAACATTGAGAGTTTTGCCGAGTCCTCAAACAAACAAACAATTATTGTGTTATTTGGGCAGTTACTGTCTTCTATTATATTACTAGTTCTAATTTTTTTTTTTGGAATAGATAACTCTTCCCCACTTTTTATGCATTCTTTTTTTGTAAATGCTCTACGCGAGTATAATAACATTACACATTTCTTTTTCAATTATTTTTTAACTGCAACATTGCATTTAAAAGCATTTTTTTTGCAGCAAGTAGCCTATAAAAGGCTTTGTTTTCCTCTTGAAGTCCCAAGCTGAGTTCACGTGAACGTCTTGTCGTGTAATAAGCACTATAGGCCATTTTTTTTGTCACTTCAAGGATTTGGAGGAATTTTTGGTCCATTCATGAAATACTACAAATTGCTTTTATTGAGAAAAATGAAACATTGGATATCTTACCACATTTCAACCAACGAAATTCTGTTTTCCATAAATTCTCGAAATTACTGGAGTTATACAATCCCTATGATAAAATATTGTTTACTGTTGAAAAGCTCATTGAAATGACATTGGCAAAATGTGAAACGTTGCACAGCGATTCGCAAGTTTTCCACAAACACCTGGTTACACTTATCGGATTGGAAATGATACCACTGTAATTACGTTATACCCGCGCATTGATACAGCGCAGTCTATGCACAGAAACACTACATTTTGCAAATCCGTTTTTCTTTTGCTATATTTCCTGTTTGTTTACCAACATAATGTCATAAACAATTTCAGATTTAGAAGTAGGCACATCAGTCTTATTGAAGCATTTTCACTTTCCCACGGCTTGAAAAGTTATCGTTTTAAAACAGCATCATTCCGTTTTAACCGCGTTTCTTTTAGAGCACTGGATACATCGGCAGAATGGAATATTAAAGCTGCAATAATTTCAAGTATTACTTAAAGTAGAAGAGAAGACGCGGAGACAAAGAAAAACACATAGTGCGAAAAAAATATTGCCTAAAATGTATCTTGGTGAAATTTTTCTAATTTTAAATTCGGCCAAGTGACGTGTTCATTTGTTCACTGTAAATCTTGTCGTACGACCGGTGTGATGTTTTATCTCTAGCTTCAAAACTTGCTCTCGGCTTGACAGTTGAATCGAGTGTTAGTTAGCCCCTAATTTCATTACTGGAGGTGACTTCCTTGAAAAATTAATAAGCACCACAAGATCACAATACGCAGTTTGGGAATAATATGCACTTCCTCGCAAGCTATATCTGCGACAGTGGGTCACATGCTGTTCGTGGTAGGTCGGAACACTTTTGAAATCCCAGCCTAAGCTCTACTTTACTTCTCGTTTTGTATTCTTCCGCCTTATGTAAACTTTGCGTTTCCATGGGCCTTGTGACTTTATTCACGCGCCAGACAAGTGAAAACGTCAGTTTGTTAGGAACATACGTGTGTCGCTAATACGCCAATTCGTTCTTAAGGCCTCCGCCTAGCTGCCGCTTGAACCGCGGTGCAAAGTGTTTCAAGTCCTACTTATTTTTCCACGAAACTGTTAAACGTGGCGTCCAACGTGCTGATCTACAAAAAGAGCATGCACTTAATACGAGGGCTGTTGAGTGCTTTCATGACGTCACGCACATTAAAAACACCATTTAAGGGTTCTCCAAAATGGCTAAAAGCGACTTTTTCAAAGCGCTGGAACTCAAAGACTTACGGGCCCTGTAGCGAACCTTCCTACAAACTTCTCATTAATAAAACTATAGGGTCACCGCTGGAAGTCCCATAGGCACACGCAGTGCGATGAGAACACTGCACGCCGGTTCAGAGCCTTGCGCTTAGCGGCGACGTCGCACTTGATGCGTGTGGCAGTGTCGCCCTTATCGCTCCCGCGCTTCTCGGCCTCAAACGCGGACAAAAGATCTAGGTAGGCGGAAGCCTCAAGTGTGCACCTAACTTTTAAAGTTTTCGACCACGTTGGGCACTTAGGGCACTTACTTTAAAAATGGCGGCCATTGTACATTTTTGGATTATATGTCATATCTCGGGAACCATTTAACCGAATTAAACCAACTTTTTATATGCTAGCAGACCATTGTGTATGCATTAAATATGAGATGGATATTGTTGTTAGTCCACCATTTTGTAAGATAGCATAAATTGAAAAAAATTAATATTTTACATTAAAATCTTTTGAAAATTATTTAACCAATTCTTTTCCATTTTGGCATGTAAGTAATTATATGGTAGGCCATGTAAACGTAAGTGCTTCAACTTGGTTAGTAACTTATTTTAAAATGACGGCCATACAAATGTTTTAAGTTTATTTAGTATATCTGCCACACCATTTAACCAATTTCGACCATATTTTGTATACTGAAATCCACTACAAGCATAATATATATGCCAACAAATAATCACCTTTGTAGGCTATTTTGGAAGATAGCATCATATGAATAAATAAAGTTATTATTTCATAACTCGGTAAATAATTAACCGATTGCTACCAAATTTGGCAAGCAAGCAGTACTGATGCAGAGTGTGTTAAGTGGTTTGTTTTAAGCATGTTAGACACTTATTTTGAAAATGGCGGCTATATAGAAATTTTAACTTAAAACGCTATATCGTCGAAGCTATGTAATAAATTCCATCATAATTTTGTATGCTGGCAGTAGACATTACAACTATCAACTGTATCTACATGTAGAATCTTTTGTCCGCCATTTTGTATGGTAGAGCCATATGAGTAAAGAATGTTTTTTGTCATATCTTGGAAAACAATAGACAGATTCCTTCCATATTTGGCAAACAAACAGTACTGCAGCAAGTGGTGTAAACTTGTGTGTTTTTGTGGGCCATGAACTTATTTTAAAAATGGTGGTTTTATAAATATTTTAGCTCAGTATATTTTAATAACGAAACAAATTCCAACTAAACTTTGTATGCTGGCAGTAAATATAAAAACCATCAAATTTGTATATTCAGATCCTCATTTCTCTACCATTTTGTAAGATAGCCCTACCAATAAAAATAATGATTTCATCTCGTATCGGGAAACAATCAACCCATGCTTACAAAATTTGGCGAAGATGTGGTACTGTGGTAGGCCATAATAATAAATGTATTTTTAAAAGTAGGGCACGCTTATTTTCAGAATGGCTGCTATAAAATCATTTTAGTTTTGTGGGTGATATCTACGAAACTATGAAATCTCTTTTAAATTAACTTTGTATATTGGCAGTACACAATCGTCGAAATTGCTAATACATTCATTACTTTTTTGTCCTCTATGTATGAAGTTCGCCACATAAAAATTGTGGAGATTTTATACCATGTCCCGAGGACCAATCAACCGATTCCCACCAAATGTTACACTGGAACATTTCAAATAAATTAGTACCAAATTGTGCACACCATAAATGCTACAGAAGACCATGTAAACCTTCATGATTTAAATGGGCCAGACAACAATGTTCAAAATGGCAACTTTAAAAAATCATTTAGGGAAGTTTGAAAAATATATTAAACAATTTAACCAAATTCAACAAACATTTGTATGTAGACAGTATACATTAGAAGTATCGTAAATATAACTTTTTTTTTTTTTGGCAATTTTGTACAATAGCATCAAATAGGAAAATAATGTTTTTTTATGTCATATCTCGGGAATCAAATAACCGATTTACATAAAAAATATTCACACAAGAAGCACTATTTTAAACTATGTAAACTTGCATGTTTTATGTGGCTCAGTCACTTATTAAAAAAAAAGGCCCTGCAAATATTTTATGTTAGTGAACCCTTTCATTTGAAACATTAGGCTAATTAAATATGAACTTTATGCTCCGAATGCGACCTCCGAAATGCAGTGGATTGCACGCTAGCTTACAGTACGCTATTTTCTGGCTTCAAGTCCCGGGTAAAGCATTTGCGTATATGTAACTGTCTTACTACTGTTGCATAAGTTTCTGGTTTCATTTGTAAAGTTTTTGCTTTCAAAGAGAAGTCAAGTCCTTCCTACCAACTCGGTTTTTCAGAAATTATTTAAAAATAATTGCACCCATGTTGAGGAAAATAGGCTCGTTAGTTATATGAGTAACTTCTTGTTTTTTTCTCAGAAAGTTATTCCGATGGACAATCGTAAATAAACGCCATTTATTGAGTTAAATTGTTTCTTGATGAAATTTATTTAAATAACACAACATGCCTTATACTACTTTTTATACTGTCCGTTTTCTTTCTTTAACCACCATAGCTAAACTAAAAGAGCGTTGGCTGTGAGTGTTAGTTGCCTATATTTCCTGTAAAGGCACGGGTGTTGGATACAAGTTTAAATCGCCACTAAGGTAAATGGATTATTATCTGTTGCACGATACGTTTACACGCGGAACAATTGAATTTAATGGGCGCTAAATATGCAGTTTAGATCTGGCGAAAATTTACACTTATTTTTAATATCTGCACAAATTAACTAACTGAATTATTTTCAAATATTACTTTGTTTTATTGCCAGTGGCGCACTATAAAATGGATGGCGATGCAGCTTCAGAACGAACTCAGTTTAAATGCATAGTTAATGTGCCAGGTAACGAGGTAACTACGTTACGTTATGTTGCCGCCGAGCAGTCGAATTGCATTTATCAGCGTGGAGGGCCATTATCATAAGTGCTGGCCAGGTGAAAAAAGCTTCGCGTAATTAACTACATGATACAATTATCTTTATAATTCCTTTATAGTTAATGCGTATCGCAGCGTTGGCCTTCATATTATCAGCTGCTCGGTTTATATCGCTCGTATGAAACTGTTCTATGTGCGCAGCTTCGTCCGGCAACAACCCTATGTTTAATGCAACTAAATACAGGAATAAATAATTCGATCGACGTAAAACAGTAAATGCTTCAGTCGTTATTTGTATTAGTCAGTAGTTTATCATAACATATTTCGCTTCTAAACCAACTTGTTGTGGTGCTGTGTAATTTAAGATGTCAGTTGAATGACAGTTATTGTAAGTGGCAAGAATCCTTTCACCAGCCTGCGAATAATGATTCTCTGCCCACTGCGTATTGCGTTTGCAATGTTATGAATCTTTTGTATTTTGATGTTTATTAAATAATGCCAGAAAAAAACAGAGCGATCTAAATATTAACGACAAGATTACCCACTTCAATCACGCGACGTGCTGGTTTTTAAAATGCTTTTAACGCAAAATCGAGAAAAAGCCATATTACGGAATAGGGAATTACTGTGTACGAAATAAATGCATCATGGGGAAGGCTAACGTGATATTATGTCCCATTTTGGGAGGGGGTGTTTGACTCAGTGGACGTTAGTAACAGTTCATGCGTTGAAGTTTGAAACGTCATTTGTTACAGTTATTTACTATTCACCATACGTAATGTCGACTTCCGGCACAACATATCCGGCTTAGTGTACTTGGTGGATGACAGACACCAGACATCAAAGCGTTCGTTTGCGTCGTTTTCTGGCGCCAATGA
Source organism: Clitarchus hookeri (assembly GCA_002778355.1). NCBI lineage: Eukaryota > Metazoa > Arthropoda > Insecta > Phasmatodea > Phasmatidae > Clitarchus > Clitarchus hookeri. Next base: position 272,920 of record NQII01000600.1, read on the forward strand.
TCCACAATTGCAGACCATATGCTGCGTTTAGAAACCTCGCCAGGTAGAACATTCGTTGGGAAATCTGGGTGTATATATTGATGTATTTAATTTGCACTCGTCCTTATTTAGTAAACGGTGTGTTCATCCCGTAGGACAGTGTTTCTTAACCTGGGGTCCGCAGACCCCTGGGGGTCCGCAAGTATATGTATAGGGCTACACAGTCTCATCTCTGGACCATTTAACAATAATAAATAAATGCCACCTAAAGTCTCGTAATCTCTACGCTTACTTAGCTCGGCGAACTTGCGCCAGCGGGCGCAGGGGGTCCTTGAAGATTGTGCTTGATTTCCTAGCGGTCCGTGGCTGAAAAAGGTTAGGAAACGCTGCAGTAGGGAATGTTTTCGTGGTCGGTGGTAGCTGTATCGTTTTATACTTTGCAGTCGAGATAATATAAAGCCGATGTCGATTTTTCGGTATAGTTGCATCACGTTATGAAAGTCAAAGAAAGAAGCTTGCGGATGATTGTGAATGTAACTTGGTTAAGAGAGGCAGCTTCGCGTGTAAGCAGTGCGTCAGGGTCCCGCCTACGTTCAGCGCGTGTGCCGTTGACCTGCTGGGGCCGCTTCTACGGCTTCCTCGGTCGCCAGATCCACTCACTCACTGCCCGAGGGGCAGCGATGGCGCAGTGGCCAGGGCGCTCGCCTCCCACCACGGCGATCCGGGCTCGATCCCCGGCGGGTTCACTCCCGGATTGTGGGAATCGTGCTGGACGATGCCGCTTGCCGGCGGGTCTTCTCGGGGTACTCCCGCTTCCCCCGCCCTTGCATTCCAGCGCCGCTGCATTCTAGGGTCTTATGTTATGGACCGTCACTCGGAGGGTGTTGCCTTGCCCTGGGTGCACTCCCCACACGCTATTATTATCATTACACACTGCCCGGAGCAGCGGGGAGACGGAATGTGTTGCATGCTCAACACGGCACGATGCCGGGTCATACAGCGTTTCATGGTATTTTGAACGACAAGCATTTTAAAATTCTAGTTTTTGGGGCGCACAGCTTCCTTAAGGGAGAAGTGATACGTATATTTTCATCTTATTTTTTGCAAGGAATATTCTGCTGGAGTTTTTTTTTGGTGTTGTACAGAAATACCCAGTTTATATTGGAGTGCATTTCCAATTACTTTCGTACGCTGGGCTTGGGAACATGGAGGGTTGATGTAACATTAAAGTTTCTCCAACCTGGTCTCTTGTACTGGGAGAGAGTATGTTAACTGTCTTGCCATTTTTTTCGTATGATATATTTTCAGTTCGAAAGATTATATTGAGCTCAACGAAACTGTAGGAAATGTCGTTTTCTTATGCCGTTAGTGTAATCGATTCATCAGGCTCGATATTAGGAATGGGTGATTTATTAAAACAAATGTTTAATAAGCGTGGAAACAGACTATTACAGAAACAATGCATTTATGGATGGAGCATTCTTCTGGCTTGAGAGAAGTGACTTTTGTATTTAAACAAGAATTGTTGTGTTTATTATGCAATAATTTAAAGATATTGTTATTTTATATACGTTAATAGATTTTTTTTTCTCTTTAATTGAATGACATGCATTTGGACTGATAATGTATATATTCTAAGGAAGGATTATAGACAGACAGAATGGAATATAGATGTGAGATCAAGAAGTTGATGGATTTAATAAGTGCAGCAAATGTTGCTATGTTGTAAATGGGCAGATAGGAGGTCAGTGTAGAGCTGACAGAACAAATTTAGTTGAAGAAAACTGCCCCAGTCTCCTGACTGTTACCGTAATTCGTGAAGCAGTCAGCAACTTTTTTAAGTGTAGTCATTTCCCTTTATCTTGTCACGTCTGTGATTCCTGCGAAGGGAGTAAGTAAATATAATAATTTTTATAAGCCATTTCACTGCCTGCAGTGACGTGTATACAACTTAATAACCAATTTAATTGTAATTTGACTTGTTGATTACTGAATCCGTACCTTATTAGTTTCGCGATTAAGAAAGCACGATGACCGTATCAATGCTTTAGAGAGATCGAAATATGTGTCATCGATGTGTGGTCCCGCTGGAAAAAAAATAAAAAAAACCGTTTACTTATTTACGAGTAGGGCCAGTTTTTCACTCGAGAAGATAACTTTTATAAGCGAGGCTAAAAAGAAACATGGAATGGGAGAACTCGCGAGATATATTATGTCGTGTCTGAAGCTTTGAATAGCGGGCGCCGGGCGAAAAATACTACTTGTCATCTGTCTACAAAGATTCTTAAGTCATGAACACGACACGCAGGTCTTGAGGCTGTCATCACGATAGGAACTTCCTGAGAACTTTTGAACACCGGATATAAGCGCCAGGCCTTGTTGACTTGAGGCTCTCTCTTCCGCAAAATTAACTTCTCGATTTACAACTAATCTGTGTAACCAAGCGGCCGTCCGCATTCTTTCCGCCCCTCTCTGCCCTTCCGAAGGGAGAATGGAGAAATAAGAAAGTAGTCTTCCACAAACGCCCGCTGTGCAGAAAAAAGAAAGCAATTTAGGCAAAACCTGTTAAAACTTTTAAATGCGGAACCATGCTAGAATTAATCGCCGGAATATTTTAATCAAAGTCAGGAACTCGAAAAGTAAAACGAATGGAGTAACATTAAAACATAGTACACACGCTCCGTGTTGGTAATGTCGTGTGTATTACTGAGAAATATTGCGTGGAGATGTGCGTATCCTAGGAATTTGTTTCGTAGAAGTCTAACATTTTTTTACAGCAATACGTTGGCCTTATTGAACGACCTGTTTCATTCCCATGTTATTTTTGTTTTGTTTAAAATCACCGAAATATTAGAGCGTTTTTCTGGAGCTTATTAGTAATTCGTCTGATCCTATCATTGCGAGCAAATGTGCGTCAAAGTCCAGAACAATGACTCTGAGATAAACTTTTCTATTCCAGTGTTTTACTTACGCACCACGTGTACACTTAATCTTCAAGCAGGCCTCTGTGTTCGAAGTTTACTGCGTGTGGATCCTGGGTGTGGCAAACGTGTGTGCATGTGTGTTATTCTTTTTTCTCCCGAAAAAAGAGTTGTGGTTGGTTTGTTTTTGGATTGTTATGTGTAAGACTATATTCGCTTGGTCAAATGGCGTTTTTAAGGACCAAACATATTTTAAAGTACTTCACAAGACAAAATGTTTAAAATGCCTACAATTTTCAAAGTGCTGGGACCTTCTGTTTTTTTTCTGCGGTTTACTTACGTGTATGCATGCGAAGAGCCCCATGCTAAGTTTCTAAAATTGCACACTTTGAAGATGTGATAATCTAAACACATTAATGTGGTGAAAACGATTTTAATTAATTTTAAGTTTCACAACCTTCGACAAATTATGTTATTGTATTTTAATATATCAAGGCTTCCGCCTACCTGGAGTTTTTTTTTCCCCACGTTTGAGGCCGAGAAGCGCGGGTACGATACGGGCGGCACTGCCACGCGCAACAAGTGCGACATAGCCGCTAAGCGCAGAGTTCTGAACTGCCACGCAGCGTTCTCGTCGCACCGCCGTGTACATGTGTGACTCTCAGCTGCGACCCTGTTATCTTATTGGTGGAAATTCCGCGGGAATTTTCAGTGCAGTGCCCTTTAGTAGATTTGTGTGGACATGAAGCGTATATTCTGAGCTACAGAGTGCTCTGAAATGGTGTTTTAAACGTGCGTGACATTTTGAAAGCACTGAACAGCCCCCGTCTGAAGTGTGTGTTCTTTTCGTGGACCAGCGCGTTGGACGCCACGTTTAATAGTTTGGCGGGAAGACGTGTGTTTCAAACACTCTGCGGCGCAGTTCAAGCCCCACCCTGAACGCTTCAAATCACCACAGTGAACACCTAGGCGCGGCCCAGGCAAGATTGTTACGTGATTGCGCGATGGTTGGCCTTCGCGTTTCGTTCCAACCACGCGAATGATTCAGAGAGTCTCTTCCGGGAACCGAACCCAGACCCACGGGACGATGGCGCAGCATAGTTACCTACTACAGCACACGTGTTTTTATAGATAGTACCCGTAATGGGTGACTTTGGCCCATATCTCAGGTAAGCCTGTTTACAGTTTTAACTGGTCGAAACAAATGTGCTCTACTCTCTTCTGTAATTTAGCTATTAGAAAGAGGAAAATCACGAAAATTTCCAGTTTTAATTAAATAAAAAAATATTAAAAAATAAAAAAAATTAAATACTACTTTCCAATACTTCGCCCAAAGTAACCCCCACGGGCAAGGTTAATTACTGAGAATTATTGAGGAATATAACAACGTAAAAAAAAAAACTGCGTAAAGTAGATACACTGTACATAAATGTTAACCGAGGTGAATTGCATCTTTAGTATAAGTGGTCTACGCAATAAACACAAGTTCATGTATAAATTGGGCTATGAGTTGTATGGAAGGTTCTTACAATGGAGATGAACGATTAAGTGAAATATTTGGAACATGTTCCATCGCTACACTATGTCGTCACAGAAAACCAAGTCTGAGACATGAAACAAACACGAAAANTTAAAATGCAGATTTTTTTAAAAAAAAAAAAAAAAAAAAAAAAAAAAAAAAAAAAAATTACAGAACGAATTATCAAACAAAAAAACTTAAAAATCAAGGAAAACACAAAGATGACAATATATAGGCAAACTTATTTTTTCCAGTTTTCACTTTTAGTCAGCCTGAAGACGGGAGTAGATGTTAGTTCCTGAAACGTCGCGACAAGTTTGCCTAATTAAACCTACTGTGTGCTTCTGTGTCGTCATCGTTGTGTCGTCTTTGTTTTTTTTTTTCGTTCGATAATTTGCTGTTTTCTTTTTTTTTGTTATTTATCTGAAAAAATCCTTGTGAGGTTTATTATACGTTATATTGATATATTTTGACTACAGCCACTCTTGGCTAGTTTTTTGTGTTTGTTTCATGTCTCAAGACTTGTTTTTCTGTGACGGCATAGTGTAGAAATGTAGTATGTTCAAAATATTTCACTTAAAAGTAGGCTATATTTCAAAGTATTTTATTTAAAAAGCTTTATGTTTTATATTTCTGGGGAAGCGAATACTAATATTATTTTAATTTAGGATTTCGGTAAGAATTCATGGGTCAAAATAAACGTCAGGGAAAGATATACATTTCAGGGTAAAACAAACTGTTGCGTTATATTTCCATTAAATGGAAATTCAAATTTTGAATTGTTTCTATACTAGACCTAAATATGAAAACCTAAGCATAAGAGAGTGACTGGAGTCGGCTTGCGTGTTTGTCTGCCCCATTATTTGGGTTGAAATAATTAGAGGGGAAAGTTAGTTTAGGTAAATATAATGCTCAAATTACTATTGTTTCTCGCAACTCTGTAGGCGCTTCTTGTCAACAGAAACTGTTGGCTGTCGGTGAACTGCTCTCGACAATCGATAATCAAGTGTTTCCAAATATTTTTGGATTGTAATCTTTACTTTTGAAGTTATTATTTCCTTTTACCTCTTCTTCGGGAGAAGATATAGGCGTTAGGATATCTAGTATGAGAATGTAAAGCGTAAGTCAAACTATAATTTGTTATGATTACCTAGATTTTTTTGTAAATACATGCAACATTTTCAGTTATCAAATATTGTACATTTTCCGTGAAGGAAGCAACTTTGAGTAAAAAATAGTGCCTCCCCCCCTTTTTATACAGTATATTTTTAACAAACAAAAGGGATTCTAAACCAAATAAAAGTTATTTTATTACTATTGCGTTCTCTACTTTGATTTTTTTAAATAATGATATAAGAAATAATATCAATCGGTATGAGAATCAGTCAGTTACATAAAAATGGAAATTTGTTAACTGATTTAGAAAAAAAAGATAAATTTCTTTTTTAATTTACTGCCATTTAGGCGACCCGCTAGACCTCTGCGTAAAAATCGTAGTTTTACTGTAACCAGCGGTTTAAAAACTAAGCCTTTTAATTCAGTGCATACTGTAAAATATGGTCTTGGTAAGACAAAAAAAAGTCGTTTGTAGTTGGTAATTTCGTTCCAGGTCATTGCCGGCTGGGATTTCTTGTACTCTTCTTGAATTTTTAGTTCTAAAACAGATAGTGTTCTTTCCTTTTTTATCCTTGAGACTGTGGTCTCTATAATTAATTGTTACAAGTACATATGCGAATACTCTATTTTAAAAAATGAAACTAACCATATTATGCACAAGTTTTACTTTTTTAAATTTATTTTATCACCCCTTTTTTATTGTTTATATAGAGTCTGTTTGCCGGTGTCGATTTTACTATTCTTCAATAGCTGAAATTCGTACCTTTTTTTTCTTCCTTCTTCTGTGTCTCTAGTGTACGGAGATAAAACTCCATCACTTAATTGCTAACCACAGTGCCTATGTTAATAAACAGACAGTGTGTTGCCTCGATCTAAAAAAGCAATCCTAAAACCTCAGTAGAGGCGTGTACATGAAATATGTAGGCCTTGCGAACATTCCAAAATGATTACACATCATCAAGTTTACGCCTGATGGTTTTGGCGTGGTCGTTTTCCTCTTTAACCCTCGAGAAAGGGCGCCTATTAACGTTAAGTGAAACAGGAAAGGGGAACGGCAAAAATGTTAACCATCTTCACCTAAAAGAAATTACGACAGACACATTTGGAGCGTGTAGAAAAATAAAACGGCGGAAGCTAACCCTCGTCTTTACGCTGCAAACACGAGCCTACGATAATGATATTTTGTTCGAATTGTAAAATGACATTATAATATTGTATTGTGGTACTTAATAAAACATAGTAAATGCAAATTCCTTTACCGGCAAGCAATGAAAGAAAAAAAAACAATACATGCAGTATGTCAGAGTAAGTGACAAAATCTACATAGATTTATAGTTGCAACGATAGTTTTCTGCCAAACTGTAAAGGTTCACAGAAGTAAGTTCGATTCCTTTAGCCGTATTGCTATCGTCACTCCTCTATTGTACTGATGTATCGTATTTTATCGACTTATACTGAAAGCACAAATGTTTAAAAGTATTGATGTTTCTCGACCACTAATTTTTGTATAGTTCGTAGGCTGCACATGCTCAGTGTAAATCGTATAGATATTGTTTAACCTACTTAAAACATATATGAAATCCCTTTAATTCTACTGGTTTGATCTATGTCATAATTTAATTCTATTTAAAGAGTTTGCGGGAAAAATTATGTGTTTAGTAAACTTGCATTAAATTGTTGAAATGAAATTCTGTTTTAATGTTCGTGGCGGTACGCGGATAATTTATTTTTTTCGCACACCCGTTTTCCTCTCTCGCACCGAAGAACCGCAAACTCAAAAATGTAAATCACGTTGCGATTTCACAATTTATTTTGTATCTAAAAAAAATGCAGTGGCATTGGTACGTGTTGTCAAATTGAAACGTCCAAATAAAACGTAAAGCAATGTTGTGTATAAACAAGTATGGTTCATCACTTTTTATTTCAATTTTTTTATCCGGTAATTAAATGATAAATAAGGGTTTTTGGGTCATTAATGTGATAGATTATCCTTATTAAATAGACGTGTACAAATATTTTTTTATGTTATTTCAGGTGAGTCACCGACTGCCAGCCAGAGCGGAACGATTAGTTTCAGTACTGCCGGTAGATAGCAGCGCTAGCAAGCAGTGCAGCAGACAAGGTCAGTGTGGTACATCAATATATCGAGAGAGGGAGGCTGCTGGCTGCGTTTGCTGGAGCAGCTATCTACACGAAAACAGAAAAAACATTTCTCGTTATTCATCCCGACAACGTTTAACTTTGCCAAGCGCGTATTTTTTATTTTGTAATTTGCGATTTTTTTTGTGGGGTTGAATTAGACTGTTGGCTGACTCTAATTTGTTCTACATACATGATAATTCGTCAATGTCGCCATAGTCAAAATAATTTGAAAACACAAATGGAAATGTACCCATTTATTTTGTGTATACTCTTCTCTGAAATATCCTAACTGCTGCTGTAGTAGGAACTTTTAATGGCGTCACTGATAATTTTTACGAAAATAATTACAGTCAAGAAATATTAACATTTCTTGAGAATTGAAGCCTTTATAGCTTTGGCCTACAGTGCCGTGCCTTTATCACTCTACATGATCATCTCGTAAACAAGTATGCTTTCACGTGTATGTTTCGTAGTTAAAACCAACATAACAGTAATTTAACTGTTCTCATTTTATAAATTTCGTTAGGTTCGAAATACGAAATGACAGTTCGTATTTGGGAACACGGACATGGGCTTCATAGCAAGTGCATTGAAAATCTTTTGGGGAACCACAGTCATTCATTACAGTCAGTTTCATACCCTTCAAGACCGCATGGCCAGATTCAAGGGATGAAAAATTAAAACATAATATCCCTCTTAGTATCCTTCCGTTTAGCCTTAGATGAATCACATAGTTACTAGTCAATAATTCGTAAAAAAAAAGTTGCAATTTTGATGATGATTGGTGTATTTATGTGGATGTCTGTGAAAGTGCGTGTAATGTTAACTAAGCACGGTTTGTCAAATACAAATTATTTTCGCACCTAAGGTGGAAAACTTTTTTTTTTTTTTTTGTTAGACAGGGAAGGCATGTAAGTGAGAATGGTGTTAAGGAGGAACATCATTAATTTTCCATTTAAATAATCGCGATGGCGTTACTAGTTTTTTTATGGCAGCCATACGCACGCGCGCAATGATTTACGCGCGTGCGCTACGCATAACATACAAGTTTAGAACTTATTTCAAATGCAGTGTTAGTAATGGATCTTTGAACTTTTCTCAGTGTATCTCGCGTTCCTATCAAGCACAAGGGATGTAGACAGATATGAGTTCCCATGCTCCGGCCATTTCCTTCGAAACGAATCTCTTATGCAACCAAATCGTTTTTGTCTTAGACGCGCTTGACAACATGTATTATTGTCCTTAAAAGCTCTTAAAGACGTGATGATGAATATTTGTGTTTATATACCCATTTTCAATGGCGTTTGTTACAAAGTAGTTAGTGAACTACGGAAAACGAAGCACGCAAAAGAAACTACATCGACGTAAGCTTTGATGAAGGGTGTTATAGGAAAATTATTATTATGAATGCACGCTGTTGCAGAGCTGTATTTTTTTTGGTAGAAAACCCAGACACTGACAAGAAAGAAAAAAAACAGAAGCACCGTAATAAACCAGGAGTAGCTGTTGTCAGCAGAAATGCAAATAATGCACGGGGAATTTAGTAAACGGAATTAAGTCCGTAATTACGAAACAAACGACACAAAAACAGCTAAACAAGTAATCAAACAAATAAGAATGTTATTAAATGCACATGTATGCAAATAACGTTGCACAACACAACGTAAACAAAACAGATTCGCACATAAGTGAAGAAAGACGGATAATGCAAAAAAAACCCAGATGACAAGATAGATGAACATACAGCAAGTTGTATATTTTTCTATGACGTAACAGTAGTGAACGTTGCATGCTGCCAACCATATCACCTCTTTTTCTTTTTTAAACAATATCCATAAAAAAATTATACTTTCGCGTGATACGTTGTATTAAAACGTTGTAAGTAAATCGTATGATATGAAGTATTTAAAGTGGACGTGTATTTTAACAAGTGTTCCTTTCTTTGTCCAATATTCACACCATGGCGTCGTTCTGTAGTGATTTTGCACGGTGAAATATTCACCTCACTGGTTAATTTTCCAATCCTAACATTCTTCTGAAATAAACTAATTTTCTTTGGGCCTACGTATAGTCACTACTTCAGTTTCGGATCAGTGATTTTTGTTACACGTCTTCTAATAGCACCATGAATATTTCATATTCATCGCGATATAAACTGTGTTTAACTAAACTCGTATTCTACGCCAAAAGGCGACGGGATAATGCTGATCCATCCAGCACCGTTTCTGTTCAGCAATGGAACTGAATAAAGCACCGAATTTCAAATCGAATAATATCCTTGAACAAATACAGCAGTAAATAAAACCATACACCAGTGTACGGCACAGTTACGTTTCGGCTCTTACCGAAGTTCTGAACATCGCAAGCTCTGTGTGTCGTCATGAGAATAGCGCTTTGTGGGGTTTTGTTAAGGACAGTCGGTCAACAGCGTTGCCAAATAATCGCCGAACTGCGGGCCTCCGGGTCAGAAGCACTCTAGAGCACTGCAGATGATTGTCTCCGCTGAGGGCCTGCCACAATTTAGCAGATACGTCGGGCTGATCTGTTAGTAAGTCGTTCGACAACCAAGGAAGAAAGCGCCCGGGAGTAAACTCTGTAAGCTGCCACTTAGGAGCGATCCTAGGAAGTCAGCCGGGTTATGTATGTGGCCACCTAGTGATCACACACATGTAGCTCCAAGGCTCTGTTCGGTGAATCACTCAAGACTGACGGGATAACAAATGAGACTGATATCACTGTAAGGTCAACCGTCTTCCGTGCTAGGTGGAAGTCGTTCAGACCTATGAAGCTTGACTGTAGTGACAATCAAGTGGAGGGGCATGTTTTCCTAGATGACTCAAGGTAGTAATACCGGACTGTCCATAGAAATGAGGCTCTGAAAGTTGTCTCGTGTGATACCTTGGTGGATCTGGTACAGGAGGGGAGGAAGTACGGAGAGCCGGACATGTTCCGGAAAACATGATCTGTCCGAGCTGACCGTGCTATCGCTGATACGGCGTTTGATTGGCTCACGTGACCCGTGACGTCAGATACTGAAGGCGCGGACTTGGGGGTGAGCTGCCAACCATCTGGAACTGGCCAAACTTTCTCCTTCGAGGTCAGACAGGACGGCTTGCATCGATCTCATCAACGTCGAGACCAACGAGATACTGTGTTTATACACAGTGGAGATAAAGCGCGCGAAAACGTGTGCGTGTACAAACATTTTAGTAGCTAATGGATTTGTTTAGTTGTTTCGAGAGAAGAGATGGGCGTCTTGCTAAGTTCTACAGCGTGGCTAGGATCATTTTTATTTATTTAATATAAATGCACCACCAAATGGTAACAGGAAAACGTAAACGAAAAATGTGACCTGTTTTCCCAACCGTATCAATCAGACAACCACAATCGTAGCACGCAAGAATCGTAACTTTATCTGATCTAACTATATTATATTGTTTAACTTCACATGTTATATAATTATAATTTAAATTATATATAATATAATGTAGTAATATTTCATCAAACCTTATTATATAACTTCAACGTGATCGGTAATCTACATGGAATGGCAGCACTATCGAACAGCTCGGACAGATGCATCTGCACAATTGTGACATGGCCTTGAAACTTCTCGCCGATCATGGCATCGCATACCATTCTATTACGATAAAGGTGGTGCTTATACTGGTATTATGGATAATTAATGTCCTGTGTACCTTCTGGCGTTAAAAAAAAATCACGATATCCGTTGCACTTGAAATGAAGGTGGTTAGACATGTGTTGTTGTGTTCCGCGCACACGATAGCAATCATGGAATTCCACTCAAAAACAACCCGGCCGTGCATCGTCATTACGGTAAACGGAGCCGTGGAAGACGAGCTCTGGCAAGGTAATTACATTTCTCCAAACCTGAGGGTCATACGACTAGATTTCAACCTATGCACGCGAGGGCGGGGCATGGCAGTCTCGCCGAGTGCCAAACATCAGAATGTTTTGTAAGATAATTACACGTCTTGTTGTGGCAAAAAAAGAACCGAAGTAATATTATGACTCATGTTCTCTGAACGTTTCCTCTGACGTAGAAACCTCTCTATTTTCTTACAGAAACAATAACAGATATGACCGCGACAGACAATAATATCTTCAGTTGTATCAACAACTTACTTGACTGCGTTCACCAGATTAACAGAACTTTGGTTCCTGCGGTCACGTTTTCTCTCAGTACGGAATGAACCTTTATTCGAGTTTATTCGAGGTAGAATCAGTACTCAGCTGGTTGCTAATTATCTTTCAATTACTGTGCATGAATGGCCTGTGAAGTTACTGTTATGCATGTTTTGAACGTCGTTATTTACTATCATAATACATTTCCGGGAAGTTCTCTTCGTGTGTTTTATTCGCTTGACACACAGAGAACTGATTGTTCTAAGTTTAGAAGTTGAGCGTATGAGAACAGAGAGAGCACAATATAGGACTTTTACAGGAAAACTGCTGTGAAAACAGTGTTCACTTCAGAGTTTTTTAATTGGAACATAAGATTTTCTTAGGGCCGTTACTGCTGCCGCAATGGTGCTTTCTTCTTGGCAGGTCCAGCGACAAGGGTACTTAGAGAAGCTCTCCCCAGGTCCCAGTCTCCAGAAGAACTCGCGTTTACTGCATGCATGTTCAACACCTTCTGTCTAACTCTTGACAAAAATATTTGCAAAGTAATAGTAGTTAAAAGGTAATTCTCGTTATTCTGTATATCTGCAGAAGAGGTTTGTGATTACCTATGCATGCACGTATATACATATTTTTAAATTTCAGGCTCCAGGTATATACAGATGCTGTGAGGTTCGTAAGCGGCGAGAGTCATGGGTTTCAAAATTCTTGATTCGTTTTCAAATATCTCTCCAGGCTAAACAATGTTTACTTTTTGAAAAAAAATTTTATGTGCAGCGAAACGCTCTTATAACGAAACATCGAAGACTTTCCCCCACAAAACTCCTTTTCATTTTTAAAGCAGGAGTACAAAAAAGTTAAATATAACATTTACAGACAGGTTCTGTAAAATTTACGTAAAGTTCGTTATCGAAAAAGCCACGTGCCCGTAGTTTTACGGAGGGGCATGGAGAATTTTTTTTTTACCCCAACATTTATCCGTAAAATGACAGCAAATTATTTGTTAACATGCAGGTAATTTTCTCCTTTCTCGCATACAGTTTTCTGCAATTGTGTTCGGCGTTTCGCTCGCGTAGCCGTACTACCCGTTGATATTTTCTGGATCTTTATAACTTAAGGACTTCTTGGTTTATCACTGTAATATTGGCTATGGTTTATAATACCTCTAATGACGTATTATGTTTACTTTTTGAGGTTTATTAGGCTGTGGTCGATCTATTACTATTTTATTGGCCACCGAATCATGCACCATTATCCCACAACGTTAAACTGCAGACTTTCAATTTATTTTTTCCTTAGTTTTTTTTCTGTAAGAGCTCAGCCAATAATATTTCTTTCCTGATAGTAAGTATGCGATTAGATCAAGAGCTTATATGATAGCGAATTAACTCACACACTACGAGAACATTTTATTTAATGAAATGACTTGGGCATTAACATTTACAGTTTCCAGACGTGAGTTTTGAAACAGACGCGGAGGCCCGAGTTGTGTGCATTACCTCGCCTCAGTCCCGCCTGCGACATAATCGACTCATCCATGCTGTAAAAAAGCCACAGGGAAACCACGAAGAGAGTTCACGTCGCCGGATTATTTCGCAGGAACGTCCGGTCATTACTATTTGCATAAGTTACGATCCGCCGCCGCGGTGACAAATTGCCGCTGCGTTGATGAATGTCGCTTTGCCCCGGATAACTTCTCGAGGAGGAACCGCGTCGGGGNNTCGGGGAGGGGGGGGGGCTATTGAAGAGGTCCTCGGCGTTGATGGATTGCTCCAGATCGGAGATAACGCGTGCCGCTACCCGGCTATAGGAGATTCCCGTCGTAATTCCCTGAACTTTATCTAATCCCCCGGATTACCACCGGCCGTCAACGCGAAATGCCTTTTCCGATCTCCCCGCTCCCGACTTCTGTATTAACAAACATCGTGGCCCGAATTCTAAACCCGTTAAAAATTCAAGAACTGTTTTTATTTGAGACTATAATACGAGTAAGCAGGAGCGGTTACAAGAGAGGGTACTAAGGGCGTTAAGTCCCCTCGGCCTTGCAGCTTTATTTCACACTGTGTAAAATGAGACTATTCCTAAAATCTAGTAGTTCCCGCGGTGGTGTAGTGGTTAGACTACTCGCCTCCCGACCTGGGCGAACCGGGTTCCATTCCCGGCGGGGTCGCTTCCAGATCGCGTGCGTGGGAATCGTGCCGGACGATGCCTGCTGGTCGGTAGGTTTTCTTGGGGATATCCCGATTCCCCCCGCTCTTGCATTCCGGCGCTGCTCCGTACTAACCTCATTCCACCCTCATCGGCTCTCAAGGCTTCGATGTTAAGAGCCGCCCCAAACCTCTCCACTTGCCCACGTTCCACTTGTTATCTTGCAGTATTGCAGTATTAATATACACACTTTGTATACGAACAGGAAATTTTAGAAAATTCATAGTGTATCAATTAAGTACTGAAATTTGTAAGCAATAAAAGTTAGTGCTAACTGGTGAATATGTGGTTTGAACATGAAGCACAGTGCCCAACCTCTCAAATATACGATTGTTTAATTGTATCTAGATCATACACTTGAAGTAAGTAACGTCTAAACATTTAGAATTTTATTCCTGCTAGTTTAAAATATAAGTATGGA
>NQII01000600.1:294671-336131 GCA_002778355.1 Clitarchus hookeri
CCCCTACACACTCCCGGGTAATCCTCTGACACGTGACAGCGCCGACAGATCTCGCGACCGCGAAAACTGCCTTCAAAGGCGCCTCCCTACTTGCCATATGGGCATCTTTATAATATTTCAATGTAAATATATTTTCCTGGACAGAAGCGAAGGACGATATTTTTATTTTTGCCCATTCATAAATTTGGTTATTGAAACATTAAAAGTGGTAATCGAAAAGCGCCAGTCAGCAAACACCGCTGTAAGTAGCATTCTTTTTACGATATGTATTCTTCTGTAAACTTTTTTTTTTACAAACTATAGCGACAAGGATGTATCTTTTCTGAACTGATTGCTGTGTTAAAATCCGGTAGTGACCGTATCCCTTACATCTTGGATTTATTTTTCTTTGACCGTAGCTTACTTTTCGAATCAAATATTTGAAAACGAGAACTGTCAGCGCATTGGCCGCATCTGAACAAGTCGACATTATCTTTCCCATGTGCTTTTTGTTGCATTATTTATTCTAAGTTTACGCCTGTAACATTAATAAAGATTAACTCATTGTGTACTCCTTTTCAGTCAAACATGAGGAAATACAGACTTAATCAGTCTTTACTGGTTTCAGGAATTCCGTTAGGGTTGAGTCCTTTTTTTTATGCATTATTAAGGTTAAAATGTTAATATTAAATATAAAAAAAGTTACACAGATATATAAAGAAACACACGATGAGAAGGCTATCACCTCTTTAGGACCGCATAAATTGCCACTAAAAACCGAATTATAAAATTTTACGGAAGCCAATACAGAATAATCAAGAAAGGGCAAAATAAGTGTTTTCCTCGAATTCGGCTCTTTCTAAATGACATAAACAATATCGTCAGACTTTATGTATGACTTACTTATAATGATATACTGTGAAATTATTAATCCAGTAAAGTAAACTTATTTCTTTACCAAAATGGGTTTGCATTTGAACATATATACTACATATTTAGCAATATCTGTAATTGGAATGTTAATTGGCGAGTGAGTGAAGAGATTTGGGCGGCTCACAACATCGAGGTCTTGAGAGCCGATGAGGGTGAAGCGAGGTGAGTATGGAGCAGCGCCGGAATTAAAAGCCAACAAGCGGCCACGATTTCCACATGCGAAAATTCAGGAACGACCCCACCGGTATTTGAACCAGGTTCGCCTACGTGGAAAGCAAGTAGTCTGGCCACTACACCATTGTGGCCCCCAGTTAATTGGTTTATTAGTTAGGTAATTTGTTTTACATGCAGTATTGTGTTGAGTGTTACGTCATATGGTTATGAGTCATCACTATAGAGATTCTGGAAGTTTATTTTATAGTAATGCTGAAGTGTGGTTTAGAACAGTCGTTGGTTCGAGCTCGCTACATAAGCATGATGCCTTAGCGAGTGTATCCACCAATTGCATCATTCATTTTAGACAAACGCTTTACGTAGCATCTAGTATCGTGTAATACTGAAAAAAAAGCATAATCGTAGCAATTGTATTATATAATACAATATTACAGCTATAAATACTAACTTTTTGAGAAAGTATTTTACCCGAGTGATGTATTTTGCAATAATATTTTGACGCCGCAAATTTTTATACGTTATTGCGGTGCAAGATTTTATGCAAAATGAATGCACCAGTAAAGAAAAATAGTTGCACACAAAGATAGCTAAAGCCATTATCTAGGATTGACCTCTCTTAGTTGTGCTATGTTGACTTTCAAAAACCTGTAAACTTCAGTTCACGTATTTGGAGCCGATGTGTCCCACGCCCTCCCCATCCATCTGGAAATTCTTTTTTTGAGAGTTTCGTAATTAAACTTAATGATCGGATATTAAAAATTAAAGCTTTACATGGCATATATATGACTACTTAGCAACATTTCTGAAGTTGGTGCGGTTTCAGATATACCCGTGTTTTCCCGCATGGGACATAAACTACTAAATAGTGAGGGAACTTTTGATTGCGGGTGTAGATGTGGAACGAGTAACGCCTCTTTACATGGCATATATATGACTACTTAGCAACATTTCTGAAGTTGGTGCGGTTTCAGATATACCCGTGTTTTCCCGCATGGGACATAAACTACTAAATAGTGAGGGAACTTTTGATTGCGGGTGTAGATGTGGAACGAGTAACGCCTCTTTACATGGCATATATATGACTACTTAGCAACATTTCTGAAGTTGGTGCGGTTTCAGATATACCCGTGTTTTCCCGCATGGGACATAAACTACTAAATAGTGAGGGAACTTTTGATTGCGGGTGTAGATGTGGAACGAGTAACGCCTCTTTACATGGCATATATATGACTACTTAGCAACATTTCTGAAGTTGGTGCGGTTTCAGATATACCCGTGTTTTCCCGCATGGGACATAAACTACTAAATAGTGAGGGAACTTTTGATTGCGGGTGTAGATGTGGAACGAGTAACGCCTCTTTACATGGCATATATATGACTACTTAGCAACATTTCTGAAGTTGGTGCGGTTTCAGATATACCCGTGTTTTCCCGCATGGGACATAAACTACTAAATAGTGAGGGAACTTTTGATTGCGGGTGTAGATGTGGAACGAGTAACACCTCTTTGTTGTTACTTCTCGGTTTATCTAACGGTTTTTAAATAAATAAATATACCTCTGGACTTAAGTGTGCAGCGAAAAAAAGAAGTACGAGTTCTATGAATTGACGTCTTATTTTAAGTACAATATTCAAACTTATGACATAATCAGTAAGCCTGTTTCACTTATATACTTATTTAAGTAANGTCTTATTTTAAGTACAATATTCAAACTTATGACATAATCAGTAAGCCTGTTTCACTTATATACTTATTTAAGTAATAATTGATAAATATATGTTTATGCTTGTATAAATTACACATTTTTACTTATCCCATGCATAGGTACTTTATCAGTGTTGTATATTGTGACTGAGATCCCCATGGCATTACAGTTTTTGCCANCGTCTTATTTTAAGTACAATATTCAAACTTATGACATAATCAGTAAGCCTGTTTCACTTATATACTTATTTAAGTATTAATTTATTAAATATATGTTTATGCTTGTATAAATTACACATTTTTACTTATCCCATGCATAGGTACTTTATCAGTGTTGTATATTGTGACTGAGATCCCCATGGCATTACAGTTTTTGCCAGATTTTTGCCTTTCTAATAAGTCTTTACCTAGTAGTTCTAGTATAAAGAGAAGCCTCGAACAGTAGGAAATGTGAAATTTGAGATTCACGTATGACTTCAAGAATTTGTATTATGAAATAACTGGTAAGATTTTCCCTGCGCATTGAGAAGCTTGGTTTTTGAATATTGAAGCTCGAAATTATGTTACAGAGGAAAATACGGAAATTTAATACGGCGAGTATATTTCCCCCGTAAGTCTGCCACAAAATATTTCATTTTTCATCTTGGGAAGGAAGGGGAGGGAGGCTGTATTTTTTTTTGGCTCTGTAAATGTTTATAAAAAGTCACAAACACTATTAATGTTACAGTAAAAACTTATTTGTTTACTGAGCTAAGTATTACATCAATCTAATTGTCAGCCCACATGTATGCTCGTTTTGGTTGCCCGAGCCTATTAACTGAAATCTTCCACTCGCAGTTTCTGATTGGCAGTTTCTTATAAATTTACTCTTTATTCGTAAAAAAATAGCCTTGAAATTATTGAAAATAAATATCGATTTCATTATTTTGCATCTTGTAATGAAATCAAAAACATTTCTGACGTCACGTGGTATGTGTGTAGGTGGATATATGTAAGCAGTTGCATTATTTTTCCATTGCAAAGCAGCTATACTCACTCCTAAGAATATGTTCCTTCTTATTGTCTAACGATTTCGTAATGTAATTCAAACGTATCTATAACAATTGCATTTCTGGTAATAACAAAAATGTAACACTCCCATTAGCTTTCTGTTATCAGAACGTCAATAGCTAATAACACAACAGACAGCCGTAAAATGCGTAACATTTTTGTAAAAATATTTTGCTTGACTATAAAATCAAAGCGCGTATAAAAGAGATGGTATTTTTTTCTGCCAAAATGTACCGATTCATTAAATAATGTTTTCCATTTTATATCCGATTAGGAATTATTAAACAATTGTTCGAGGCTCTCGTCGAAGAGTATGTGCTTCATCCACTTTTGAAAACCGACATTAACAACATGAAACGCCATCTTTAAAATTGTCAGAAGGCAATTGGTAAAATGTAGGCATTCTTCGTTATTTACTATATTAAGCCACTTTTCATAAATAAATCATGTAAAATTTATATTTCATTCATGTTTAGAACTATTTACTGTTCATGTAATAAATTGTTGTATTTCTATTTCCAGAAGTCCGTTGTATAATGCAGCAGTTTGCAATAAACTGGACGCGCCTCAGGCGGTTAAATATCTGCGACAGTCACAGTGTTCATTACACCTCAGAACTATGCCAGATACTGATCTGCAGAAGAACGCGAAATTTTCTGTATTCACGTAAAGATAGCCATTTCTGTAAGATCTTGCTTTATCAACAATGATGCTTGCAGTAATGATGTGGAACACACCATGTCGCTAAAAACAGACATGGTGACGGTAATATGCATGTGTCAGTAAAACAAACTCTCTTTGATGAGGCATGCACCTATGTTGTATTCGGAAAGAAGGAAAATTTAATATTCCACTGCCAGGGAAACCAGAATGTATACATGTCTTAACGTAAATCGTCTTCTAATAACTCTTCCTTTTTAATAATTACGTTTGTTTATGTCGACGTGTGTGTGGTTAGCTGTGCTGAGTTTTCTTTTATTATTTTTAGTAGTGAGAGTATACCTAACTAGTTTTAAGTTTTAGGGTATACCCGAGTAAATTGTTGTTAATAGTTAAGTGTACTAAAATTGTTGAATTACAGTTATAAATTCCAGTGAAGACATGCTGAAACTAGAGTCCGACAAGTGTTTGGTGCCGAATATCTGCTTCATGGTCGAAGTAGACATTTACAGTAATTTGTTTGCCGAATAATTTCCAACTGACACTGTAAACGGTTTAATCTAATCATGTCTTCGAATAAAATAAAAAAATCCTCCTATAAATTACAGCTTTTTGATCATAAACACCATTTAAAAGGAAACACAAAATATATCTGTGACGGGCTGACTCTTACCAACGTTTATATTCACGTACGTGGCATATTGAACAGTTAGCCTACCTCTTCTCAGTTATTAATACAATACTTTGTCTTAACTATGATATGTGCAATGCAGGAACTGTCCAGAATGTTGGTTTCCGGTATTCAGTCGATACTCGGGCTTGATAACTTAACCAGGTGAGTTATTAAACAAGTGGTATTATTTTGGGTACTCACATAAGCTAAGAATGATAAAGAGAAAATTCTCTCTGTCACCGTGGCGTACACACTTTCACAGACATATTTTTGGATCTGTTACTTCCATCACGTGACTGTACCAGTTTACGTAGCCAGCCATACAGCAGACAAGTCAGTCACGGTTACTTGTGGTATTTTTCTGTTTACTATTAGAAGCATCATTATTCACGATTGTTAAATTGAAATAAGGTTATGTATTTTTTTTTATTCTTGAAATTGGTCAGATACATTTCGTGTCCGGTTAACAGTACGCCGAAAGCTTCTTGAGCATTTAATGGTAGAACAGCAGGGCTTGGCCCTCAATTTTCTTCATTCACTCAGCCAAGAAGAGATTTGGGCGGCTCTTAGCATCGAGGTCTTGAGAGCCGATTAGAGTGAAGCGAGGTAAAAACCTCGAGAAAACCCACCGACAAGCGGCATCGTCCAGTGCGATTCCCACGCGCGAAAATCCGGGAGCGACCCCGCCGGGAATCGAACCCGGTTCGCTTCGCCGGTAGGCGAGTAGTCTGACCACTCCACCACTGCGGCCCCGATGGCCAAGAGGTTGTAAAGGTGAATGGCGTAGCACAGTGACAAAGACTGCGAAAAAAAAAAAAACTATATATCTATACATATTATAAAACTTAACGTCTCTCTGTCTGTCTGTTAGTGCGCTTATCACCCGAGAACCACCCATCCGATTTACGTTGTTTTTTTTTATTCATAGCTATGTTCTCTGGCCAGGTTTTAGTATATATTTTGTTACGTAAAGTAACATAAAGAATAAGCAGTGACGTTGGTAGTGAATCAACTCGGAAAAATGTTTGCCGCCAGCGCGCTCTCTTGCAATACGCTGTCTAAACCGTTAAAGATGGAACAATATAATGTAGTAAAGGATTGTGTAGGATAAAAAGACCTGGAAAAAAACTTCGCGGAGATCTTTTAAAGTACGGTCAAGTACAGAGCGTATTTTTAAAGTACGATCATTATTTAATACCTAACAATAATTGTGTAGTCCACGCGAGCGGAGCAGTGGGCACAGCTTAGTCGTATGTAAAAGCGAAGTACTAGTGGAGTGCATAGTTAGGCCCAAGTTCACAGACGGCAGTAGTTTCCCTATACTCTGCGTGGTGTTGGCGGGAAGCCGCCAGTTGCTCAATATTGCAGCCAGATTGGCTGGATACCCAATAACTGCGCAAACGATATATCAGCGATGCCTTATCTCGACGTTGTCGCCTCGTAAATGTCCCCAGCACTTCTGAGTAGTACTCCAAAACTTCCGCTGTCACTATCGCGTTAAGTGCTGCCTGTTTGATACGTCGTTGATGGGTCGTGACCGGTGCCCAATTCTTGTGCTGTAAAAACTTTGTGTTTTAACGATCAGCTCTTCCTTTTTCTTAAATAATTCAATTTCCACACAAACAAATTCTGTGTTTGCGTATCAATCATAAAACACTTGTCCCCACAACCGCTACCTTTCTTTAATTCCGTTGAATATCAAACAAATGACATTATTTGTTGTGCCAAATGTTTTTTTTTTTTCGTTTTAATCGTTAAATGTAAAAACAGTTTAGTTTTGCAAATTGTTGTTTTTTGTGTCTAAGTTCCCTTAAAATATATTTTCTATGTGCTATTGGCGGTTATTTGTACACTTTTGAAATTTACATTTGAAAAATTTTACTGCCCCTATCCGCACATATTTTATTGTGCACACTGACTAGAAAGTGCCCAGTTAAGTTGGTAACGAGGAAGGGAAAGTAGTTCCACGTGGTAACGTTTGATTTAAAGTTTTATAAGTAAATAATTTGTGAATGTTGAAGTTATTGTTTTTTAACTTTTCATAATGTAAAAAAGTTTAAGAATGAGCAAATTTGTAATATTGTTACTTTCCCAATAATTCCACAGTTTTACTTTANGTGCCCAGTTAAGTTGGTAACGAGGAAGGGAAAGTAGTTCCACGTGGTAACGTTTGATTTAAAGTTTTATAAGTAATAATTTGTGAATGTTGAAGTTATTGTTTTTTAACTTTTCATAATGTAAAAAAGTTTAAGAATGAGCAAATTTGTAATATTGTTACTTTCCCAATAATTCCACAGTTTTACTTGACCCACGTATGAACGAAGGGACTAGGCCCATAGTAACGTCGATTTTACATATTATGGAAGAATACACAACGTTCCTNACCCACGTATGAACGAAGGGACTAGGCCCATAGTAACGTCGATTTTACATATTATGGAAGAATACACAACGTTCCTGCAAGTAGATCTTAAGCGGGGCTTTCAAAAGTGCTCAATTTACCGTGAACGGCCTCTAACCATTTTTTACAATGAATAACAGCGATTAGTTTTGTCTCGCTGCCCTAGATTTGTATTGATCGATACGCACACTCGCAGAAAAACGAAAATGTAATTCTCACATGTAAATTTATTTATTTGTGTTTTGCTAGTAATAGTTGGTGTTTGCGCGTACCTCGGTAAATAAATGTAATCGGATTACGGCTTCTTACCGGGAAACGTAAAATTAAAATTATCTACAGCTGAAAATGGTTAAAAACGCCATTTTTATGGCCTTCCTGCACAGTTTTATTAACGGAAAGGAGAAAAGTATAGAGTGACATCTGTAGTTCAGTCCATTGGTTTACATCGCCTGTAATAATATCTACTGTTACAGATCTAATTTGCGAGTAATTGGGTCTGTTTCTCAATTGTCAGTACATACTTCTAAAGGATATACATATTCGCACTAGTCGTTGTGTGTACTTACCCTGACTATTGGGACTGGTTGTTTTTTGGCTGTACTTTACTCGTCGCACAACCTGGCGTAAATAACACGAACTAGCAGAAAGTAAACACGTGTTTGGTCATTCAGAGCTAACAAATGCTGTAAACAAACATTTTCTGTTCTATGTTGGTGGTATTTGGTTGCGTTTATGTCTATGGTGTTGTGTGGTGGTGTTGCAAAAAAATAACAATAATGATGTGTCATGTATAACAGTTAGGTTATTATAAACGCAGAAATAACGTTGCACATTGATTGCTTCGTAGAGCAAGACGGCGGGTAAGCAGAACCACAAAAAGGTTCCCAACGTAGTCTATCTACGTGACGTTTGAAAACAAACATGGCGACCGCCGCAAGTACGCAGATTTACCCAGCAAATAAGAAACTTAGTGTACTTGGCAAGAACAGAAGTTGTGTGTACTATACGAGGAATTGGGATGACGCTAGTATATACTTGTGACGTCACAGGCGGGGCGAAGTAAGGACATGTATATACTTGAAGGGAATGAGGATACAGCCTATATTTCCCAAGAATGCATATCGCCGTCTTTGGAGGACCCGTCACAATCCTTCCTTATAACCAGACTCAATCTTGAGGAGTTAAAAAAAAATTACTAAGGAATCCCCTTAAGTTGTGAGTTTATAAGTTATAATATATAAGAGTCAGGCAAATGGATATCACCAGAAAGTCACGCACCATTGTTTTTTTTTTTTANTTTATAAGTTATAATATATAAGAGTCAGGCAAATGGATATCACCAGAAAGTCACGCACCATTGTTTTTTTTTTTTAACTCGATGTTACATAAATAGTTGTTTGCTGTCTGTACGCGTAGTTTATCATTCCCGTGACGGTTAAGAAAATATGTAGGCCTTCCGCTTAGCGGCATTAAATTCTAAAATAATCAAGCTTTTGCTATGTCGGGTTTTCTCGGGGTTCTCCAGTTTCCCTCCGCTTCTTCATTACGCCACTGATTTTCCCGCACAACACCCAANTGTCGGGTTTTCTCGGGGTTCTCCAGTTTCCCTCCGCTTCTTCATTACGCCACTGATTTTCCCGCACAACACCCAAGGACGGACAGACCAGGGCTGGGAGGTTGGATGTCTCACCGAGGGCCTCGCAACCAGAGGTCCCTTAAATTTGCATTAAAAAAGTAGATTAAATTATTAAAAATAGTACGCAGGAGTGAAGTTTATTGCCATAACATAAGAGAGATTCAAATAAGCAAAGAAAAGCTATGAGTAAGAAATTTTAATTTAGAAAACAAATTAAACTATTTGAATGACTTATCTACAAATGCCCCAAAAAAAAAAAAAAAAAAAGACGACACTATTAAAGTTTAAATTCGAATATCTTCTTGAAAGTATTCCATACTCTCAGATCCCTGGATGTTGCCGCGATGGTGTAGTGGTTAGACTACTCGCCTCCCACCAAGGTGATTCGGGTTCAATTCCCGGTGGGGTCGCTCCCAGACAGTGCCACTGGTCGGCGGGTTTTCTCGGGGATCTCCTGTTTCCCCCCGCCCCTGCATTCCGACGCTGCTCCGTTCTCACCTCGTTTCACCCTCATCGACTGTCGAGACCTCGTTGTTAAGGGCCTGCCAAAATCTCTCAACTCAACTTAATTTACCATCCAGCCCGCCCCTGCCCCACCCCTCGACTGTTCTTGAGGCGGGTCAGGAACAACAGGTCTGTCTCTCTGGTGGAACTTCTCGCCGCGTACAGTGTTGCAATGTTGCATTGTTGCACTGTTGCTATGTTGCAATGTGTTTCGGTCGGTAGCGACTTGCGATGTTTAATGCCGGAATAACATTAACTCATCGTTACCATCCCTTACAAAATAGAACAACGTAAAATACATACGCGCGCTGGAAAAAGTTGAAGGATATTAAAGCANTCGTTACCATCCCTTACAAAATAGAACAACGTAAAATACATACGCGCGCTGGAAAAAGTTGAAGGATATTAAAGCGTGGAATGGCGATGTAGGGCTTTACTTTTGTTTATTCGCGTCCTCCCCGTGCGTATTTTCGCAGGATCCCTAACAAAGCTGCTTACGAATTAAAACGGGGGAATAAATCCAGTTTAAAAGTACGAGCATTCCTGATAAAGCGTTTGACGTGTTGCAATATTAAAATGTCCCGGACTAAATGTTGTATTGAAATATAACATACACTTGGGGTAGGTTCATAAACACATGATATAGTTTAGATGTCTGAATTTGTCAAGCAGGTGCGGATGTTGCTATTATATTTGAAAAAAAAAGTTATTCCCACTCGTGTTATCAGATAAAACTTGTTACTACATGAACGGCTATCGCACTGGAAATACGCAAATTATTACGAATACAAATTTGACTTAATATTAAATACTCAGTTCGTGAAGTGTTGCACTTAAGACAATATTTCACTATAAGTTTTTATTCCATTATTTGAAAGAGATTACTATGAGGACCACATATATGTAAATATCTGTAGTCAAATGGTCATAGTTTTCAACATATAGCACCGAAATGTCGAAAATGTCGGAATATGGGAGCCCAAGTTTCTATGCTCCTAAGTAATGGGTATTGGTGTTTTTGCCAACACATTTTTATCCGTCCGAGAAAAAATAACATTAATATTTATTAGTTTCTCTTGGACGAATAAAAATCTGTTGGCAAAGACATCAACACGTATTTTAAAATAGTTTCAGGATACCAGTACCCGAGGACTTATCGTTAAATATCCTTGATAGTTAATTATCATGTTGCGTGCATGATATATATCACATGAGATGTGATTTATTTGGCAAAGTTAATTAGGTACATAGAAACTTGAGCTGCCATATTCCGAATAGTTCGACTTTTCGGGGTAATATTTTGAAAACTATAATCATTTGACTACAAATATGTACATTTGTGTGGCCCTTATCGTGAATGGTGGTATTAATAAGGCATTATTAGCATAAATTCTGTCAGTTTGTTCTGTTTATGTGCATGCCTGTTAAGCCTCATCGATAACACAGACCTGCAAAAATTTAGGCCCTTAAAAACGTTTTTCACAATTGATGTTATCGTAACATGTTTTGGGGATGTTGAATCCGAAACTGGGCTCAGTTTTTCTCTATTGCGTACCGATTTTTTGCAACACGCCTTTGTACTGTAAGTTTTGTACTGTTGTTGCTCAATTATTCAGGAGTATATTATTGAAAAAAAACACATTTGTTAATCGATATTTTATTAAAATATTTCCAAAATGCTTAAATTTACTTATTAATTTCTTTTAATATCCATATATCCCTTTTTTCTCTCGGTCATGAAGGAGAGGGTTTGGTTTTTCTGCTTGTGCGCAGTGCTCGGGTTGTCGCTGTGAAGAGGGCAACAGAAGTAAACATAAATAATTATTACAGACATTTTTTTTATTTTCAAAATGAGTAGGCGTAAAGTAAAAAACCACCTTAAAGATGAAAAATGTGCAGCTTATGTTAGTCAGTTACATAACCTCAATTTGCGAGGAAACCTTACGTGATATGAGTATTAAAGAAACATTTCCGAATTCAACACACCAAAAAACATATAAAACAGGTAAAATTATAAATAAAGTTTTTTCAACGCAGGCCTGTGTAATTGAACAGAACTTCTAGTATTCTCTACATAAACGGTAATTTTTTGAAATCGGTGAACTTTATAGTTTAATATTATTTGAAAATTAATGCTTGGCTAAATAATTACAATGCAGCTAGTTAAGCAGCAGTGTAGTTTTTTTTCAGTTGTTTACTTTCCCTTAAAAGTCACTTCACGCAGGGCAATCACCAAGATGACGTCTGCCCAGTTTACAATTTAATTAAGTCACGCAGACGCTGATTTTACTGTGAATAGCGAGCGGCTTTGCCGGCGAGGTCTGAACG
Organism: Clitarchus hookeri; assembly: GCA_002778355.1. Classification (NCBI taxonomy): domain Eukaryota; kingdom Metazoa; phylum Arthropoda; class Insecta; order Phasmatodea; family Phasmatidae; genus Clitarchus; species Clitarchus hookeri. The sequence goes on from NQII01000600.1 coordinate 306,715, forward strand.
AGATCCCATTCGAACTCAAAACGAGTTACTTCGTAATCCGCTCAGAAAGTTTTCAATGCTCGGGCAACATAAATATTTTCGGCACTGCAGCTCCTCTAGTTGTCATTGCCTTCTTTTGCCTACCACGTGCGAACTTGGTAGGAAGTTTCTAACCTCGACAAGCGAGCGCGTACAACAAGTAGACCCACCACGGCGATGGACGTCCTTCCTAGCTCGGTGCTAGGTCTGCGGTTCCCATCCACGCTTGGCTATAGAGACCACAGTACCCGATTATTTAATGGTTTTGGCAACCAACAAATTTAAATATTTCATATTTGTACCAAACACTATTCAAGGGAAAAAAAAATTAATTCCATTAGTTCAGCATGATATTATGTCGAAATCACAATTATAATATTTATTGAGCACACACACGANCCTCCCCTCATTTCCCTCCCTTGATTACCCCTCCTCGGTGACTCATCGTAACGTTACCGAGCGTTACACTTTTTCATAAGTGACTCCCAGCCGCAACCTAATTTAAGACGTTGTCACGTCAAAAAAAATTAATTCCATTAGTTCAGCATGATATTATGTCGAAATCACAATTATAATATTTATTGAGCACACACACAAAATAATTTACGTAAAATGAAATACAGGAAGCGAAATGCATTGTCTTGTTTCGTGTTAACTTGTGTTTACTAAGCANAAATAATTTACGTAAAATGAAATACAGGAAGCGAAATGCATTGTCTTGTTTCGTGTTAACTTGTGTTTACTAAGCACCATTTTAAAAATCCATGCGCTACCACAGATATCATAATATGAACAAATATCCATGGGTTATAACAAGAAAAAAAAAATTATGTATATAAATATATATTTGTGTGTTGTACAAATACCTAAGTAACTCGGTGCTTTTTATTTAAATATAAATTTTCCCATTTATATAAGGTTTTCCACAAAACAGTAATATTGTGACCTTGACTTGTGGTTAGATAAGTTTCCTGGACTAAGAAGTAGTCTCCTTGCATGTTTAAGGCGACAGTAACTTCAGTTTCCTGTGGATGGATTTGTGCGAGAATTAGGGCCTATGGGGCTATGAATACACGAGATTCGTTGACAACGAAAAGGTAGTGAAATGAAGTGAATGTCTCGTTCCATGGATCGAAAATGGAGCAAAAATCTGATGTTAATGATCAGTATAAAGGAGTGATTGAATTTGGGCATGCCAAAGGCCATAATGTAATTTAAGTAACCGAATTTGCAAGTATATCGAGACCTATGGACTAATTATACTAAATTTCAACATAGACATACACGTCAAATGCTGTCTTGTAATTTTACTGCATAAAGCTTTAATTTGTGAACAACTTAATATCCGGTATAAAAATATATACAACACTGCATCAGTTCCTTTAACTATCGAAAAATTCTTCACTTGTATTTTCGTGCCTGTGATTGTTCTGGGAAACAGCGACTGTATAAAATACTCTTAAGTGGGAATCGAGAAACCTACCATTCTCTGCGGAAGAGAGACAGTCCCGATTGTTATTCATAAACACACAGACAAAAAAAAAAAAACACGCGGCAGTATAATCAAAGGGAAACAACTTTCGGCGTTTAGGGAGTTTGGGGCTTTCAGAGACCGTATCACATGCGTGATCAAATTTTTTTTCTTGTAGTAATTTTGAGGGACTTTTTTTTTTTACATTTTAACGTTTCTATATATATTTTTAATTACTCATTTTAGCTTTTACGATCCGAGATTCTGTACTGGGAACACTACTCGGGGACGATTTACGTGTTTTATCGTGCTTTATCTTGCTTTACATGTAGCCTAAATATGCTGCAGACATTCATTGCCTACTCACAATTCAAATAGACAATTTTGAGTTTCTACACGAAACCTTAGTGATCTCAGCCAATGGGTAGAGTGCACATATTTAGTTTTACAATTTTTTTTTCACATTAAGTGTGCGTTGTTTACTAACTTCAAAATTTTGAATAATAATTCGCACAAATTTTATTGTCCATTAATTTTTTTGTCACTTGTAAATAAAGTCTTCACTTTTTTTAAATTTGAGGATGGTTTATTAATTTGCTGGTTAAATGAGTTTTACTTGTACGCTCAACCAATGTGGTTTTTGTTTTTCTCACATAATGGGATGGTTTCAAAACCTACACGTTGTCGGATCACATTATAATTCGCGGTTGTTTCCAACTTTTCTGAAGTCGTACTAAAGTTCTACTTCCAGGACATTCCTCCGCCTCATGCGAACAAGGCTTAATCAAGTCTAGAAAATTACACCAAAGGGACAGCGCACCACATTCATGCGCATAAGGACTATTTCTTACTAGGTAGTACCAAAACACCTATTTTCTCCCTGTTTATATTTATATTAATTACTAGCTTACCCGGCCACGCATTGCTGTGGCATAATATATTTTGGTTATATTCAATTCTGTGAAATTATTTGAAAGAAGTGTATTTAATTTCAAAGTCTTTAAACAATCGAAAAAAAACATTGAGAACAACAAACTGAAATGTTCAAACAGACATCTGTCAACAAAGGCGCTTCCTGACGCGAAAGCATGGTAAAAATGAACTTTTTGCAGGTTTTAGTACCTTTGCAGGTAACACAGATAAAAAAAAAGGTGTACAAACACTCGTGGGAACGAAAGGAAGGTTTATAAAAAATAGAATGAAAATTGGTTGATATTTTCGGGAGTTATACGCTTCCGAACAAACGGACACAACATTTTTATATACATGGAAGATAGAAGACGAATGTAATATTATAACTTATAAGTAAAATATAAGTAAAAGATCAGTTCAACCAAAAATTTGATATCTTCAACTTAGCAGAAGAATAAAATGTTTGGGATACAAGACATATTTAGGAAAAAACCAAACACAGCACACATGGGGGTGATTTTTACTAAAGGTTTAGTCCAACAAGTTGGAAGAAATCACGATTATACTCTAATATTTGGTTCCTAAGGAAACGAAATGAGCGTGAGAGCTGAACAGGTAGAAGGGTCGTGGGGTCGACCCTGTGCGCGGTCGAACTCGATAAGTTGGTCTGTGCTCCGTTCTCGCCCGTCGGTGTCCCGGGCCGGTTACCTTGCCCACTCGCCCGTTAAATGAGCTCTGGATCTGTCCCCCGTAGGGATGACGTGATTGCCCGCAGGGGAAGAGGGCGTCGCGCACGGAAGGGTGTGGGGGAAGGGGGTAGCTCCTCTGACGTCACCACACCTTCGCCGCGTCTCGGTCCAGAGGTTTCGCAGCCCTTGCCTCCACGCTCCTCTTAAGGGCACTGCCTACCTAAATAAGAAATCCCATGTTGAGGGAATTTCGCCTCAATGCGTTAATGTTAAAATATGTGCGCTTCAAACGAAATGTGTTCTTCGCGAAATTTTTTAGCAGTCGTTCCCTACGAGCGTATACTTTCGAATTTGTTAAACAAAATTTTTTTTAAAATTCCTTGCAGACAGACTATGCATTTTATGGAAACATATCCGCTGTAGGGAACTTCTCCGAAAAAAAATCCGCGAAGGATACATTTTGTTTGAAAGGCCTATCTGTAAAATTAACGCACTTAGGCGAAATCTCGTTAACATGAAATTTCCTAATTAAATTTGGCATCTGCCAGCCGGTAGGCAGTGCCATTAATCACCCCTTACAAGTTTAAGAGGGTGGCTACACCAGACTGTTCAAGGAGCTGCTGGGGAGACATTTTTTACTTATAAAAAATAAAATGAGAGTAGAACACCCCGATATGGCCACAGACTAAGAGGTGTCAAGAGGTTGTAATATTTGTTTATTTTATTTTGTCCTAGACAGTAATTTTCGCCTTGAATAAACTCAGTTACGTGCATATGTATCCGATAGCAGAGCACGTTTAAGCCGTTGCTGCAAGCATTGAATATACAGGATTGGCTGAATTCGACAGACAAACTAGTTAGTTGAGGTGATTACTTATGGCAGACTCTCTAGTTAAACTCCATAATAAAAGAGATTGGAATTCAGCAGTACTTCCCACCGCAATGGAAATAACTGGGGTGGCCACCGTCTTACTGCATACAACTTATTTACCATTTGGAATTATGAACGTTTGATGCGGGTTTATTGAACAGTATAACACAAGTAACAATAACAAGTTACTGATATAACAATGAGCCTACTCCCCTCAAATTTTTTAAATAATGCTTAATGTTTAAATAAGTTCTTAAAAGCCTATTTGGTAGGTAGTGCCTGGCGTCTCGTTGAAAGCAATCTCATTAGATATGAAACAAGGAACACATGCAACAGTAGTGAGAGAATTACAAATACACACGTGCCTTACTCGGGACTCTAGTTCAGAAAACCTCGCATTCTATGCTAGCGCGTAATCAACTGCATTACGGAGGTCGGATTCGGAGCATCAAATCCGAATTTAATAAGTCTAACGTTTCGAATGTTATGGTTTACCAACCTATAATATTTACAGGGCCGCCATTTTGAAAAAAAGCGACTGAGCAACTTAAAACATGTACGTTTACATGGCCTACCGTAGCGCTACTTGTGTGAAGAATTTGAGTGTAAATAGGTTTATTGGTCGCTGATAAATGCCATAAAAAACTTTATTTTCGTATATGGTGCTATCGTACAAAAATTGCCAAAAGCACAGGCTCTGTGTGCGATGATTTTAATGTATACACTCAACATACAAAGTTTGGTTAAATTTGGTTATATTGTTTCATTTATGTGGCAAATTTAACCAAATCATAAATGAAACCGCCATTTTGAACATCATTGTCTGACCAACTTAAATCATGTAAGTTTACATGGCCTTCTGTAGAATTTATAGTGTGTACAATTTGGGGTAAATTAGTTGAACTGTTCCAGAAATGCGGCAAAATGTAAAATTATTTGAAACACCACTATTTTGCAAATTTATTGGAAAAATTGGTCATGTGTACACAATTGATGCTTCAAATGAATAGTGTTAATGTACAAAATTTGGTGGAATTTTGTTGAGTTGTTTAAGTGATAGGAACATACTAAACTAAATAATTTATATAAACACCATATAAAAAGGACTGCTACACCTGGAACATGTCACTACTTGTGTAACATTTGGTGGAATGGGTTGATTGGTCCTCGAGATATGACATGCAACTTCCATATTCTTCATGTTACAATCTTCATAAATGAAGGAAAAAAAGTTATGTATCAGTACATCCGATGATTGTATACTGCCACTATACAGAATTAAGTTCATATCGATTAAATAGTTTCGTAGATATAGCACTTTAAGCTCAATTTATTTTAAAGCCGCCATTGTGAAAATAAGTGTCTGTCACACTTAAAAAATACATACATTATAGCCTAACACAGTAAAACTTCTTCGCCAAATTTGGTAATGATGTGTTGTTAGTTTCCCGAGATATGAAATAAAAACATTAACTAACTTTTTTTATTGTTGAGGTATGTATCTTACAAATGGCAGAGAAATGAGGCTCTGTATAGACAAATGTGATGGTTGTATTAGATACTGTCAGCATACAATTTGTTTCGTTAATAAAATATACTGAGATATCATATATCTATATAGCCACTATTTTGAAAATTAATGCCAGAGCTACTTAAAACATGCCAGTTGACTCAACCTGCTGCAGTTTGAGGAAATGGTACAAAAAAGCAAAAAAGAAAAACCTTAATAAAAAATACGAGGTTCTATTACTTTAAAATATTGCAACATGATAAAGAATAAACTTTAGAGATGTTATCAGCATACCAACATTGAAGAAATTATACAAGAATCACCCAGCATATAACATTAAGGGAAAATTGTACTTCAGATGTTTTAGAAGCGGCTGATACATCCACAATCGTTTATTTTAATCACGGCGATGAATCACATGTTTTTATATATTCGAGTCCGGAGCTCGAACAAAACACGAACACCGCGGCCTGCCGTCGGCTCGATGATTCAAACAAGAGCTTTTGAAAGTTTCAAGAATGCCCTGTGCTACGTGTACCTAGAGGTTTGCAGAAGAAAAGCTTCTCGTACACCGCTGCTCGACTGAACCTGTTGTTACTCACCGCAAACGCAGTCTTCTTTTATATTGAAATACTCGTACATTTCCTTTTCGACTTCTATAGGCTACACAGTTTGGATAGTTATTACACAGACACACACACACAAATGAAGGTACTAACGCCTCGCAACGATTCTCGTAACGAAAAGAAAACTGTCAGACAGATGTAGGCTGTTATTTCGGGATTCGGAGGATAGCGTTCCACATTGACTGCCCCTTACTTCCAGGCGCCCACGTCCGATGTTTTGCCGAATTGCTGCGGACAAAATCAGAATTGATGAGAGAGAAATTTAATGAAATGAAACATATCAAGTTTTATTATTTGTAAGGTAATCACGACTTTTTAATATAAAAAGTAATTTTTTTTTTTAAAACATCTGGCAGAGAAGAGGCGGGGAAGTTAGCGGAAACCCACACAATTTTCTCTCTTTCCTCGCTGTTCTGTATTATTTATATTCCGGGTAGCTTTTTTTTCCTCCTGCACGTTTTACAAGCCAGCCTACGCCCCTCAGATGCAACTTTTACGAAGTAGAAATAATACAAAAAAACTAAAATAAACGTAGAAACTCGAGGACAAAGAAAAATTTCGAAGTTCTCTTTTCTCGATTTTTTTTTACCGCAGGAAGTCTCTTCAGGAAGCAGTCGACTTGAACACGTACAAACCCGCACTTTGTTTGGATCTCGAAACAAAGTTTGTAGCCTACTGAGTATACGCCTGTAACGACTGCACGTGTAGTAGAAAATACTGATGCGTAACTTCAACACGAAAACGTCCACGAAGAAAGACGTCGTTCAAAACTAATTCTTAGGAATTTTTCTGTAATTGCAGTCTTAAAAATTATTTGGAATTTAGCCTGACTGTAGCGTTTTAAAAGGGAATAGCTTCGTTAAATTTAACCGAAACTGCTCATTTCTTTAAGATTAGAGAAACTTATCTGCGATAAAATTTTTTCCTTGTTCTGCATGAATGGACAAGCAAAGAGTTTTTCTCGTAAAGTCAGAAGATATGGGCACGACCACATGCATCTTATCAAGAGCCACTGAAATTACACATTTTTTCTACTGGTTTCTTACTCCAGTTCTTTAACTGCCGAGTACAATCCGACGCTCTAGAACCCGTTACACACGCTCCGGTTTTCGCCCGTCCGCTATCGAACGGGAAAACCTGGATATTACTTAACATATTGTGCGTAATGCACCTCTGCGCACAAATACGGGATTAAGACCGGACAGGAAATACCGCCCGGGAGCCGGACGGTGAGATGCAGCTCAACATATTTATTCATTTTATTAGAATGTCATGAATAATATTTTCTTGGAGATTTGTCACGCAGTTCTCCCGTATTCCAATTTTATCTTTTTTAAATAAAATTTTAAGTCAAAATAGAAGTTAAACACTTAAATAAAATGGGCAAAAGATTGACTGTTAAATAAACTGCATCACGTTACTCCTGCGACCTCAGTTAACAATTTAGGTGAAATAAAACTCTGTGTAAAAATAAATGATTTAAATTCGTACGGACCAAAATTTTTATGTTAAAAGTCTTATATTTACGTTAAAATATAATTAAATTATTTTTCTAATGATTTGTTGTTTCAATCAAGCCATTATCATACTTGGTTGGGATGGGGCGAGGGAGAAAGATTGCAGTAACGTGGACACCCGATAACTTTAGTGGATTCAAACGAAATAGATTTAATGGCGTTCAGGTGGCTACGATTTTTTCTGCGGTTTTTAGTATATTACATCCCTTTTTTGTTGCGATATGAAATTATAGTCGGATAAAAGTATTACAGTGAAGGAAAAAAAAAATTCATGTATTTTTGTACTAATTTCAAATTGAACAAAATTAATGCGTAATGCCAACGCTCAAAATATTTCCTCGTGCGATTCCAATGCCATGGATGATTTTCTTAAAAATTTGTTTTGCTGTTCGCGTGTATTGAAATTTTTAATCTTGAAAAAAAGCAAAATTCAAGTCAAAATAGCCTAAAGTTAAACACCTACATCAGGTGAACCAAGTGTCAGATTTCAAAGACATTGCAACATACCACTCCTGTGAATTTGGTTAATACTTAAGCTGAAACCAAACTTAGTACTAAAACAGACTTCTGAAATTTGTACGAATCAAGGCTGTAGGTTAAAATTCTCACATTTACACTAATCATCATCACTAATTTTCTTTCGAAGTATTTGGTAATTTTTATGTTGTTATCATTGCCATCGTGTCTCGAAACCGTAAAATTTTTCCAAAATAGTAATAATAATAATAATACAAATAAGGCTTTTGAACAGCCGGTGTGTTTGTCAGTTCTACTAGTATTACGTGTGCTTATGCCTTATTTTGTGTTGAACAGTAAATGTTTCCGAATATATAAGCTACCGCAGCGTCTCTAGAAATATCCTTGTAGCTGCACTCCCATAATTCTTTCTCGGTGTCGCATGGAATTCGCTTGTAAGAGGGAACGTGAAGAAGATGACGCAGATGTAGTTCCAGCATCTGATTGCGTACGTCTCTTGCATTTCTTCTTTCATCTCTCTCTCTCTCTCAAGGATGAATTACAACGGTCTTTTAACTTTTCAGAGGCGTGTTTCCACAACAGCAAAAACCTGCCTGCGAGGACGCCGAACTGAAAGTTGGACGTTCCTTTTCGCGAGCGCTCCGCGTGTTGCCAACTTTCCCGATTACGAGGGAACTCGTATGACGAGCGCCTGAGCCCGCGAAGCTGTCTGCCCCGCGCGTCGCGACCAAGCAGACGACGGCGCTGCGGAAGTTCCCAAGTTGGCACGACTCTCGTGTGTAACGAACCCGCCTGCCTCGGTCGCAAAGCGGCGCCCCGGCAATTGGAGTGTAAGCACAGCTCTTCCTCTACAAGCACAGCTCTTCCTCTACAAGCACATCTCTTCCTCTACAAGCACAGCTCTTCCTCTACGAGCACAGACCTTCCTCTACGAGCACAGACCTTCCTCTACAAGCACAGCTCTTCCTCTACGAGCACAGACCTTCCTCTACGAGCACAGACCTTCCTCTACAAGCACAGCTCTTCCTCTACGAGCACAGACCTTCCTCTACGAGCACAGACCTTCCTCTACAAGCACAGCTCTTCCTCTACGAGCACAGACCTTCCTCTACGAGCACAGACCTTCCTCTACAAGCACAGCTCTTCCTCTACGAGCACAGACCTTCCTCTACGAGCACAGACCTTCCTCTACAAGCACAGCTCTTCCTCTACGAGCACAGACCTTCCTCTACGAGCACAGACCTTCCTCTACAAGCACAGCTCTTCCTCTACGAGCACAGACCTTCCTCTACGAGCACAGACCTTCCTCTACAAGCACAGCTCTTCCTCTACAAGCACAGCTCTTCCTGAACGAGCCCTTCCATATAGCTTACTCTGCTTTTCTGAGTCGAGATTGCTGGAACATAATCCCGGCTTAACTCAGCGTGCGGCATCAAAAATGTCACGAGTAGTGTTTACGTAAATTTTTTTTTTGACCCCGTGAACCACACTCGAAATAAAACAACTGATAGGCCTTCACAATTTTGTTAGTTATTATTCCTTAGATGAATACAGCTGTCATTTGTGTTAAACGCACGCGAGATGTACAAAAAGTGTAAATCTAGAGAATCAAAAGTTCTTACTCTTCTGATAATTGTCTGCATTTGGCGTTAATCGTTTCGTATAAGCCTCGATCTGTGTTGAAATAATTAACACTGATACTTTTTTAATGAAATTTTACTGAAATGTTCGTTTAAAAAACCACTACAGTTTTTTAGACATTCTTTACTTTTCTTGCTTTTTTTTGGAAGAAAAAGATGTATACAAACAATCAACTCAGTTAGTACCTTTGTCAAGGATCTGGGCACGTTTAAATATTTATTTTCAATAACGCTGACACAAGTCATGTACGGGAAGTAGCTATCGCAAATATTTAGATTATTTAAATTGTTTGTAAAGGAGAATGAAATAGCTACCGGTTATAAATCTACCACAATATTGGATACCCGGCATGATTAAAGTATATTCACGAAGACTTAGGTTTCCTTTTTTAAATGTATTTCATACATTTTTCTCTTAAAGACATGCGCGGAAATATATCTGAAAAAAATATCAACGACTATAAAACGACTTATAGTAGGCCTATATTCATTAAACATATTGCGTTAAAAGGGAAATTATTATCTCTTTCATATTGAACCATTATGAAGATACTATTTATGAATCGTAAGAATTAGGAATATGCTATATTTCAACACGGCTTATGTACGAGATAACTACTCCAAATATGTTCTCGCTAAGCAATACTCATACTCCAAGTCTCGTCAAATAGCTATGTTGGTTTGATTTGTATAAAAAATCATTGTGGAGGAAGAAATTTAAAAAATAGGTTATCCTAAAACTGTGATCGCTTGATGTGCTCACTGGGCACGAACTGAGGTACCACTCTAGTTAGTGTACTTACTTCAAAATAGACTAACATACCCAACACACGCAGATATGTTTTTATGTAAATATGTATGAATGCTGACATGTTTTTTTGTCAAAGTACATGTGTTTCTACGTGTGCATATCGACACACATAGGAAAAAAAAAAGTAGTGCTACGATAAGAAATAAGCAGCATTTTCATTAAAAATAGCTTGAAAGAACATAAAGTTGAAATTCTCAGAACATCGGTTTTTTTTTCCATTTGGAAATATTTTAACGCAATTCAATCACTAGTGACTTTCGTGTTTAATTGCAACATATTAATTTTTGACACAAAAAAACATGATTTTTTTATAGCTTGTATAGTTTTATTATGGTCAGACATTATCGAGAGATATATATATATATATATGTCACAGCAATGTGGGTTAATAGCAAACCTACGAAGAAAACAAAACTCGAATGGAGGTGCTGCCTGGTGTGTGGCATAATTAGCTAATTATTACAGGGTCACCAGTTCATGAACATCTAGCTGCGGCTCAAGTAAGCTTGGCCTGTTGCAAAATGGATTCGCTGAATCCCCGGACTCTAATAATTACATCTTTGCGTACTCCTTGTATAGACCTCAGTTGTAATCATGTTATTTTTGTCATGCTGCTATTTGCTTCAATCGAAAATATTTGTTAGTATTAGCTGAAGATCAAAATTTTCTGAAACATTTTCCACTAACGATAAAAGCATTTATGAATTAGCGATATTATCGAACATTTATTTTGAAGTGGAAGCATAATATACGCAAATTTGTTTGTAAAGTTACGAGAGATATAAACTGTAGTTTTGCGGTTCTCTGTTCTTCTATCCACGAGAACGTTTCAACAACTAGCGGGCTTTCTTGAGATCTGCTGTTTGATAAATGACGTCACACACACTTATAAGTAATACTCATTTCTGCTTGTGACGTTGAAGTTTTCGAAGGCAGTTATAGCAACTCAGCTCCGTTGTCCTCGAGCACACACTGACAAACGCCGATGTTTGGTCGCGCTCAGTTGAGTAAAATTCGCATGCGCAACGATATTTACACATTTATGTACAGTCACTTACACTGAAGAGCCAAAAAAAAAACTGGCATAGGCGTGCGTATGCAAATGACAGAGGTATGGAACCAATAAGAGTAATGCGATGCGGTCGGCAGCTAGATCGGTTACTGCTGCTACAATGGCGGGTTATCGAGATTTAAGTGAGTTTGAACGTGGTGTTTTAGTCGGCGCACGAGATATGGGACATAGCATCTCCGAGGTAGCGATAACATTTGGATGTTCGCATACGACCATTTCACCAGTCTACTGTGAATATCGGTAATCCAGTAAAACATCACATATTCGGCATCGCTGCGGCCGGAAAAAGATCGTGAAAGAACGATACAAACTACGACTGACGAGAATCATTAAACGTGATAGACGTGCAACCCTTTCTCAAATTGGCGCAGATTGGATTTGTGGACTGCCCTGCAGGATTCATGGTGTGAATTGCCTCCTGCATACCTTCAGACATTAGCCGAGTCCATGCCACGTCGTCTTGCGGNGGGGGGGGGGGGGCTACACGATATTAGGCAGGTGTACCAGTTTTTTTGGCTCTTCAGTGTTCTTTCTGTCTTTGAGACAGATATCGCTAACAGTCTAATAGTTTCAATCTATTGCTTTTTGCAGTAAAGTCTGACGCAGGGCAATAATTCTGCTGTTTTTAGTCTAAGCCCAGCTTCGCATTATCTACTATTCCCTACTTGATTCTGTACTGGTGTAGTACTTGGGGTAAAATTGAGTTTTAATAACCAGGCTCTGCAACAAAACTAAAGACTGTTCACGGTAAAGCCAGCACTTTTGAATCCCTAGTTACTTCTTTCGTATCAGCCATTTTTATCCTTCGCACCACTTTTTAAAATAAATATTGCAATGTAAGTGATAAACACAGTGTATATATTTCACCGCAGACGAAAATTAACGTCTAAGGCTGCAATAAAATACATTTATTGACTGTTATTCCAAATTGAAGGGCCCTTGAAAAGTGCTCACTTTACCGTGAATGGCCTATACTAGCGTACGTGCACAGTATCGCCGTATACATTATCACAAGTTCGGGCGCATAAACGAGAAAACTGTTTATGTTGTCTGGCCATACAGAATATGCTCACGCTGTTTGAAAGAAGCGCGTACGGATAATGAAAATGATAAACTACATACCTGTTATTTATGGGAGGTTTTTGCTCTGCGGTCGGCAGACGAGTTCATTGGTTTATCAAATCTAAGAAATACTTTTCTATTTTTTTTTTTTGCTGAAGTAGTTATGACAGCTCTCTCAGCGCACTGCAATTGCGCACGTACAGAAACGCCGTTGAAATAAACAGGATAAATTCCACCAATCAAACTAACTATGAAATAATCGTTGCTATAGCGCGACAGTTTCCGTTCGCACCGTCGTTAAACTATTTTCACACATTTTTTTTAAAATGTATAATTAGAAAGAGATTTCGTGGCTTAACCAGTACTGTGTTTTAAAGCAGCACTTTGTTTTACGGCTGTAGCACACAGAATGCCACTCAGCGTTTGAGGCATCTCGTTTTCGCGAAAAGATTTCCTCAAAAACGTTCAGTGGATATAAACCGATTTCGAGCAGCATACTAGTTTACAGAGATATCTCGGAAATTAACATGGTCGGTTTTTGGCGCCCCATGCTTGATACGATAGAGAGAAAGGTCGTCAAGCAAATTCACCAATGACTATTACGTCGTACAGTACATTTGCGGGTCTCCCCATGCAATTAGTTCTGTTTTTCTGCTTGATTAGCCAGCACATTTCATACTCGCGTTTGAAGGAATAAAATAGTCTTGGTGCATTATATCGGACATTGATTTGCACTTCTTTACGAAGTTTATTCACTGCAAACATTATTTAAGATTAAAGTAGTTTCACGTATCCTCTTTGCTAAGCATAAATAAGAGTTAACCCGTAAGGAGGACGTAAGTTTTAATTCATGGGTATTTTAATTTGTTTCCTGTACGGAATAATTCTTCTGATATACTGTTTCCCGTGATTTAAACTAATTTCATAGCGTTTTGGGAAAGTAATAGTTTGATTAAAAACCAGGGAAATGTATGTTAGCAGCCATAAAAGCGAGAAAATGGTGGCAACTGTAGATAAGCGATCGAGTGAGCACCAAGAGTTATATATAGCTTCTCTTGTTTCAGAGTTCTTCTTCAAGTTCCCACTGCTATTTTAATTTACCCAAAAGCAAGTTTGCGGAACTGTTAGCTTAAAATGCACCTCTCATCAGCCAAATTTTTTTTTATCGTTGCTTACTAAATGTTGAGAATTATCTGTTACGGTGAATCAAAAGACGGCATAATAAATCAAACCATTTGATTTATACATCGCTTATTCAACGACGTAGAACGTTTTCGGGAGAAAAAAAAATCGAAGTTTCTTTCAACGTCGAAATATTGATGTATGCACCAAAACTTAACTAGTCGAGGCGACTCCGAATCAATGAAACGAATGAAAGAAGACTTTACAGGAAAATATGCGGCAGTTTTTATTACAGTAACGTATATCAACTAACCATGTCAGCTGCGCAGAAACCACACATCTCTCAGTTCCAACACTGAGCGGCTATTTTGTCAGTTGGACTGCCATTACCACGTGTGTAGTTGGGATAATAGTTTACATAAACATGTGCTTTGAAAGGTATATTGCATTTCCTCTGAGCGAGTTTTACCGCACATATACATGTACAATACACGCTCTTGCCTTCTTTTTACAGCTGCCAGATAACACCAGTTTAGTACAAAAAATATTTAACAGCTCGTAAAATGTAAACTTCCCGTTGCCATAAATTCTCAACGAATGCTCTCAAACCGAAAGTATGACACGAAAAAGAAGAATTCCTGCAAGGAGGCGAAGTCGATCCTTGGTGTTTTAGAGCTACTCGCATTAATGTTGCTGCCTTCTGCTCGGTGTTACATCAGCCGGCGCCTCGAAACATTTCGCTGCTCTGCATGTTCATCTACAATGAGAATATATAAAAAAAATGTCAGAGCAGGAGAACGTTACTTGGTTTTGCTTTGGTAGAACTACATAGTCTTGTGTAAAGTGTTTTTCAAAGGGTCTGTTTTTACTGGCGTAGAGCGCGCGGCCCCAGCACGGCCGTTTAAATATTCTCTTTTGTGGAAGGCCTTTTGAGAACGCAGCGTTCTGCCGCGGTGACCAGCCAACAAGGGGAAGCTGTTAAAGCCAATCGCTCTCCCCCCCCCCTGTCCACTTTGAAATACTTCTGCAGCCGTGTTTGAGGATTACCTTTCGTGCCCTAGCGAGTAAGAGGTCCGGCATGAAGCATTCATTACATCGGGAGTCAAACACCCCGTTCAGTTTTAGGTCGCAGAACGGCACGGAACTCTACAGCGACGGGTTAACACCGCGAAGACGTGAGTTAAGTGGGAATAATGCCGGTATGCGTTACATGGGATAACGCTCGCTTTGTTCAGGGAAAGTGCAGTTGATAAAGTGAAATTTCACGTGTAGTTCGGGCTTCCTATCGGGAGGAGGAAATTAACAGTATCTGCGTTCCGTTGAGAACAAACTTCATAGTCGCCGTCAGCTGCTAATGTGAAAGTACGTGGGATAACATGAAGCTGCGTTTTGATTCTTTGACCCAAGGGCATGCGTAATATTGTGCAAGGTTTTTATTCTCATTCAGGAAGTTCTATTTCGCAACTATAAAACAACTGGTTTCGAGTTTATACTTCCTGACGTTCTGGATCATTTCACTTACAATGCTGGTGATGTCAGTTCATCATTTTTCAAACACCTTGGGAGTTTCAGATGATGCATTAAGAATGATGTCTACAGTTTATTAAGTTCGATGCATTGTAGAATTTCAGTAATTCAAAGCCCGCAATTTTCTATGGACAATTCAGTAGGTATTTTTTCTGTGTATTTTCCATGTATAAAACCATTCATCGTAGATTTCTTCTGGACTATCATCATTTTTTTTTTAAAATTTGAATTTGCCCTATTTAAGAGCGCTTGGAACCATTTTGGCTGAGTTTTCTTGCTGCCCAATATTCCTTCATGAGTTGTGACTGTCTTTGTTTTCTTTCCTCCGTGAAGGTGTAGTTGTTTTTCCTTCTGATTTTGGGTTCAAATTTTGCAGTGTCGACCAATCTTCTGAAGGTTTCACGGTCTCTCGTGTTTTCTTCTGTAATTGAAAGTGATTTTAGGTCGTTTCTGACTTCTTGTAGCCAATTGGTGGGTGTTTTTAGACTGTTGTTGTGATCGAAAATCTTTTTGGTTAGTCTGTAATTGTCCATTCGTTGTAGGTGGCCATAGAATTTTAGCCGTTTTTTTCTAATGTTCTCTGTAATTGGTTCTACTTTGGTATAAAGTTCGTTGTTGCTTTTGCATCTGTATGTTCCGTCTTCTGTTCTTCTTGGGCCTAGAATTTTCCTGAGGATCCGTCTCTCTTTTTTCTCGAGTTCTTCTCGTTGTCCTACCTTTTTTAATGTCAAGGTTTCTGCACCGTATGTTGCTTGTGGCCTAATTACTGTTTGATAGTGTCTGATTTTGGCTTGCCATGAGATCGTCTTCTTGTTATAGCGATCTTGAGTGGTTCTGTACGCGTTCTCCATTTTTTGTGTTCGGTTTGTGATGGCAACATTGTCTAGACCGTTGCTGTGTATCCATTCGCCTAGGTACTTGAATTTATTGACTCGTTTGATTTTGCCGAATTCTGTGATGATGTGTTTTCCTGNTTGTCCATTCGTTGTAGGTGGCCATAGAATTTTAGCCGTTTTTTTCTAATGTTCTCTGTAATTGGTTCTACTTTTGGTATAAAGTTCGTTGTTGCTTTTGCATCTGTATGTTCCGTCTTCTGTTCTTCTTGGGCCTAGAATTTTCCTGAGGATCCGTCTCTCTTTTTTCTCGAGTTCTTCTCGTTGTCCTACCTTTTTTAATGTCAAGGTTTCTGCACCGTATGTTGCTTGTGGCCTAATTACTGTTTGATAGTGTCTGATTTTGGCTTGCCATGAGATCGTCTTCTTGTTATAGCGATCTTGAGTGGTTCTGTACGCGTTCTCCATTTTTTGTGTTCGGTTTGTGATGGCAACATTGTCTAGACCGTTGGTCTGTATCCATTCGCCTAGGTACTTGAATTTATTGACCCGTTTGATTTTGCCGAATTCTGTGATGATGTGTTTTCCTGTTGGTCTGTGTTCCATATATTCTGTTTTCTTGTAGGAGATTTGGAGACCGGTTTTTGTGGCAATTTTGTGGAGTGTTTCAATTGCGACTTTGGCGTCGGTTGTGTTTTCTGATAGGATGGCAATGTCGTCTGCGAAAGCGAGGCATCTGACCTCAAATTTCTTCTGGCCTCTCCCAAAGGTCAGACCCTGGATTCCGAGTTGTTTCAGTTCTTTCTCCCACTCTTTTACGATTTTGTCCAGGACTAGGTTGAATAGGATCGGGGAGAGTCCGTCGCCTTGTCTGACACCTGTTTTGATTTTAAATTCTTTCGACAACTCGCCCAGAAATTTAACTCTGGACGTTGTGTCGGTTAACGTCTGTTCGATTAGAGCTCTTGTGTTTGCATCTATTCCCAGTTCTTTTAGTATTTGGAATAGCGTGTGTCTATCGATGGAGTCGTAAGCTTTTGTGAAATCGATAAAACTGATGACTGTGTTCTTGTTTCTGAGTGTTCGGTTCCTTAGGATCGATTTCAGGTTGTGTATTTGTTCAGGGCATGATCGGCCTTTCCTGAATCCGGCTTGGTATTCGCCGATCGTTGATTCCGCCTGTTGTTCTAGTTTTTCTAGGAGGGCTTTGGATAGGATTTTGTAGGTAACCGCTAGCAGTGAGATTCCCCTGTAGTTGTTGATGTCCATCTTGTTGCCTTTTTTGTGGATTGGGTGGATCAGTGCGAGTTTCCAGTCGTTTGGGACTTTGCCTGTGTTCCAGCAGGTTTCAATAATTTTGTGGATTGTTGTTGCTGTTTGTCCTCTTGTAGTTTTCCAAATTTCTGCCGTGATCCCGTCTTCGCCTGGGGCTTTGTTGTTTTTGAGTGACTGGATGTAACTTTTGACTTGTTTCAGCGTTGGCGGTTGTGATGGTGGGTATTGGTGTGTCGGTGTGGAGAATTGTAATCTCTCCTGTGGTTCCTCGCAGTTTAGTAGGTTTTCGAAATAGGATGCGAGCATGTTGCAGTTTTCGAGGTTATTTGTGATTATTTTTCCTTCTGTGTTTTTGAAGTGGAGCGATGGTGGTGTGTAGCCTGTGAGTTCTTCTCTAAATATTTTATAAAATTCTCTTGTGTTGTTTTTGTTGTAGTCCTCGTCTAGTTGTGTCAAGCGGTTGCTGTCGTACTTGCGTTTTTCGTTTCTGATTGTTTTGGATGTTTGTTTTCTGGTTGTTGAGAATTTGGTCCAGCTCTCTAGTGATTTCTTTTGGTTCCAGATCTTCCATGTTCTTAGCCTCTCATCTAAGGCTTCGTCGCATGTCGTATTCCACCATCGGTGTTTTCGTTTGCGTGGGGGTTGTTCGATTTTCCTGGTCGCATTTTGGATTTCCAATTTCAGTGTCTGCCAATCGTGTGTGTTGTCTGCGTTAATATTAGAGATGAAGCCTTCTCGATTTTTCAGAAGGAGTTCTGTACTGATTCTTGGTGAACGTTTCGCCACTGTTCGTTTTTGGCGGTTGGGCTGGAAGCGTGTTTTGATTTCTGTGAGAAAGTGGTCCGAATCGATGTTATTTCCACGTCTGACCCTTGTTTTTAGAATTTCGCGTTGATTTTTTTCTGAAATAGCGACGTGGTCTAGTTGGTATGATCCAAGTATGTGGTTAGGGGATCGCCACGTTTTGGTGTATCTTGTTTCCTTTTTGAAGTGTGTCGACATGAGTTTGAGGTTGAACTGCTTGCAAAAGGCGATGAGGTGTTTGCCGTTTTGATTTGTCTCTTTGTGTCCTGGGTAGAGTCCTACTATTTCCCTGTGTTGTTTTTCTTTTCCAATTTGTGCGTTGAAATCGCCTACCAGAATTTTGACGTGCTTTTCAGGGATTTTGGTAGCTGTTTCTTCTAGTGTTTCCCAGAAAAGATCTGTCTTTTCAGGATCGTCTTCGTTGTGGGCGTTTGTTGGTGCGTGTCCATTGATAATCGTGTAGCCTTTGTTTCCTGAGCGGAACTATAGCGTCTATATCAGTTCGGATGGGGATGTAAAGTTTGTGATCGAGTTGGTTAGGTTGGTTTTAACCATGAAGGCCGTGCCAAATAGTGTTAGGGCATGTTTTGATTTGGTCGCTGGTTTACCTTTATAAATACGGTAGCCATTGGATTCAAACGCGTTTTGGTCTGTGTATCGTGTTTCTTGGAGTGCGAGAATTAGGATGTTACGTTTGTTCATTGTGTCTGTTAGCTGTTTTAATTTGCCTAACTTTAGCATGGTGTTGATGTTGATTGTTCCGATGAGGTGGTTGGTTTTTGGTCTAATTTTTGTTGTGGTGCGTCCGGTGTTGAAGGTATTGGGAAGCTCCGACTCTTCCTGTGCATGATTTCTAGGCTCTCCAGAATCCGAACGCCTAGTTGAACGACTTGATGTCGCTGGAGATTGGTTACTCCCTGGAGTAGTAAGTTTCTTGGGTTGTCCCATCATGCTGGTTGAATGTATGTTTTTGGGAAGAGGCCATTCGTCCTCTTCGATATTACATCTAGGATCTGATCTCTAGATGGATCAAATAAAGCCGCCCAATATGGGAACAGACGCTTTTCGTAACCGCCCAATGTGGGAACAGACGTTACACTATTTTTGGTCCACCCCGGGTATTTTATTTCCCCGGTACCCACCATATCTGGTGAGCTTTCCCCTATCCGCCACCTGGGGAGGCGCCCGATATGGGAATAGTAACCCACACGGGCTATCATCATTTTGATATACGGCCAAATTTGTTAATAGGTTTGCACGTATTCTGATAGGAAAGTGTGAACCGATTACTTTGAAAATTGCCCATACGTGTGCGTTTATATTTTCCATTCTCCACTAGAAGTAGTGAACAAAAAACTTAACCGAAACATCAGTTACTTCGATAAATATCAATTTTTTTATTTCTCAGAAATGATATAATTTGATCTTGAACAGCCTTATGCTATTAAATTATTTACTTAGGAAAATGTACTACCTAATTTTTCTGATTTCATTTCTTATTATTTTTCTCCTGTATTTAATTAATTTATTTATTTAATTATTTGGATTGCAATTCCATATTTTAGTGGTCCTGGTAATCTTAGGTCCGTGAGAGGACGTAAATAAAAACGTCTGTTTTTTTTTTTTTTTTTTTTCTGCGGTACCACGCAGTGGTCTGTAGGTTGGGCGTGGTGTCTACCCTTGCGTGGGCAACGCCCATGCAGTGGTTCTAGCTCGCCACTCTCTCTGCGTGTCGCAGCTGCCCCTGCGTGCTCGGCCTCACGCACGGCACGGCACGACCGACTGTCGTACTCGAGCTGAAGCCAACAAGCGCTCGCCGCGGCCTCAGTGGCAATTAACTGCTCTGCTTTAACCGCAGACTGAAGGCGAGTTTTACCCATCTTCGTATTCAAGAATCGCCGAAAAGAGTGTTCAAATCACATCCGCAAACAATGATTAAACCCATTTATAAGATCAGATTGACACGTGGGGTGCCAGGACGGAAACGGCGACGCAACGTTCGCAGGGTGATCCATTTAGACATTGTAACTTCGTGACTAATAACTCGATTGAAATATGTGAGGTCTCGTTCGTGCGGGTACACGACTACGATGCGTGCGTGACCTTGAGTTGGAGTCGTGCATGCGAGAGGTGCGGATTGTGGGCCTGCGGTGATTAGCAGAAATTTTGAGCATGACCGAAAATTTCCGGGTAGTATTATCTCGTTACTTCGATGTGCTGGCGCGGTGATTTTTGGTGCCAGACGAAAGATCTCATCGATTCGAGTCACAAAATCTAAATATCGATTCCTGACACAACCACACTTCGATTAACTAAAAAAAAATTTTTTTTTACAATGACCTTTGATTTTACAACAACAAAAAAAGTACCCTGCTTAACTTAATGACATCAAATTTCCATTACAAATTATTCGAAAATAATATGATATATGAACAATATGATTTCTGTAAACCACGTGCTAACCTTCATCAAAGCCGCGCGTGATTTTCACAATTATGTAGGAAGAGAAGCAGTTCGGTGTTGGAACACGGACATTGGTTATTTCGCGCAGCGCCACATATTCTCACTACGGCTTTAACAGCACGTACAGGATTTAATAAAAAACTTTTTTTTAGGAACGATTGAACCAGACATACCCCTCGAACAGTGTGTTTAAAAAAAAAATTGTACTTTGGGTACTTGAAAACACTACATATTTAAGAAAAAATGAAATGTTGGTTCGTGTTTCTAGATATGACATGTTTCTTTATTGTAAACGTAGTGAAAACAAGCGCTGCCACTACAACTTCAGCACAAACATTTCCAACACAGCAACTTTAAAGTAAAGATGTCGAACACGCCGTAACATTTACAGTAATTTCAGAAATGCGGTAGTGCTTCCGATTGGATCCATTAGTTTGCACCTACGAACACTGCAGTGCTGCAGCAATGATTGCTGCGTTGCTCACAAGGTGGTGCGACATCTGATCAGCAGTTGGTATCTTCCTCAGAGTACGCTTGTTTTCCCACGTCACTGGGGGGACCAACGTGTTTCCCATTCTTGTCCGTGATGTATAACTTCCACAAGGTTCCCTGCTCTTCTTCCGGCTGACATATGTACGTGTGCGAGTAGTAGTGTTATGACGACTCTGGTACAATTTATTTTAAATGGAAGCTGTGTGGCTGTGGCCGTGACTGGCGATCTTCGGCCCGACTCAGGGGATAATCTGAAGCCTTCGACTTGGGATTGTTGAAATCACCCGAAGGTACTCGGCAGTTATGACCACTAAATCGTCAAGCATATATGTATATCTCTGGGAACTGGTAGCCATATACTCTATGTACAATTTCAATACAAATTATCTAAAAACACTACATTTTTTTATTTAAAAAATGTATTTTCAAAAGTGGATAGTAAATACAGATTTTCGTTTTGACATAACCTGTGCCCATAAAACATATATGGATATCAGCCCCCCAGGAACAGACGTGTACTTGAAGAGTTAGTGGTCATAACTGCCGAGCATCTTCGGGTACGTTCGACAATCCCGAGTCGAATGCTTCCGAGCACTCCCTGAGTCGAGCCGAAAACTGCTGAGCTCGTCCGGCTGGAGCCAAAGACCACCAGCCACAGCATCACAGCTCCCATAATGCATTGCACCAGACTTACCATAACACCACTACTTGTGTGCTATTTGTGGAGTTCAATTAAAGAATTTGAAAAAAAAATCAAGGTATTTAAAATTGGATTTAATTTATAATGTTATTGGTTGCCGTGATTGTATTGTTTGCACGTTACTTATTATAATATTTCAATTTTGCTCATGTTTTTTAAAGTAACTTAAAATATATTTAAAGATTTTGTAAAATTTTTTGAAAAATATTTATATTCCAGAGTTTTTTTTTTTAGCTTAATGTGGGATCAAAGGAATAAAAAAAAAAATTAAAAGTATAATAATATAGTATGTAAGGCGCTCTTTCAGCTGCTATTATTTTGGTATACTTTGAAGTGGTTATTAACAAGCCACAATTAATAAGAAATATGATCTTCGTCATGTATCGTTATAGCACCATTATTCTTGTAATGTCAAAAAAAGTAGTGTATTTGTTCACCTTCAGACACATTAATTGATAAACAGAATATTCTTTATGTTGTTGCCAACACAATTTTATCATTTATTATGTGAATAATCCTTTTGTTTACTCAAGAGCTGTTTTTATTTTGTATGCATACCCTATTTCATACATACATTTTCTTGACAAAATCTGTCTCTTTTGTTAGTTGGTGATTCAATTTGTATAGTAACCTTAATGAATAGGAAATTATAAGTGTAACGAAATATGTGTTATAACATTATATCCTTTATTAATAGTTTAGTTAGTGGTTGAGATGTCATGTAAAAATATACCTGTATGTAACTTCATTTTTTTTTTATTGACCATCCTGTCCAAATATGATAAAAAATTATCCTCATTATTTTGTTACTTGTTTACAAATGTCACTTAGTACTCGTGCAAATACGTAAAAAAATGTCACTTTGAATGGTATAGATAAAATATGTTTAATTACGGCCCTTGTGTGTGAAATGGGATATTGATGTTCGCGAGTTGTGTGTCTGTGTTGAAGTATATGGTGCAGAGTAGTGAAGCACTGTTAGCAAATGCGTGTTTGTTTGCCTTTAATTAGTAACCTATTACACGCCGCGTTCCAAGCGCACATACACAAACATTCCGCTCTACAACGCATTCCCTAAGTTACTTTTTTCCCAACACCCTATCAAACACGCGTAATTAGCCCTTGTTATCTGTTTTAATCTCTTCATTAGGCTTATGGCTCTCTCTCTCTTTTTCTCTCTCGTATATTTATCCAACGGTGTGATAATACGGGTGAACCAGTCGCTAGCACAGTGAACCAACATGCTGCGATAGTAAACATACGTGCCACAAACGGAATAGTCAACGAAAAAATCTCCATTGATCGCGAATCACACAAGACGTAAAATTCTACAAAGATTGGAATAGAACGTTCATTTGAAATTCTAGGTGACCTCTTACTTTCTTTTGAATGGTTATTTAGTCTTTTTCTTTCAGCGATCTTGTTTTTTTTTTGTTACCCTCGGACGGCCGACTTTTCAAACCCAACCGAATCACAACATCTGGACATGTCTTTCCCCATAACACCCCGTAGGAGTAAGCTTATCTACCCCAAAGTCGGCATACAAGAAAGGGGTGTTATGCAGAACTCATCAAAACGTCAAGTTCGTTGGACATCCAGAACATCAAATGCAACACATGCAGCAGACACCTTAAGGCTCTCGTCTACCTGGACATTTTTCCCACGTTCAGGCCGAGAAGCGCAAGAGCTGTAAGGGCTACACTGCCACGCGCATCAAGTACGACATCGCCGCTAAGCGCAAGGCTCTGAACTGGCGTGCAGTGTTCTCGTCGTGCTGCGTGTACCTATAGGACTTTCAGCGGTGACCATATTATTTTATTAGTGGGAAGTCTTTAGGAAGGTTCAGTGCAGGCGCCTATAGTAGATTTGTATGTATCTGATGCGTGCATTTTGAGCTACAGCGCCTTGGGAAGGCCGTTTTTAGCGGTTTTGGAGTACTCTGAATTGATGTTTCTAACGTACGTGATATTTTGAAAGTACTTAACAGCTCTCGTCTGAAGTGTGTGTTCTTTTCGTAGATCAGCACGTTGGACGCACGCTTAATAGTTTCGTTGAACAACTTGTATTTGGAACACTCTGCTACGCAGTTCAAACGCCAGGTAGACAGGCGCCTTAATAAGGAGTGTAACCGTCCCAGAGCGGCCACAGATGCCGCCACTCCGATATGTAACCTGTCGTACAAATGTTGAATATCTCTCTGGGATGCGGCATCACATACTCTCTCTGTGAGTCTTGGCGTAGCTGGGCGACTGTCGTTGCCGGGCCTGGGCTGGATGTCAGGCGACATTCCATCAGGCATCTCACATGCCCGATTGGGCTAAGATACGGAGATCTTGCGGGCCTGGGTAGCATGCGTACATTGTATTGTGTAGAGCATACCGTGCCGTCCCAGTGACATGGGGACGCGTGCTATCGTGCTGGAAGATCGTTTCTTGCAGTGTGTCAAGACATGGTCGGGGGACAGTATTCACAACGTCACTGATACACGACGCACCCGCCATGTTCTGCTTGAATGAATACGAAATGCAATTGGGATGTGTAAAGTATTGCCCCCCCCCCTCCCTACTATAATCCCAGGTGTTGGATCCGCGATGGCAAGTGGGAGTTGGATTGTTCCCCTCACCCGCACGTCTACGAACGCGAACACGGCCATCGCTTTGTCCAAGACAGAGACAACTCTGCAGTGGTTGCTCTGAACACAACTACTTTCTATTCGCNCATCGCTTTGTCCAAGACAGAGACAACTCTGCAGTGGTTGCTCTGAACACAACTACTTTCTATTCGCTTCTCCAACACGCTCTCTCCCGACGGCAGGGGAGACGTTCACGACGTATAGCAAGTGTCGGAGGCTAACGTGCCACAGGAACTCGATAACGTAAACCTACCTCCAACAATCGATTATTTACTGTACGTGCAGACACGTGGGGAGCCTCAGTGACTCTTGATCGCACGTGTGTTTGCTGTGCTGTCAGTCAGGGCAGCCCGAACTATGCTTCTGCCCAGGCGCTCGTCAGTGTACCGAGGTGCACTGGTGGAGCTAGGTGGCCGTGGGAACCCTCTGCCACCCTTATTCTCCACCACCGAGGGCCCACTGACACGCCATGCCCAAAGTGAGCGGCAGTTCTGCAGAATGCCCGGCCACCTTCTCGGAGTCCTACTGTAAGGCCACAATCAAAGTTACTTAACTGTTCAATTGGTGCTCACCATCGTCTTCCAAGCATTTCAGAACACTCTGTGATACACACGAGTATAATGTATTCACGGTAACTTCAAGATTTTCTGAAACCCTGCTAAATATCTACTTTCAGGGAGCCGATTATGTATCCTTCCGCAGTATGTAAACAAAACATTGCCATGTGACACCTGTCAAACGTTTTGTAAACAGTGCCATGTGGGAACTGTCAAATATTTTGTAAACAAACAGTGCCTTGTGGGAACTGTCAAATATTTTATTAACAGTGTCCATGTGGGAACTACCAAAATTTATTTTTGAAGAGAAACAATGCCATGTAATCTCAACTGTCATATACTTTAATAAAATTCTCTAAATGTCTAAAAAATGCTAATCAATTTAGCGAAATGTTGTAATACATACAAAAAGGTAGATTGAAGTATATATCGGAACTGTTAATTATATAATTTAATTAAAGTTTACTTATTGTATTAAGATTTATTTACATATTTGCTGTAAGGAAAAAGTTAAATTTTACATAATAAACTTTTGGAAGTAGCACTCAGGTTAAAGATTTCACTGTGATAAATGGTACCGTATTTTATCGCATATAAGTGGCACATTTTATTTAAAAAAAAATTTATTGAAAACTTGGGGTGCGACTTATAAGTGAGAAAAATTCCTCCAGCCCCGCACTAACGTTTCATTTACTACGAATTCACGGCCCGCGGCTCGATTTCCAAACTCTTCAGCGAACAAAATCACTTTCATTTTGAAACCTGCGGTGTAGGTACATCTCTGTTCCATCAAGAACTGTCGCGCTTCTTCACTGCAACATAAAAACAACACTATGCGGCGGAAAGACGAGTCACGGCTAACATTTGGCACTGAAGAACCAACGCTAATGTGCTGCCATCTCTTGGTCTCCACAAAAAGCTTTCGAAAATAATCGATTATCAGTTGGCGGCGACCAAAATTCGATTCCTTTGCATTCTTTGCGAAGGGAATAACGTAACGGAAATATTCAAATGCCTTTCTATATTTTGCACGTTTATTTGATAAACTGCAGAAATAACAACGCTAATACTAAAATTACATCTTAACCTAGAATTATCTTGTAAGTAGAAAGAATGTGTTACGTTAGTTTTATAACCACAATTCAGCGTCTCCAATATGGCGTGGTTATACTTCTGAAAAAAACGTGCCCAAACGAACAAGATGGAGTGTACGAGTCCGCTGGACAACAACTGAAATTTATTTAATTTCAATTAATAACGGTGAAATCTTTACCCATGAGTGCTACGTAAAAATGTAAATATATAGTTTAGCAATATTAACTTTACAATTACGGCATTAAATTTATACATATTAATATTTAACCTACGAACTATTTCTTTTCAGCTATAACCAACATGTCCCTTCAAAATCCGTTGTTAATTCTTACGGACTTTTAACAAATTATTAAAATTTATTGAAAAAATATACTTAAAACTTAAAACAACCAATTTATATAGTGCTTCAGTGCTAAAAGAAAGACAAAACCTTTTTCCATATACCATTTTTTTATAACCAATTGAACATGTAACTCCTAGGGTGATTTTTCAAAGGTTCTTTTCAAAAGTATCGAAGATACCGTGAATGGATTATAGATAGGAAATGTATGTTCCATGACAAGGGCTGGGGGCTGAGGATCTAAAGATCCACCGCAATCTTCGACTCCGTCATCTTTCCCTACAAAATCACTTTTTGTACCCCAAAAATTACTTCAGAAATCAATTATTTTACCCAAAAATTACTTTCCCGCCTTAAAAT
Source organism: Clitarchus hookeri (assembly GCA_002778355.1). Taxonomy (NCBI): domain Eukaryota; kingdom Metazoa; phylum Arthropoda; class Insecta; order Phasmatodea; family Phasmatidae; genus Clitarchus; species Clitarchus hookeri. Next base: position 333,591 of record NQII01000600.1, read on the forward strand.
GTTTCTCTCCCCCCCCCCAAACCCTCCTTAATTTCCAAAAACATTTTGAAAAAAGTGCTTGCTCCTCAATGTCACTGAGGTATCCCGAAACTCAGCTACAATGAGGAGTCTGAGGAGCCAATAAAATAAAATGATATTCAAATTATTTTATAAAATTAAATATAATTTTATATTTAAAAAAAATAAGGGCGTAAGTATTGAGTGTTATATATCACCGAACTCGTCTTTTGAAGGTGCATACGATCGTGATGCCATATCGATTATGGAACCCGATGTCAGGGCAACAATATTGCATGTAAGAGGTATGACCCTACCCCCTTCCACTTAAAAACTAAGTACCGTCACCCCACCTTATCAACACCCCTCACCAACACCTCAACCACTAAACAGTCTCGTCACCTTACCTTATCCCCTCTCCCACTACTGCCCCTTTCCACCTTCAAACCCATTTTTTTTCTGTAAAAGTATCAAACAATAAAAGCGATTTATGCCACTGTCCCAAACATCGTCGTCGGAAATTACATTAAAAGTATTAATACATTCACCCTCCCCATCAACGACACTCAAACCACCCCGCACACCTCACATCCCAAGACTACATGAACCCCCCATGACATATCATCCTCTAAACACACGAACGTGCCCCCCTCTCCTTCCGCATCCAATCCGTCAGAAAAAACATCGACTGTCCCTCTTTATCCTTCACCCTTCATCCTTCACCCCTCCCACTACCCAACACCTCTTTCCAAACCGCTCTCGCGGGTCGGGCAGTTGGCTGACCTCGTCAAATAAATCTTAAAACTATTAGACATCTAGGAATTAATGCATTTATAAATAATTAGAGTTTGGTTAGTTTAAATGTATTGTATTTATCATTTGAAAAATGCCGAAATCTTAAAATAATGCAGTAAAATGTATCGAAGATGTATTTTTAATGCAGAACCGGTTTATAAAAGTTAAATTATGTACATTTCACACTTTCCCATGACAATTGGTGACCACTTAAAAAAAGAAAAATTATTAATGGAGAGTTCAACACACAACTTCTCGAGCAGGAGTCAGGTGCTCTAACCACTGAGATACACAAATGGCGATAGAAAGAATTACTTAAATGTAGTATAGTGGCCGTCCAATAAAAAAAACTGCGCTCTCTTGTACAATTACATTAGTGTATTAAAATTTTGTTATATATTTTTTCAATCAATGCATATATGGCTCACGGCCACATTTATTGGCCACTCCAGTATAGTTAAAAACTACTTTTTCAGACTGCCGTAACTTAAAACCTACTAGCCGGACACGAGTCAAACTGCGGTAGAAGCCTGTATTAAACTTTGCTACATACCTTTCATCAATAAAATTGTAGGTTCACCGCTGAAAGACCCATAGGCACACGCAGCACTACGAGAACACCGCACGCCAGTCCAGAGTCCTGCGCGTAGTGGCGATGGTGCTACTGTAGCGCGTGCCAGTGTGANCGCGGGTGCACCTGCACGCAGAATGGTAGGCAGGTCGCTCCTGTGTGCTTGGAGCTTTTCCCCGCGTTTTAGACCGAGAAGCGCAAGAGCTGTAAGGGCTACACTGCCACGCGCATCAAGTGCGCCATCGCCGCTAAGCGCAAGGATCTGAACTGACGTGCAGTGTTCTCGTCATGCCGTGTCTTTAAACTGTGACCCTGTAATTTTATTGGCGGAAAGTCGGTAGCAAGGTTCAGTGCGTGTACCTAGAGTACTTTCGTGTGTATACAACGCGTATATCTTGAGGTACAGCGCTTTGAAAAAGCCGTTTTATACCGTGTTTGAGTGCTCTGAAATGGCGTTTTTTAATGTGTGTGACGTTTTAAAAGTAACCAACAGGCACAGTCTCAAGTGTGTGTTCTTTCCGTTGTTCAGCACGTTGGAAGCACGTTTAATATTTTCGTCAAAAAAAACCTTGACTTCAAACACACTACAACGCAGTCCGAGCACAAGGCAGGCTTAATGAATTATTTATTATTTTTATTAATGGGTGATGTTTACGTATAGGTATATTCATTAGTTATAAGTTATTCTTAATGGTCTTTTATTTGAATCTGTAATATTAAATACTCTAATTATAGTGTACAATAAAAATATTACTAATAAAATAATTATAATGTTAGTTGGTGATGTATATATTTTATTAATATTAATTTGTTTGTTGTAATTCTTATTATATCATTATTTAAGATTGAGTAGTTATTTTTAAAAAAATTTAATATAAGTATTAATGTTGTTATAATTATTATTATTCTTTTTATTGGTAGTGAGAATATTATATTTGGTATTAATCTTGTTATATAAATGAATAGTACTATTATTCCTCCAATATATATTAAGAATAGGATATATGCTCTCTTATGTCGTCTTAATATGTGGGTCGCGCGGTGGTGTGTGATGTGGGTGAGGAGGTCATCGCTGTGCGGTGTGTCGCGGGGTAGGCAGGCGACGGCGACATCGCAGCGCATGTTTCGTGCCTGCTTGCAACACGGCCGTGTACATCCTCTCCTGGCTGGGGGAGCTC
>NQII01000600.1:336137-357040 GCA_002778355.1 Clitarchus hookeri
TCCTGCCAACGCGCACCCTGTTTTTTTTTTTAATTACCTGCCAACCCTCGCTCCTGCCACTTCACCCAATTAGTGGCTCTCTCCTCTCCGCTGGAAATTGATTTTAAATATAGACGCCCGTGATTAAAGTGGCTCGTGTTTCAACCCGCCTCGCCGGCAACCGAGTTAACTCTTCTCTTCCGCAGTTAAGGAATGCAACTAACTGTCTGTGATGCTGCTTTCACGAGACGTTTTGGCATTTACACCTCTATGCTCCGGGGAGACGTGCTTGAATGGGGAGTGTTCTTTGCCTGTTTTTCCCACTATATGGTTGTCCGCTGACCATATCAAGTTTACAATGAAAAAAAAGGAACTGTGTTTTCAATTAACGTTTTACCGTTTAAAAAAATTAAAAAACTGCCGTTTAGAACATAAATTTAATTTTTTTTTTCAGAATTATGATTTTTCTCAGCAAAGGTGACACTGTAAATATTCCTTTATTGAATGTTCTATTGAATGACATTCTTTTATATTTCACACGTCACGATTTCGGCCAAAAATGTTTTTCTTAGCAAAGCAGTTAATTTTACAATTTAAATAATACATAGTAAGGGAATTAAGGAAAGGAAAAAACTTTGTTGTTAATGTAAAATTCGAAACGCCTGCCATGCAACGTAAGTATTTGCGGAAACCATGAGCCACTGACTTTTGTTTTAAGCTGCCGGAGTCAGTATTTACCCTTTCAGCAAAAAGTACTTGTGCAGTTTCTGGTAACGTCTCAGAAGTGATTGATACTAAAAAAGCCGTTAATAACTGTTTCCTTTAATAGATTTTCTGACGGAGGGATGTTCTCTTTAAATTGTTTAGATATTCTTTAGTGTATTGCAACAGTTGAGAGTACGAAACGTTAAAATTTGCATTCTTATAATTTATGTAAAATAATTTATTACAATTAAAAGAAAACTTTTAAGACTAAACTCATTTCTGTACGCATAAAGTTTGCATCGTCAGGTGTTTATAAATTGTGATATTTATTATAACTACCATTCAACCACATGCTAAGTGTCGCAGTCCATACGGTTTCAGTTTCAATTCCTGCGTAGAAACTGTTCTTATGTCGAGGAATTTTTTGTAAAACTTTCTTATCCAAAAAAGTTTAAAAAACACACTATGGTATTAGTAGTTGTTTTATTAAATCATAATTTTAGTTCATATATTAATGTTCTTCAAGAATTAAAAACCAGATTTTTTTTAACCTGTCCGGATGCCCAAGTTAGTTAAGAAATTTGACTATCGAAGTAAATAAGTACGTGAGACTAGAAGTCAGTATCTTATTTCACTTTGCTAACAATCCACGACAGCCGAAGAAGCAAAATGAAGAAATTCTTGATATATAACAGTTTAAAACATAATACAAACCCTCTCAGTTTACCATTACGTAGATATATTGATGTGACTCACGGTACATTTATATACATGCAATTAATCTTGGCCTTTGCCATTGCGGCCGTCTTTAATATTTATGTACGACCTTACAGTTGTATAACGTAATTTCACATACGTCGGTAATAAATCCTGCGTGTTTCGGCATCTCGACGTGACTGCAATGAAGTTATAAAAAAAAGGAATGTTTATGCAACGTTGGTATTTGTTTGATGTCCTTGTGATATACAGTTACTTTAATTTTGTCGAAAGTATATCCAATACAGTATCAGCTTCAAAAGTTCGTTATTCCTGACGGTGAAATAGTTGCCTGCAAAAAGAGGGTGGTTAATCCTGTTACTTTCATTGCGAGGGGAGTAATTAATGACAGTTTGCTCCAAGGTTAAAGATCCCGATTACATAAAACGATGTTCGGAAAATTGTAGATTAATTTCACATAATTTGCAAAATTTTGCAAAAAAAAAACTAAATTTTTAGGGGATTATATTTTCCTTAATATTTATTTTAACTATAAAGTGTTATGTATATTTCCCACTCGAATTCCGCCGTAACTGTACTGTGTGTCTGTGTTTATGTACACAAAGTTATAAAATATGACTCGTTCGGTATGTATCTACCAAGGTAGGCTTCAGTTATTTCATTTAATGCAAAGATTCTGTGAAAAATAGCTAGGCCTATATTATCCCAGGAACTCTAGCATTAAAACTGACGAATTCGTTAAAAATGGGGTAAAGTTAAACATTTAAATTTAGGTCATATTTTATATGCTGAACAACATATTAAAACTTCCCTAAAATGCCATGTCTGCTTCCCCGAATTTTAGAGCAAAATGTATACGGAAGACACGATTCCCACACTTGTTAACTTATAATTATGCTCACCTGTCTCCCCGACTTGTATACAGAGCACAGTAGCCCAGAATCATAGGCATGGTAAACATAGTTGTATTTCACAGGATTTGAAACATGAGCATGACATATTTTGGACTAAAACCGCGTTGTTAATAGCTAAATAGCACATATTTTCGTCACACACTGCATATATTCTATAATCCAGTACACAGCAAATGCTCATACAAAACAATGCACTCTTATAAGTTTTTAAATGCTAAATCTTTCACAGAAAAGTACAGAAACTGTAAGTGATTTACATGGGGTGGGACATCTCAGTCACTTAATAGCAACAATTAGGGCACAGGAAAACAGCAGAGAGTAAATAAAACAAGTGGAGAATAACATATTTGCTACACAAACGAGTAAGGCCTCATTGTTAAATCTTCACTGAGAGCATCTTCAGGCGAGAACCGATTACCTTGAATCCACATAAATCCTCATACTTGCATTATTGGCCGGTAGAGTTTGAGCGAGGTGACCAGGGTGCTCACGCCATGCAGGGTGTTCTTCGCAATAGTTCATTAGGTTTGTTTTGCACGACAAATTATGTGAAATATTTGCATTTTTAAAATAGTATAGTGTGTGTAATACGTGGTGCTACAGGGGAGAGAAATAATTATGTGGCTGTCGTAAAGAAGAGCCAGTATTTGGTCCATTGCAAGAAATTTATAATTGAAAGTGCCAATTTTTTCAATTGTATAAGTGAGTTTATCTTTGCAGTTGAGGACACCCAACCGGACACTGTAGGTTTACAAGTCACATTGTGTCAGGATTACGGAAATATTAAGTAACTTAGTGTCTATTTTTAGTTAGAAATTAGACGTATATCAATAAATATCTGTGTTTGTCTGCATGTATGTTATTTTTACGTTGAAAACATTCAAGCAAGTGGTCTTTGTAGCGTTCTCGATCTCACTGGAAAATTAATGACAGCTTCACTACGACTTATTTAGTTTAAGCACCAAATATTTAATTTCACACCACATACTATTAATTACAACTAAGTGAACTTGTCTATGACTCTGGGCTGCTGTACTCTGTATGCAAGAGAAGAAGACCGACAAGCATGATTATAAACCAACAACTTTGGAAATTGTGCCACTTATGCTCTTTTTTCGCTAAGAATAAGGACGCGCACATGAGATTTTCGGTAAATTTTAATATCTTGTTCAACACAACGAAATGGACCAAAATACACATTTTTAGCTTTACGTTAATTTTTCTCCGTGGTTTTGCGCTAAAGTTCCTGGGTTACATTAGAAACCAAGATGAAAGCCGAAATAGTTTCGGACGTGAACAATTCCAACACCCATTATAATTACTTCCGTTTTCCCTAAAAATATTTTTCCTTTTTTTTTAAAGTGAAAATATCACACAAAACCATTTATCGGAATCAATGTAATGATTGATTCTCAAAGTACTAGAACATTGGTAGAGAATCTATACCGTTGTATCGTTTAGGATGGCAATAATGAACTTATTAAAATTTATAAGTAATTAGGGAGCGAGCAAATAGCAACCATTTGCTCTTTATAAAAGGGCATTCTAATAACCAAGTCTGTCACCGTCTTAACTATTTCAATTTAGCCGTAGCTTCCGTTACACATTCGTTGTCAAAATGAGGATTAATTTTGGACCGTATTGGTAGTTGTGCTAATTTTCAGGAATTATTTTTGTAAAGAGAATAATCATCACTGGGAAATTAGTTATCAATTTTCTCTTCTTAATTTTGAATAAAATAATGAATACATCTCATTAATGTTAACTCAAGGAAGTCAACTTTCTTGTATGTTCAGTCCTGTAGAACCTAATTTTCAAAAATCAATTTGAAACTGCGATAATGGCAGAGGAGCTTATTTAAGAGTGCGTGGTATATGAATACACGTTAAACACGTCAGTTGAAATTTGCATACAAGATTATTGCAGAAAATACAAGAAATGGCAGTCTTAGAATTCTTTTTCTCCAGCTCTCTCAGCAAATCTTATGCTACAATTATGTATTACCTAGGCATAATGTAGTACGCTGCAATGTATAATACACATTTACCGCGTAAGCTAAACCTCGATAGAAATGCATTATTGCAGAAAAATAATTGCTCACAAACTTGATAATAATTGTTAATTAGGGTCGTTTTTTTAAAATTACGATTAATGTTTTTCAGTAACTGGTAAACTTCAATTAAGGTGTTTAGTTAATTTATGTCGCACGCTCTGTTGAAAATCTTGCCTTTTACAGTTTCCCTTTATGTGTTACACACGCGCACCTGGTGTTACGAATTGCAGGAAATGGTGTCATTTACTAATTTCATAATAATATAATGGCCAAAAGAAACATATTTGTTTTTTAAGTGGTAAAAGTAAGATATTTAAGAAAATGTATGTCTTGGAAAAAGTGACCGGGTGAAACAGTTTCTTTTATCCGTTGACGACTGTTCACGGTAAAGTGAGCACTTTTGAAAGCACTGAGTAATATATACTTGTATGTATCGCAGGGACATGATAAAACCGGAGATTTGATCAAATCCCTAAGGTAGATGATCAATTCACGGAAGATGTTAAAATTACAACTCTGTAGGGTGATTTCCCTAAAGAAAGTAAGTGATTTTATCAAGTCCCTTAACAGTTTTAGTGAAAAGATGAAATAAAGAAGTCAGGACTCGCCCAAAGCGTGGACATAAATGACGCACCGTGGCCGAGCCCCAGCGCCAGCAAGAGGGTTCACTACTGGTGTTGTGGTCATTTCAAGGCTCGCCGGCAATTTGTTATAGGCTATGAGGCTACCAGCTTCAAGTATAACATCTTTTCACTAAAACTGTTAAGGGACTTTATCAAATCACTTACTTTCTTTAGGGAAATCACCCCACAGAGTTGTCATTTTAACATCTTCCGTGTATTGATCATCTACCTTAGGGATTTGATCAAATCTCCGGTTTTATCATGCCGCTGCGACATATTCGCATTATGTATTCCTCCACCACATGTGAAATTGATGTCGCGATTGGCCTGGTTACGCTATTCATGCATCGGTCAAGCATAACTGTGCGGTTATTAGGAAAGTAAATATTTTACCAATATACTAATTCTTACATCATCATGCATTAAAAAAACAGAAAGCAAAATCAATAACTTTAGTATTCTAAAATGCTTACCCAACACTTTTAATTCAACGTGAAGACATGGAACTATTTTCCCCACCGTCGTTACCAACTTTACTGGGCGCATGCCCGTCAGTGAGCTCGTTAAAATACATGCAGGTTGGGGCAGTGACATTTTTCGTAGGTTGATTTCAAAAGAGCGCAATCAACCCGCGAACATCCTATAGGAACTGTAATTATCTTCTCTTCTTTCACTGTAAATGTTTTTTTTTTTGCGTGAAGTTCCATCGTTTACTTGTGTCCGAGTCGTCGCAGAATTAAGGTCACTTTAATTAGTTGACGACGTTATTGCGATGCTCAAAACGACTACCTCTGCTGGTACGAAATGTATTGGTTTCAAGTTTAGAAAGATAGTGAACAGCGGTGATTATTCGAAAACTTGCCTGCAGTCAGTGAATCACAATTTTCTGACGACGCTTCCTTAAGAAAATCTCTCCTTTCTGCGACAGTTGGTTACTCTGTCCCTCGAATCCCACAGCAGCATCTTCAGGAAATCTTGCAATCGCCACTTCCATTTCTCCTTCCCGGAACCACTCTTCCTCGGCCTCCGGCTGCGTGGGGGAGGGGGGTGGGGTTGGCCTCTTTACTTGTTTCTCTCTGGAAATGTATTTATTTACTCGGTCTTAATTGGCCCGCCTTCCGAAGGACTCTCTTACCACTTTCCTCTCCTGGTTTTTGCGAGACTTCTTTATTCTGAGTCCTGTTAAGTATTCGTTCACACCTAGTCAAGACTGACTTGTCAACGTGTGTAAGGATTTCACCCTTGGAAAAATTAATATTTCCGCAATGTTAAATTTTTTTTACAGAGTATTTTCTAATAGCGGCAAATATATAGAGTCCTCGAGTCGTCTTTATAGAGACGACTCGAGGATTGTATTGTACTGGTTTCTTACTTGGTGCTTTGATATACGTGAAACAAAATACAGTATTTCGTAAAGGATTGTAGTCAAGCCATGGGTCCGCGGTGGTGTAGTGGTCCGACCACTCGCCTCCCGACATTGCGAACCGGATTCGGTTCCCGGCGGGGTCACTCCCGGATTTTTGCACGTGGGAATCGTGCCGGACTTTGTCGCTGATTGGTGGGTTTTATCGGGGTTCTCCCGTTTCCCCCGTCCTTGCATTTCGGCACCGCTCCATACTCACCTTACTTCACCCTCATCGGCGCTCAAGACCTCGCTGTTAAGAGCCGTCCAAATCCCCCTTAACGACTTATGCTGAAAATGACAATGGTGCCCTTCTTCAACATTAAAAAAAAAAAAAGTGAACTGGTCGATACAGAACATCATAATGCAAACTGGCTGAGAAGAGACTCTCAGGATTGTTGTCTGTAATGAATTGAATTTTTTTTTGTATGTAAGTTTTATTTTTCTCTCTTTTTTTTAGCAAAAATAAAAAAATACAAGTTAAAAATATTATTTTGAGTCATTTGTAAATTTAGGTCATCCATTTTATGGATTAATGAATCTTCCCGTGAGCATGTACTCAAACCACTGGTATAGATGAATTTTACGAAATTAGACCCAACAAATTAGTAAAAAGCAGAGGCTTCACAAGGAGTAACTTAAGTTCTGTTCATACAAATATCTAAATTCACTTTAGCGTCCTTAAAAACGTTATTTCACAAAAAAAAACACGAGAAAATGTTTAATGATACCTATGATTTTCATTAAAATTATAAAATTAAGATATTACTTCATAAAATTACTTTAGATCCAGTTCGACGGACCACGTTCGATAAACATAGAATTAACAAATTAAGGCAATTTTTTCAGTGATTTTTTACCAAATAAATCTAAAAAATAGCTGCAGTAAGTAAATCAGAATACTTTATAACCCTAACATTATGACTAATAATTCAGAAAAAAAACTTTTTTAACTGTATACTTTTTTTTGTATAAAACACCGTATTAGTAACGATCCTTCTTTATGTATATTTTACTTATTGTATTGCAGTGCTACAGTTTACGTTAATAAGCTTTATTATAATGAAGCATTTGAAGGGTACAGGAGAAAAGGGATGATTGTCCATTGTTACAGAACATGAGGTTATGGTGTCATGTGTTAGAGAATTTTCAGTAGTGTAGGCATGCCAAAGCATAATGGTTAAAGGAAACGAGAGTCCGAAATAAGAAGCCTTGGAAGTACCACATCCAAGGGTGGAGTCCTTGGAAGTACCACCTCCAAGGGAGGAGCTTATAGTTTCCATTGCATTTTCTCAGCACTAGCAAATATGGACATTCATTTTTTTGCCACTGTGCCCTTCATTTGGTTTTGCGTGCTAGTATTTGTTTGTTCCGGTATCCCGCTCAAATTACTGCATTAGATTTGATGAAATTTCTACTGAAGTAATTACTTAAACCAGTTAAATTATTTTGGGTACACACCACTCCGGCACATAAACAGGAATACAATAATTTTTAACTTGGAAACTTTCTCTGTAGTCGATCATTTTTATAAGAAATTCATGTTAAATTGCGCCATTATATAATTTTTTAAAAATTTTAATCACTGTACTTTTTAAAATTGATGTTTATATCATCTCGGTCAGTTGCCGTACGAGTGAAGCCACGAGCAAAAGCTTAGTTTTACTTTAGGAAATTTTTTGTATCTAAGCATCCAACTGTTAAGGAAATTCATTGACGAAATTAACATTAATTATGTTCGTCGTGAGAAATTTAAACAATAATTTTCGATAGTTTACAAAACTAATAAATCAACGCAGTTTTCTAAAGCATACTTTGATAACTCAGAATATTAGATAAAGACGCTTTGGTTTTGGCATAGCGTAAGTTATTTAAAAAAATTTCTGGGGTTTGAAAGAAAAAATGGGGGTGCCTCTAATTCTCAAAACTAAATGCAACTGATCATAAAAATAATTAAAACATGCTTAAAATTTCAAATATATATTTTTTTTAGCATTTCATACTATTTAAGTACCCATGTATACCCGATTATTAATACCCTCATTTATTGTTAATTTACAGTATTTGAGCTAACTAGTTAAGTGGGAAAATCGAAAGAAAAAAACGAAGCACTGGCGGCCTGCTTTTATTTTTAACCTGTAAGCAAAGGAAATCCTGTAATAGTATACTCGTAACATAATAAAATTAAGTTATTTTTGTCACCATGTTTAATGCAACCATAATTTTTTTCGCATTAAGGTTATATTAAAATGTGAAATATTTCACTGGCTTTGAACGGAGATTACTTTCCGAAGCCTTTTACTTTGGATGTATTTCATTTAAGCATACGCAGCCGGACCACACACTGTTACTCTGAATAACCTCACAAACACTAAAAGCTTACTATCCTGGTGTGCTTAACTTCACAGTAATCCAAAAAAATTAATGAGGCATTATAAAGTTGATAAAGTAAACTTACTTGCAGCAGGAATTTTATCTCAGAGTGACGATAACGGGATGGAACAACATATTTTTTACCATCATTTGTTTTCCCCTGGATAATACGAACCAATATGAGTCGTTTTAAAACTCGTTAACCATGAAAACAAAAGAAATAATATCCTTCGAAAAATAAATTTATTACATATTGTAAACGGTATCTTTGAAGAGGAGTCGACGGGCGTATGCATCTGTTCAGATTAATAAAAAGTAACTTTATATGGCTTCGGATGCACTTGTATTAGAATGTAAATATTTTTATTACAACTTAATGCAGGATTAATTACTTACGGAAAGAATTCCAGTTTAATCTAATTGCGAAAGTTCCGTGTTAAGAGGAGGAGTAGCAGTAATTCTCAGCGAAGTAAATGTACAGGACATAACTTTTGTTTTAAAAGTCATATTTACTGACATCAAGTCTGCTAATCTCCACGTTTATTTCTAGTTTGACTTGTAAGCTTATCTTCGCTAGTTTTTTTCCTTCGTTTCTGTCGAATCGTGTATCTTTTCGCTGGAACGCGGCAAAAAAAGCTTTTCGTTGTTAATAGCTGACCAACTAACTCAATTTTTTTTTCTTAGCAGGATTTAACGTTTCCATTCCCTTCGACAGTGTAAATACCGCATAATTTTTTTAACCCCATTTTGTGTATGTCACCACGGGCATCCTTACGTAAAACAACTTTGTCAAACTGCGACGTGAGTCAATGAAAATTTGAAGACTCAAACTCCAGGGCTTTCATACTTCGCTGGTCTTCTTGCCAAAGGAAAGTACGTAGTCATGGTCCCACATACGACCTTCTCCCTTCCCGGACCTTGCCCCCGATGTATCGTTACTAGCGGTTCCTTTGCCTTCGTGACCTTAGGCCCTATCCTCCCGCTGTCCTCCAATGACAAAACAGGTAACTTGAGAACGGGAGATGGAGCGGCATGTGTCCGATAACACTAACTAATGCTATCCGGACTGATGCCACTTCTGTATACGGAAGAACAAATTACTTTGGAGTCGTTGCGCGAAGTTTCTGGTTATATATTCTGGGCCAGGTCAGTTTAGCTATATACACTGAAGCGCGAAAAAAAAAATCTGGTATAGACATGCGTATGCAAATAACAGAGGTTTGGAACCAATCAGAGTAACGCGATGCGGTCGGCAGCTAGATTGGTTACTGCTGCTACAATGGCAGGTTATCAAGATTCAAGTGAGTTTGAACGTGGTGTTATAGTCGGCGCACGAGAGATGGGACATAGCATCTCCGACGTAGCGATAACATTTGGATGTTCGCGTACGACCATTTCACGAGAGTACCGTGAATATCGGGAATCCGGTAAAACATTACATCTTCGACATCGCTGCGACCGTAAAAAAGATCGTGAAAGAACGGGACAAACGACGACTGACGAGAATCATTATACGTGACAGACGTGCGACCCTTTCTCAAATTGCCGCAGATTGGATTTGTGAACTGCCCTGCAGGATTCATGGTGTGAATTGCCTCCTGCATACCTTCAGACATTAGTCGAGTCCATGCCACGTTGTCTTGCGGCACTTCTGCGTGCTCGGGGGGACCCTACACGATATTAGGCAGGTGTACCAGTTTTTTTGGCTCTTCAGTTTATATGTATATCAGATGTAAGCCTGGCCTCCGACGTGTCTTACTTGTATTGAAATATACATACTGTTAGTGCCGCGACTTGCTGGCAGTTGAATCTACGTGGAGCAGGGTGGGGGTGGGGCGAGGGGAGAGTGAGCTATGCGCGCAACTTGATGCCGTGCTGAAAACATTAGTCCCCTATAGTCAGTTGCGCGTTGGCCGATGTGCGCCGAAACAGTTTGTACATAGCCGGGCCGTTGCTAATTCCAGCTTTCGCCAGCTGGGCAGTGCCGGTGGCACACCCGCAGATATCTAGTCAGGCGAGTCGACAGCCCTAGTGGCTCTTACAGTAACACAATGTGCACGCAAGAAGTTACGTTAAATATAGAGAGCTATTTTGGATTCCATATCCGAATGCCTAAAGAGTTATTCTTTTTGATCATTTTTTACAAAGTTTCTTACTTTCCAGTTAAACATACGATCTATAAATTATTTTACACGTGTTCTTTTGTCGTATTCTGTTTTCTGCCAGTCACTTTTCTTATTCACGCCCTAAGCACACAAGACGTTTTGCATAGTTGCAATGGTTTGGACTGGAACCGAAATTTTTTTTTTTAAGTTATACTTCTTTTGGGCGCGTAGAGGGTAAAAGTCTAGTGTGCAACGGAAGTTGCGCGCGCACAGTGTAACGAAATTCGACAGTGAACGTGGTGGTGATGTTTTTCTCGTATCTCGGGAAAAAATCAACGTATTCTTACAAAATTTGGCGAAGATGTTGTACTGTGTTAGGCCATAACAATAGATGTATTTTATTTTAGTCACGCCAAAGAAGTATAACTTCTAACGCGCGTACATAAGTACACACACCCATTTTTTTTTAACTGTCCATGCCGTAGTGAACAAATGAAAAGATCATTATGCGAAAAGGCGTGGTAAGAAATTATATGCATTTTTTTTTTCTGGCAATTTTTCTGACTAGGTAGGTGTTTTGGTGTCACGTTATGTTCATCTGGAAATTTGCACGACGATACACACACACACACCCACACACCCACCAACACAAACACACATGAAATTAACCCAAACCAAAGTTTATTGCGCAAACATATCAATACGTATATGCACAACTCACGCAAATTTTTATTGTGCACTATGAAAATTACGTTGTGGCACCTTTCGGTTGAATACGTACATTTTCGTATATACTGATTTCATTTTTAAAAAACGAACAGCGGCGTGTTCCATACTGTACTCACAGCAGTTATTTCAATTCTCTCCGATAGCCATGGACTTAAATTTATTACTATCTGCATGCTCTCTTCTTCCACGCCAGTTTTTATCGAGAAATTGTATCGTATTTCACAATAATTTACAAATGAAAATTATACAGGTAATTATTTTCGGTTACGAAATAAAATGAACGAGCGCTGGACTAAAAATTCCACGAACGGAATCCATGCTTCATTTCCGGTGAAGTCACAACTAACCGCATAGTCATCACTAGGAATACTCATCTAGAGACCCCACAAAATGGCGAATAGATCATGCCATCGGCGGTGTGAAAAAAAAGCTCAAAGCGGAATATACAAATGAAGAAAGCGGCGTTTAGGAATATGTCTTATTTCACAAGAAGAGCTGGTATTTACTATCAAAAATATTAATGGGGAACTTTACTGAAAACAATTCTTAGCTTAAATGTATGACGTAACCTATAGAAGGCTATAATATATTTTCGTGCCTGTTAATCTGACGTAAGCTCTAATATCTATTTAGACCTACATTTGCACATAGACCCAGTGCTATATTTAACTTCCTCTCGTTAAACTATTAAAGGACAAAATAATATAAGTGCTCTAAATAAAATTACTCAAAATTATGTTAACCTTCAATATGTGTGTTTAACCGTTTCCTCGCGATCTACCTTTTGTAGAGGAATATTCGCTTCTATCATCATGTCAACAAAACTTGAAACAAAATCTTATTTCTGAGCCTTTACCATATTTACTGTTTTTACACTTTCGCCTATCGATATTCGTTTACTTACTTAAGAATTTGTCTGATAATATAACCGTTTTTTTCGTTTTGTGCGTGTCGTTCGCAACATGCTTTTTTACACGTGTCTTTGCGTGTCTAATCAATCCTCACGTTGCAAAATTTGCACATCATAATTTTACCACGGAAATAAAAAAATATAATATCTTTCCGATTTCATTTCTCTTTCACGGTCAGATATTGAGAACGTTCTCGGCATTCTGCCAATCTTTAGCGTACACTCACAAATGCGATTGTATCGCAAAACTATTCTTTGCGAAGCGTCAACAAGTGTATGGATCGAAACGCGATAGATATGCACGCAAGAAACAGCGACTACCAATGGAAGTGGCAGGTAGTTAGGCCGTGTTCGAATTGGCACCTTTAGTTTACCAAAAAGTCAGGTAACCCGAATTAGTCGACTATAATGATGACGTAATTAGTATTTTAGTATTTAGTTTTTAGTATATAACGATTAGTAAATTTTACGAATGTGTCGAAGCGAAGGCAATACCACGGAATTCGCCTAAATTATTTTGCCCGTTTTCTTTTCGTTTACGATCGCGATAGTGTAAACAAATAGAATTCGCGGCACGAAGACGTACTTTCGCGTGAAAACTCGTGAATTTCGCGTTTGTGTCGGAACGAAGGTGAAATCGCGGAATTCGTCTAAATTATTATTTTTTCGCGTTATTTCGTGCACTTCGCATCTCTCCATTTTTCGGGGTCCCTGCTCATAACAGTCGCCCTTTCTGTGTGATTTGTCCGTCACGTATAACCCCGCGGAAAAGTTTCAAGAGCTGGTATCATAATTTCGAAATGTCTCCATCGTACTTCTGAATTTAGTTATGGTCTGTATATTTTCTGTGCTTCTACTAAGTACCCTAATTTGTTTGGAAACTCTGACGTCACAGTTTCTGTAACTAAACAACGACATTGAAGGTTTTTTCGATTCTATGAAAAGTGGAAACGCTGTCCCGCAGAAACCTGTGATTGTAAAAAGAGTTAAAATTATTTAACTTTGTATAATGTTCAGATACTGGAAATGGTATTATTATAACTGGATCCAGTGTCCTAGCTCGAGGAAACCACGGACTATTAAATCTTCACAGACAAAGCAACTAAATAACTTGGTAGACCGGATGCCAATACCGTTACATTTAAGTACACAGATAAAAGTTTAATGTTGTGCCGACAGTATTAATGCTACAAGTACAGTAACTAATGTGGCTGTAAATCAAATATGCTGTTAATCTATTAATCTTATGTAACATTAAGTGTATCAACGTTGCCTCCTTACTGTAGTTTACTGTCAACATTAAGGTAATGTTTATGTTTTGGCAACAAAAATTTTTTTTTAATGTTAAATTTGTTGTAATATAATATACAATGCAATATTATAAGTTTGTTATATTGTTAAGATGGCAACACTGTAAACAAATGATTAGCTATCAAGCTACCGTTGTAGTGTCATGGCGCTATGTGCCTTGTTGAAATTACATTGTTCTTTCTTAAAACTAATAAATAGTTTATTCAAGTGATCCGGAGTATTTCTTTATACAACCTACAAAATTGATGTTAACATTTGTGTTGAAAATTTTTCTTGTATTTTCTTTGCTTTAAAAAAATTATTCAGATGTAAAATAAACACATAAAAATAAATATTACCAAAGGTGAAAAAAAGACGGTTTGGATGGGAATCTAATCCGCGCCCGCAGTGCTTGACGATGTCCACCTTACGAAACCAAACATCCTACGAACTGTTGTATTTTAACATGTCTGAATGTGTTTCATTCTGTGGGTATTCAGTACAATATAACGATACATTGCAGTTCTCTTTCGTCTCGTGAAAAATACTCCGTTCTCTATAAATATATGCGTATTTGGCGCACATTAACTTATTTTGCAAGGCTTGAGAGCTGGTCTAAGCTACATTCAGTTCTGATATTATGATTTACAATTTAAATATAGTGTTTTCAAGTTACGAGGTTATCCCTGGTCACCGCTAATCGGCATTTTACGACGTCAAGTCAGCGTAAACTTGTGTTGGCTGGGGATTACTTCAATGTCGCAGTAATACAAAATGTTTTCTTCTTCGGGTAACTTTTAGCGTAATACAACATTTGGTTTCGGCAACGTTACTTAGAGGCCTTATTAATATTAACATTTCTACAGTATATTTGCAATATAATAATGTAAGATTTTGTGAATGGTTAAGTTTATTATTTTTTGACGCAACGTTATTAATTTTACAACAATATTCTAGATTTTTTTCCTGCGCCTTATCGCCCTTTGGCTAACTTCAAATAAACACTTTCCTTGGATTAGTACACATTATGCATCTGCAGTCGCTTCAGTTCAGATCAGTGTGGGTCCTGTAAATGCTCGTGGCAAAAAAAAAAACCGAACAGCGCATAGTTTTTTTTTTATGTTGAACGCCTCAAGGCTATAAAAAGTTCTATAGTAAATACTCTGTTTAATTTTGACAAGCTTGAACGTTCATTTGTTTTGGTCATCCTTAGGGTGATAACGGTGAAGGGACCAGACACTACACCTTCAACAGTTTCTTTTGGCGTGTCCATTTGTACATGGGGTACGTGATATATATTGTGGTTGAGAATTTATTCTTTGCTTCTGTTTATGCGACTAGACTAATCCGTTCTTGGTTTCTTCCGAATTTTATTAGGCCTTGCTTAAGTTCTATTTTCGGGGTACTCACTACATATCTCTCCGCCACGTGAAACGAAACTTAAGCATGCCTGGAAGAAAACGTCAAGGAATTACCAACCAACCGTTTTTGTGTGCTGGTCGGATAATCAAATTAAAATTAATTTTTATTTAACAATGGAATGTGTTTTTAAAATTTGCATTCCTGAAGATAGAAAAGTTTACCTTACAAATTAAGAAAAACAAAAAAAACTCTTACCTAGGAAACTTTTTATTAGCAATTATCAGCATACCTCTTCCCTTTCAATTTTTAATTCGAACTGACTATAAAATAAGAATTATAATTTATGTTACGGTAATGTTAACAAAAGTATGGAACGCCTGTTGTTTATTATTTGCATGGGAAAAAACCAAACATGTCATATGTACATATGGGTGATTTTTCAAAGCGCTTATTAGTAGAAGTGTGGAGATGCCGTAACTATAAATCGGGACGAACACTGGACATTTTAAATGCATATCATGGAACTGTACCAGCATTTTTCTGCAATGGGGAATGAGAAAACATATTTGGAAAACTAAACCTGCAACGTAACAGGCCGGGGTGGAAACCTCGACCACCCACATGTGAGTCAATCTGCTCTGGGTGTGAGAATAGCATGGACATCATAATGCCCGTCTAGTGTGACAGGCACCTCTATTGTTTCATATTCTCTCATATTTTTATGAAGTTCACATGCGTGCTAATTTTGGTCCTCCGCACGGATCATTTTACTGTTGTGGTATTGTCTAAATAACGTTTTGGTATTGTGTTGGTGGTAGTTGATCCAACGAGGGCAGAGATCGCGCGCACAACAACACCGCGTGGCAATTTGGAAGCCAGTTTGGTCTCCGATATTTTCGCCGATATTGTAGCGCTGGAAAATTGCATTATGCTGCGACGGCCACACAATGCATGTTGGCATTCGCAGAAGCTAATGCAGCTTTCGGTAAGTACAGCATTCACGTGGAGGTACAGTCACTGAATGGAAGTAACAGGCACAGTTCGCTTCGGAAACCTTAGACTATTTATTCCTCTAGAAGTAAGGTTGCACGAATCCAATTGAATTTTTTTTTTTTTTTTTTGGTGACGGTACATGGATTTCAGGTGATTGAATCCCCGCATTTGGCACACAGGTCTTTCAACTCCATGCACATACAATTTGCGTTCTGTGTTTCGCAGTTTTGTAATTTATGGTCGATGCAACTTCGACTTGGAGCGCAAGGGAGCATGACGGCAATCACTCTTTGAGATCGCCGCATACAGAATGCCAAGGACGTCAGCTCAAGCGGACGAGGTATCATGAGATCCACCTCGGCAGCGACTTTTAAAAGCCAGCTGTGAGGACCTGGATGAAATGCAAGGAATTTAGACAGGGACCATGTCTTAATTTATGTCGCCTCTCTCAAATTAGTCATTTTCGTGTATGCTATTACCATATTAATATTTAGGACGCATTAAGCCATATATACATTATATAAAAATTTCAATTTCCGACTTTCTAGTTAAAACAAATTATTTGTTGAGAGCAATCTATATTAGTGTCATAATCCTTTTCTGAGATGGCACTTCCCACAATTAAACTCATTCCCGTTTGGTAGTCTAAAGTAACACATCTTTCCTCTGATATTTTCGATAATTTAGCAACCAAGTAATTCTAGTTCACTAATACCGAACTGCATTCATCAGAAGCACAATGAGAACGATTGGATTTTTATACAACCCTTCTCACCAATAGTGGGAAACTTAGAAATATTATGATATATTTTTCGAAGACTCTTTATCATCGAGGATTTCATATCCACTATNCAATAGTGGGAAACTTAGAAATATTATGATATATTTTTCGAAGACTCTTTATCATCGAGGATTTCATATCCACTATATTAATACTTTGGTAAATGCACTGTTAATTGCTGGAGATTCACCGGTGGTGGTCCAAGTCTAGAAAAAAGTGTTAAAATCACTTGGCACCACAGTGTATTTACAAGTACGTGGGATTCATTGTTGAAATGTTTGGTATAGAAGACGTAGGACAGGAAATAGACAAATCACAGTACAGGAAACTACTGATACGAGACCATCTGCTAACGTTATTGGAGGGACAGTAGAGAATGTTTGATTCGTCAAGGGGATGAAAAAGGCGCGAGNACGAGACCATCTGCTAACGTTATTGGAGGGACAGTAGAGAATGTTTGATTCGTCAAGGGGATGAAAAAGGCGCGAGGCTGGATATATAGTCAGCATCGTGTATTGTGGATTTACGTTAATTTCTCTTCAGAATTAGTCATTTTTGTGCGAATTCTCCTAAAGAATGCCTTGCTTGACATTTTCCAAGCAACACGAAGTGTGTACGTGCATTACTTGCGGCTTTGCCACGTACCCGAGGATCTTCCCTTGAATCGCCAGCCAGCTCGTGAATGGTTCTGACGCATTGGTCCGAAACGAAATACGTGATTTGTTACTTATCCCCGAACTCTGTTCTGTCGAATGGGAACACCTGTCAGGTTTGAAAATTAGTTGTTCTAATTGAGTTGTTTTTCCTCTAGGCGCCGGTGTTTCTCCGTATGTCTGCCAGGAGTTCTGGATTACCAGTAGTTCTGAAATATGCATTTAGAAGACTTTCAATGAGCATGATTGTCGGAATCTGATCATCAAAATCAATATGTTGGTCATAGGCGACGGGCACACTATTTGCATCAGCTTCCAACACAGCAAAGTGAATGAAAAGCCCATCGCACCAAACGCTTTGAGAAATAGGGTTATGTGGTTAAATGTTATATGGCTCGAGAACTCGGACTTTTATACTGCCCGTTACTAGCTTTTTGTCTTGCAACACGATTAACGTGGAAACTGGTCATTTCAAGGTGGCGGGATGTTTAATTACTCCGTTAAAATCGACAATAGTTTTATTAAAACAATGTTTTCAATTTGGGCTTGTTTCGGTGGTTTGTTGGATTGTCTCCGCTAAAAGCGCTGCGCTGATGCAAATTGAACTCGTATTACACGTTATAGTTTCTTGTAATAGTTTTGATAGTGCGATGGTGGCGCCGCCGCGCGCGTCGTTTTTGGATTTGCTCCTCTGTAAGGCGGCCTGCNTGGATTGTCTCCTCTAAAAGGGCTGCGCTGATGCAAATTGAACTCGTATTACACGTTATAGTTTCTTGTAATAGTTTTGATAGTGCGATGGTGGCGCCGCCGCGCGCGTCGTTTTTGGATTTGCTCCTCTGTAAGGCGGCCTGCTCCTTGGCCGACTCGGCTCCCCTCCTGTTTCCTCCCCTCAATTCTCTCTCAATTCTCCCTCCTTGTACGTGAGCTTTTTTTTTTTACTTGAGGGGCTAGTTTATATAAAATGTTACACGCCTTGTGCAGCCTTCATTCTACGCCTCATTCTACGGCTGTGAAGAAGATCGTCGGGTTAACGCCTGCTATAGCTAATTTAAATTGTAAAATGAGCTACAATTGTCAGTTTACCCGTCCTTGGATGAGACTGCTATGAGACGCCGTTTAAATAATGTAGTTGCGTGAGCGGCTGATTGTGCNCCTCAATTCTCTCTCAATTCTCCCTCCTTGTACGTGAGCCTTGAGGGGCTAGTTTATATAAAATGTTACACGCCTTGTGCAGCCTTCATTCTACGCCTCATTCTACGGCTGTGAAGAAGATCGTCGGGTTAACGCCTGCTATAGCTAATTTAAATTGTAAAATGAGCTACAATTGTCAGTTTACCCGTCCTTGGACGACGCTGCTATGAGACGCCGTTTAAATAATGTAGTTGCGTGAGCGGCTGATTGTGCTGGAGCTTGTAAGGCGGTGAGTCGTGGTCGCAGATTTTCATTTGTGGGTCAGTTGAGGGTTTTTTTAATAATTGCGTGGCATAGTAGTATGCTTGTCTTGAGCTTTGCAGTGAGTTAAATTTTTTCTAAATTCTGGTTTTGGACGCCTGCCTAAATTGTACTTTCGGACTAACTAATTTCTTGCTTCTCTGTATAGTTCCAGTTGCTTTAACTTGTTGTATATAGTTTTTTATCTGCGTCTCAATAATTTACTTAACGTTTAATTGTCGCTACCGTGCTACCACGACTTACACGTTGGGCGTAGTCTGTTGAAGTATTTCAATTGTCGTCGTCGATTGTTTTATTCGATTGAGCTATGGTTAGGGTCTACCGGCTGCCTCCATCGATTCACTATTTTAATGTAATATTTTATTTCAGATTTTGACTTGTATTTTTATGTAAAGGAGGCTTTACTGGGCCTGAAAGCTGCCATCCTTTAGTCAAATTGCTCCACCAAATACCTTCAATTTATCTAGTCGTCAATGTAACTATTTGTATTTTAGAAACGTTTTAATATTACTCTGCTCGTTTTTTCAAATTAAATATTTATTGTATANCAATGTAACTATTTGTATTTTAGAAACGTTTTAATATTACTCTGCTCGTTTTTTCAAATTAAATATTTATTGTATATTTTGGAGTAACGTAATGATTTTGAATAGGCAATTACGCAGTAATTTTATCAATTGTATGGTCGTTTGAAATATTTCTTGCCATCAGCGTTACTTTTAGATATTTTGGAAACGTTATTCACTACTTGTCTGGTTTGCCAGTTAAATATTTATTGTGCTTTTGAGCAACGCAATAATTTTGAGAGAGCAATTTAAACTATTTCCTATGAGTATTTAAATCTATATTGTTTGCATTGTGAGCCTTTGGCGTTTATAATTTTACATGTCATATTTTTTTTATAAATGTTCAATGCAAACGTTCAATCGTAAGGGGCTGCTAACTTGTAAAATATTTTGAAATTACAGGGCTTGAAAGTGACNGTAATAGCGATGGAAGCGATACCCATCAGCACCTCTAATAAAGAAAGCACATCTTTACAAGTTACAAATTCGAGGGGGCCGCGGTTGGCGTAGTGTCTAGAGCGTTCGCCCCCTACAGAGTCCAGTTCCCGGCGGGGTCACTCCAGGATTCTCGCACGTGAGAATAGTGCCGAACGATGCAGGTAGTCGGCGAGTTTTCTTGGGGATCTCCCGTTTCCCCCAACCCTTGCATTCCAGCGCCGTTCTACATCAACCTCGTTTCTCCCTCATTGGCTGTCCAGAACACGTTGTTACGGGCCACCCAAACGTCTCCTCTCGGTTCACACATTCGATAGTATGTTCGAGGTACCACTTATTGAAAAATCACCTAATTGATGGCGTGTTTAGTTTTTCCTAAATACGTCACGTATCACAAACGTTTTATACTTACGTCAGCATAAGCGTATCTTATTTTTGTTTATAATTTTACTTTTATTTTATATTTAAATTATGAAACATAGAGAAAATAGTATTTCGGCAATGTCCAGTAAGAAATAGTCCTCACACTAAATAAACATTATGAAGATGAGTTGTCCCTCTGGTGTAATTCTCTAGACTTAGTTAAGCTTTGTTTGCACGAGGCGGAGAGAATAACCTGGAAGTAGAACTTCAGCAGGGGTTCAGAAAATGTTGAAATAACCACGGACGAACCATATGCCATATTTTATAGGTTTTTGCGGCTCGGCAGATAGTGCATTTGGAGCAGAGTGAGATATCTGTGCTCGAAGATTGGCCGGAGGTGTTGCAATTGACACGGCGACGTCAGCTCGAAGTGGAGGAAAGATAAGATGGCACAGCGGATGCGCGGTACTTGCGCCAACACCCCCCCCCCCCCCCCCC
>NQII01000600.1:357081-443959 GCA_002778355.1 Clitarchus hookeri
CCCCTCGCCCCTCCGCTAGGGGCACTCAGGCGGACGTACGGCGTGATTTGCAGGCGCTATTGGCCGCCGGACAACGGGAAGCTGAATTTCAAACCTTATTGTGCGAGCCCCGATCAATGACGCGAATTGCTTCTCCTCCCGGGCGACCTCGTGGTCGCAGCCCGATAGTCGCTGCTCCCTGCTCGCAGACCTCGCGCGCAAATCCCCTGCCGACGTTCGCTTTATCCCGGTTTGCAAAGCGACGTGCTTTCTTCGTGCTATCGATTCATATAGACCTCGGCCGTGACCTGCAGAACCTTGCTGTACATATAGTGGTTGTGTTCACTGAAGAGCGAGTGAGTGATGAAGTTTGAGCGGCTCTTAGCATCGAGGTCTTGAGAGTTGATGCAACTTGAAAAGTGAAGTTTGTATGTTATATCTTCGTAACTACACAACCGACTCCTGGAAAATTTGTAGGTTATGTTCTTATAAGCCATTTAAATGGAAAAGGCACTTATTTTATACATGGTGGCTATGTAAACATTGTAGGTATGTTTGCAATATCTACCATACTGTTTTTACAACTTCGACCAAACTTGCTATACTGAAATTATCCTTCACAAGCATCAAATTTGTCAATATATAGAAAGTTTTGTACGCCATTTTGTAAGATAGCGTCATGTGAAGATAAACTTTTAATGTTATATATCGGGAAACAATCAACCGATTCCTACCAAATATGGCAAATAATACAATGGTAGGTCATGTGAACTGACGTGTTTTAGTGGATCAGACTATTATTTTCAAAATGGCAGCCCCAGAGCCTGTTATTTCCTCCATTTGGTAAGATAGTGCCCCAGGAATTAGTAAAGTTTTGTCATATCTCGGGAAGCAATCAACCAATTATTTCCAAATTTGGCAAACCAGTAATACTGTTGTATGCTATATGAATTGACAGGCTATAGAGGGCCAGCCGCTTATTTTCTTAAATAGCACCCATCTATACATATCTACGAAACAATGTGACTAATTTCAACCTAACTTTGTATGCTGACAGTATCTGTGCAAGCATCAAATGAACTGACATACAAATTCATTTGTCCGCCATTTTGTAAAATATCACCACATGAAAAATTAAGTTTTCGTGACATATATCGGTAAACTATGAACTGATACCCACCAAATTCAGACGTTAAGTTATACTTTTGTAGTCTATCTAATTGTATGCGACTTTGTGAGTTATTCACATATTCTCATAACCACAGCAATGTAAACATTTTATATCAGTGTGCCATATGTCGCGAACAGCTTCAAGGGGCCGCGGTGGCTGAGGGGTAAGACTGCTTACCTTCCACCAAGGCGAATGGGATTTTCCTCGGATTTTCCTAAGTGGGAATCGTGCTGGACGATGACGCTGGTCGGCGGGTTTCCTCGGTAATCTCCGGTTTCCCCCGCCCATGTATTTCGGCGCTGCTCCATTCTTATCTCATCTCGCTCTCATCGGCTCTCAAGACCTCGGTTGTTCAGAGCCGCCCAAATTTCTCAACTCAAACGCCAAACAATTCCAACCGACTTAATATGTAACAGTATTATGGAAAAACATAGAATGTGCCAATAAATGTCCGTTTTGTTCCCCAATAATTAAGATACCACCATATAAGATAAAATGAGCTTTTTGTCATGTACATGGACAAATTACCTGATTCCCACCGAACTTTTCACACTAGCAGTGCTACAGGAGACCATGTTTAAAGTGTGTCTGGCTGTAGTTACAGTATGGCTGCAATATAAATAATATAGATGAGTTTGTCATATTTATTTAATAATTTTACATGTTTCAGTATCGACTAGAAGCACTAGATATGCCTATACAGTGCCAAATAAGAAACCAAAGCTGTTATGCCATGCCTCGGGAACCAGTCAAGCTATTTCCACCA
This sequence comes from Clitarchus hookeri, assembly GCA_002778355.1. Lineage (NCBI taxonomy): Eukaryota > Metazoa > Arthropoda > Insecta > Phasmatodea > Phasmatidae > Clitarchus > Clitarchus hookeri. The sequence goes on from NQII01000600.1 coordinate 358,998, forward strand.
AATTCTACACACAAGTAGTGTTACGGTAGGCCATGAAAACTTAACATTATTTAAGTGACTCACACACCTGTTTTCAAAATGATGTTATCTGCAAGTCTTTGAAGTTGTTAATCCTAGTCTGCCAAAACTTTAGTTTCATTACTATCGAAGTTGATGTTACGAATCCTATCTCCGTGATGTAAGTTGCACGCTAGTTTACCGTACGAGGCGTTCACTTTTCGAGTCCCAGGTAACGACACTTGTGTATTTGTGATATTCTCACTAGTATTGCGTTTTTTTTTNAGGCGTTCACTTTTCGAGTCCCAGGTAACGACACTTGTGTATTTGTGATATTCTCACTAGTATTGCGTTTTTTTTTCTGGTCGCATTTCTAATGATGTCACTATCAACGAGACATCGAGACCCACCTACCATCTAACCGTTTANTTTTTTTTTCTGGTCGCATTTCTAATGATGTCACTATCAACAAGACGTCGAGACCCACCTACCATCTAACCGTTTAATAACTTCATAAAAATTATTTTCATCCATGTAAAGGAAAATGGGCTCATTGGTTATATTCATAACGTATTGTCTTTTGATAGAACCACCTGTATTCAACTTATATTACTTCAGTTTCCACAAATATTTTAGGTTTTTTGAAAAGTAGTTAAATATATTTTTTTATGCGAGTAATATATATTCCCGTGACATTAGATTACTTTTTTTTTTTTTGAAAGCATGACGCTGTTGAAAAACCAAAGTGTAAAGGCATATTCACGTCGCTATTTATTCCTGAAGAAACCACCTGTTGCATGCGCACGGACGTGTTTGTGTTGAAGAGTTTAGTAAATGTTTTCTTGCACGCGATTCTGGTCCTCCCATGGCGTGCACCGTTCTCCGCCCCGCCACAAGTTTAATCTTTTTTTTTTCTAGGCTCACAGGTATTTTCGGTCACTCGGTTCCAGGCGAATTTCAGTGCTCGGCAAAATTCCTTGTTGCCTCTATCTTCTACGCGACCTCGGCAGTTTTCACGCGTATTTCACACCAATTTTTGACGTGTTTTTACAGTGTGTGCTATTGTCCATTATTACAGTTCGACTTTTTTTGAGAGGCAGTTTTGTCCTAACGTGTTCGGTAGTATCGTGTTTCCTGATGTAGAAAAACTCGTTTTGCATTTTTCCATCCTCTTTTTAGCGCCAAACACATAGATTGTAAACGTGCTCCATATATGCAATAGTTCAATATTGCAATGTTTTGTTATTCAATTACTGTTTTGGTGGTTGTTGTGTGTGTCTGCCGTTTTTAATGAATTCCAGAGTCCCTTTTGGCGTTGTCTGTAATTTTATGTTTACTATCCTGCGCACTTTAGGCTACAGATATCATTTTAAAGTATTTCACTTTATGCGATTTTCAACATCAATTTTTAATTTNTCCTGCGCACTTTAGGCTACAGATATCATTTTAAAGTATTTCACTTTATGCGATTTTCAACATCAATTTTTAATTTAATGATTCCTTTCCAAAGGCTGTTCATGGTAAAGTGAGCACTTTTGAGGCCCCAGTCACCTTTTTTCTTTCAGGGATTTTTTTTTATCCTTCAACCACCTTTTAAAATAAATATTGTCATGTAAGTAATAAACACAGCGCGTGGTTAACGTCTNTCCTGCGCACTTTAGGCTACAGATATCATTTTAAAGTATTTCACTTTATGCGATTTTCAACATCAATTTTTAATTCAATGATTCCTTTCCAAATGCTGTTCATGGTAAAGTGAGCACTTTTGAGGCCCCAGTCACCTTTTTTCTTTCAGGGATTTTTTTTATCCTTCAACCACCTTTTAAAATAAATATTGTCATGTAAGTAATAAACACAGCGCGTGGTTAACGTCTAAGACTAAAATAAAATATATTTATTGAATATTATCCTAAATGAGAGGGCTTTCAAAAGTGCTCAATTTAACGTCAATAGCTTATAATACCGTTGCCGACATTTTTATCCACAAAAAGGAACAGGAATCCATTAAACATTGTATCTGTCTCTGAAAACCTAAAATGATTCTTTTTTATATTATTATTGTGTTTTTTACGTATGAGGTTTTGTTCTCTAGAAGTTCTGCGCTAATCACAAAAAGAATGAAAGTAAAATTTTTTTTTTTTTAATGAAACTCTAATTTTGAAAAGAAATAAATTTATTTGAAACGGTCATGCAAACGAAGCCTTTCAATGTTCGTCTGTTTTCGTCGTTAATGTGTTCTCCCTTCCCATTCGTCGATAACCGTGATGCTCTTTTCTTTTCAACTTTAAAATTACTTTTGCTTGTTTTCGTATCCGCGCTTTGCCGCCAGGTTTGCCGAGTAGGTAGAGGCAATTTTTAAAAAAATAAAATTCCTGGAGAGAAGTGCACCAATTGCTTTTGTTGGCTTAGGAAAGGAAATAATGAGAAGTTGGAAAATTACGCACGGCAACGTCGCACAGTGTCTTGGTGTGTGAAATGTATGCATATGGCAAGACTCGATATTAAGAGAATAGGCGAGTGATTTTGAAATTCTCGAATTCACGAAGAGCTCTTATAAGTTTTTACGTTACCTCTTAATATGATAGAATTCAATGCGTATGCATAAAATGTTTTCCAACAAAAATTAATAACAATTGTATTAATAGAAAATTTTTTCATAAAATTAGGGAAATAAAGTTATCTGCAGTAAATGCTGGGAAGTAAAATTGAAACTTCGAAACGCCTTAAATCCCTGCAATGGTGTGATCGTATGCATACGCCACGTTGTGTATATTCTTATTGAACTCTTATTTTCTGTTTTCATGTTTAGTTGCATCGTGTCGAATGTCGCTTGTATTCTTCTTAGCTCGTTAAAATAACGTTGTCTAATATTTGCGAATCTAGGCTGTAGATTAATACAAAAAAAAACTATTGTTTCGCCGTTTTTTAAATTTTAATGCGTGCTATTTGAGTAGCCAAAATAGTTTTTCAACAAAAGTTTGATTCACGCGCCTAGAGTTAGTAATCTCACTACGTCTACAAAACGTATTCAGACTCAGAACAGCTAATTCAATACCGGGAACACTTTTTACCTATTAAAATGTCCTACATCTAACTACACGTATCTTAACGAGTTTCGTATGATTAGCTACGTTTATTTCTATGCTTGCTGCAGATAGCACATTTTCTTATGAAAAGTCTCACGCTATGGGAACACGTTTTACCGATGCCAAGGTAAATGCAGACGGACTGGAAATACCTAAGGAGAGTATTGCATTCAAATGAAAATACACTTTAATTCTGAACACTATTTCAGTATAGACATTAACAGTGGAAAAAAATGAAGTCTGTAAATGTATAAAAAAAAAAAAATATTTTTAAAGTTTGTTTTACAGGTAATTGTTTTTGTCAAAGTATGGGAATTTATTTTTTAGTGTTTGGTAGCTTTGGTGAATCACAGATGTACTGATGATCCGGATGCGCTGCATCGATCCCGAAGGCAGTGTCCCTGGCTGGTTCAACTGCCGGGCTGAGGTGGTCGGTAGCTCCGGGAAATTTGCGGAGATCGGTATTCTCGGCGCCCCATGGGTACATCCAGGACGTGGCAGATGGTAAACAGCTGTATATGTATGTTACATACGTATCTCGGCTACACACGGCTTCCGTAGCGGCGGTTCTGCGAACTGCACTTGTTTTCTGATCGGCTACTGCCTACTGCGAAAAGGTTCCTCATTGTCTGGGCTGCCAGTTGGCGATTAATCTGCCAGGCGCTGATGGCGAACGCCGTTCCCGACAATTAGACAAAATATGAGGTTGTAAGTAATAAAAATCACAATAAGTGAATCAAAATTGTTAATATCATGTTAATATTAATCAATATTTTACTGGAAATTGGAAAATGCCGTGGATCAATGACGTGAAGTCTAGACAGAACAACCGTTTGTTTAACGAATCCGTTGTAATTTGTTTATAGGCTGCTTCTACTGCACAGACACAGTTCTGNACAATAAGTGAATCAAAATTGTTAATATCATGTTAATATTAATCAATATTTTACTGGAAATTGGAAAATGCCGTGAATCACTGACTTGTAGTCTGGACAGAACAACCGTTTGTTTAACGAATCCGTTGTAATTTGTTTATAGGCTGCTTCTACTGCACAGACACAGTTCTGTCCTGGAATTGGATGGCCATGGTTGGGCCCTCCCTTTGTAGCTTGTTTATTATTTACTCAGCACATTCGGGTAGTATCAAACAAGTCGTTATTCTGTTGCGGAAAAAAGTGCAAATGTACAATCTCAGAAGTCTAGCTAGCTTGCCCCAGAATGAATCCGCAAAACTTTTATATCTCTGTAGGTTACAAATTCATAGGATTATTTCATATGTTGTGTTCTATAACTAAGTTAAAACTATTCCAATCATCATTATACTTAAAGGTAATGAATATGAGCAGGAATTATAGTAATGTTAACATTTACTATTTCTTGTATATTATCTACATATCATATTTTCAACTTTACTGTTCAATGTTTTCGAACAGAAAATAATTAATCGTAACAAAATCTGCTTGCAAATTATGCATCGAAATAACTACTCCCAACATCAGGCTACAGATTACAAAACTCGTATCGGTGACGTGAGTTATCTAACATTTTAAAAATCTTACGTGAGTGCATTTGGTACTCTCGCTTGATGGGTGTTGGTACATTTAACTTTTTAAAGGCATTTTTTACTGGATTGACTATTTCGGTTTTAGTATATAGACCTAAGAGTTACGATCTTCTGTTCGACGCATGAATTGTTGTTAAGTGCCAAAAAATTGTCACTTCAATGAGGTGCCAGATCAAGCAATGTGACAAATTCCATGACATGTTCCTTACGATTCATAAGACCACATTTTATAAACATAGTTACAAATGTTTGTAATTTTGTTTCAAATCGTAAAAAAAAAAACCACAATGAAACAGAGATAACATATAAAAGTCTAAAATTGATTATGCTGTCTGAAGAGCGTAACTAGTGTCTGTGGATTATCTTTCTCATTGTGCCGTATTGGATGGTCACATTCCTGAAGATGAACAGCGGAACTTAAATTTACCACATTTATCATATTTCTAATAAACATAATATTTGTGTCTCAAAATGACAAATGCGCTAAAATATTTTGACATGCGTTTTTTCTAGTTGCATGATTCTAATGCTTTGAAATTAGTAGTAACATGATAACAGAAACATGAAACAGCGTTTTTTAAAACTGCCATTATCCAATTTTTTTAATATTTAAAATGAGATGATGGTTGATGCTGGCTAAGGTGGGGGCATCTGCACTCCTAAGGAACAGTAGATGTTGCAAAACAGCCACGGTTGTCTGCAAACGTTTCGTTATCCAGTTCGCTATGTAGCTTCCTTTATCCATCTGAAGAAATTTCGCAGCAAAACTAGCCATATTTCACAACGGCCATGTCCAACTTTAGCTATTATTCTTGGTAAGTGGCCTTATTCACAACAGAGAAGCTATATTAAATAACCGCCTATAATATTATTTCAAGTATTTTGGACCAAACTAGCCGTATCACTAACATTCATCTGCTAAACTAGCACTGCCCATGGTTTTGCTGCAAAAGTGTAATTATTCAGATTGTTTTATTTAATATCTCATTTGCATTGTTGTAGAATCTACGTTTTATTTACAGTCAACCACAGTATAACCAACTTTCATCATTTTAAAAAAGTATCCATAAAGTTCTCAGTTTTACGTAAGTTAGCAGTTATTTTTATTTCTCGAAAAGCACCTATGTCNCCGCAGTATAACCAACTTTCATCAGTTTAAAAAAGTATCCATAAAGTTCTCAGTTTTACGTAAGTTAGCAGTTATTTTTATTTCTCGAAAAGCACCTATGTCTGATATGGACAGTCTTAAAATTCACTGCTTACAGTAACGATAAAACTGTAAAAAAAGAAAAGGTCTCAGGTTTTATATGTTTATAGTGGTGCTTGTAATGATAGACACAATTTTCGAATGTTGCAGTGACTGACAAACACGCAGGAATAATATAATTGCAGGCTATTTTCTTACAGCGAGAGAAAGACTTTGTTTCAGGCACCAAACAAATTTGTTTGAAGAGTATTTCTTAACACTTAACGAAATTTTGTTCACTAAACCAATCTGCTCTTATAGGGCTCTTAGAAGTGCTAGTTTCCCCGTGAACGGTCTATAACGTCGCTAGTGTGAAGACTGGGCGTCCTGAATCAAGCCCCCCTCCCTCCCATCCTCGAGAAGCACTTGGAATGCTTCCAGGCCGCCGATAGCTCGCGCGGAATGTGGAGCGGTTCTATGGAAGCCGTAATTGCTCGCCGAAAGACCGGGCCCATCCACCACTCCCTTACGGCTACATTACTCAGGAGATTGATCTCTACGTGTTTCAATGGGGACCCCGCCATCGTTCTCTCCCGACAATGGTGGCCTTGTGCGGGTGGAATCTCAGCAGTTGACGGCGGCCCGTAATTTGCACTGCAGGGCACTTCCGAGTAAAAATTCAACCGATCCCCGTGGTCTCGCGTTGCTGCTTCGGAATCCACCTTTTTTTTTTTTTCATTGGTGAATGGATCAAGGCATTCGAATACTTGCGAGGCTTCGTGTGTTATACTCCCCGCTCTGGCGAATACTCATGAAAGAGTCCTGGTTACAATAAAGCTTGCTTATACCGAGCTCGATTTTGTCCCTGTTTGTGAACTTGGTTGGTTGAAATATTCAGGGACGGATATGGGCTTTCCTCCGCCCGGGGCAGAAATTATTATTTGCGCTTCCTTCCCCTCCCCCCAACCCACCTGCTATAAGCGTTCCTTGTCAATTTTTATCTCCGTTGAAAACAAGATTATTGATAATGAGTAAAAGTCAAAACATTAGTAGATATTTTGTAATATTTTATTTTTGTTTTCACTCATTCGCCTTTTATTTCACAGTTTTAGTAGTATAGAACAATGTGCTCATCCGCGCTCCCTGTAACCCGGTGCCCTGGGCGGGCTGCCCCCACTGCCCTCCTCCCCCCCCTTTCTCCAAGATCCGTCCCTGGAAAGATTATCTGCCGAATACGTCCACCTTGAAGAAATACGCGTGAAAGGAGAGTACAGTTAGTTTTCTCTATGAGCTGAACGTAGAGCGCACGGTGTCCCGAGTTTCCATAACTTGAAACTCATGATCTCGATTTTGTGTTCCAAAAATTTTTTGAATTGTGAATGCGACCTAACGTGACGGCAATGGCAGTTGTGTGAAATATTTGTCCACTTTTTTTTGCGCTACGTACTTGCTATGTAGTCATCTTATACCGGATTGGTCACAGGTGTAATGGCACCATTTCTGGCCTGCCACGCGAGGCAGCAGCAACTAAGGGGAAGGCTTCTTCATAATGTTCTCTTCTTTCTTCAAGGCGAGGCACTTCAAGGCGTTACTTCGCATCGCCTCGTGGTTGTTTCGAACACGCAACCCCTCGCTCGGCGCCAACAAGGCCTGCGACTGATGTAAGTGGAGCGGTGCTCTCACGGGATTTGTTCTGCGGTCTCGGCACAACGACCTCCCCCCCTTGTGTTTCTTGTCTCCGCGTGCGAGCCTTTGTTCAACACTTGCGGTTCGTGTTCCCGCCGTGGGCGAACTGCAGTCCCTGGTCCCGAGAACGGCAATTCCCTCGGTTGGTTCGCGTGCAGCGCGGTGGGTACGTCTCCAGACTATCAGCAACATTCCAACATAGTCCGCTATTTAAAGAGGAGGCACCGTGCTTCTGTAACTATGATCTGTGTGCTTCCCGAAGTTAAACGTTGGTGCACATAGCATTTCTCGCTCGAACATTCTGCAACAGAAAATCAATAGAATCTTTTTTTTTTTTTTACCCAACGACTGTAATGACAGGCGGGATAAATTTTGTTTTGTTTGAATACGTTTTATTTTTTATGGACATTGCAATTTTGCATGTAAATTTGGCAATTTCATTTACAAGTTTCAGTGAGCTATTTCTTCTCTTCGTTGGTGGCATCGTAAATATACGAACAGAAATGACTCCAGCGTTATCATCTGTTTTATACGTTTTAATTATTTTGAGAAAAAAATAACTTTATGTTTACAGAAGCTCTGCGTATTATACTGTACGATAAATTAATCTGTCTGCGGTGCAGAAGAAACGAGACACAATCTAGGGAAGGACACACAGTGAAGAGATTTGGGCGGCTCTTAACATCGAGGTCTTGAGAGCCGATAAGGGTGAAGCGAGGTGAGTATAGAGCAGCGCAGATTGCAAGGGCAAGAGAAACGGGAGATCTCCCAGAAAACCCGCTGACCAGCGGCATCGTCCGGCACGATTCTCACATGCGAAAATCCGGGGGCGACCACGCCGGGAATCGAACCTGTTTTGCGTCGGTGGGAGGCGAGTAGTCTAACTACTACACCAACGCGGCCCCACGGCTGCTTTTGCAAAGAAACTATAGGTAAAACGCTGTTTTACAAAAAATTAAATATCGTAAACAGAAGGCTACTCACATAGGCTTTTGCTGAATTGGGCACTTTTCGATTACCAAATTTGTGTTTCAATTACCAAATTTATGATATGAAAACAATAAATCGAAGTAGATAAAAATAGTTCCTCCCGCACCAGCATCCAGGCTCCGGATCTGCGGAGTCGGCCACCGCCATCTTAGATTACATCATCGCCAACATTTGGGATGTCACCATTTCGTTTTATATCATCGCCGCCATCTTGTTTCCGGCCACAGTTTATGATTATGTCAACATCTTGTACTGTGTCATCGTCGCCATCTTGGATTACATCATTGTTTCATCTCGGATTAGGTCAACATCATCGCTGCCATTTTGTTTCCACCACCATATTGTTTATGCTGTCATCTTTTTATTTTTTACTCTCCTTTCTTCCATGCTCTATCAATCCACCTTAATGTCTGTCATCTTGAATTTCATTTTTTGTCACGTTTCTTTCATGTTCTGTCATTAAACCTCGATGTCTGCCATCTTGGCTTTCATTTTTCCTTAGTCATCTTTTATCATGCTCTGGCATTCCTTTTATTCTTATTCATTTTTCCTTCATGCCTTCGCGCAACCCTACCATCTTGAAATCATGCTGTCATTCCACCCTGGTCATCTACTAATTACTTGGTCCCCTAGAACTACAGTCTTGTTTCCTGATTACTTACCTGTCATTTAGGATTTTTGTTTTCCTATCATTTAGTATTTTAGTTTTATGCTGCTATATCATTCCACCTTAGTCATATACTATTTACCTGGTACCCTCGCACTGCCATTATGGATTATATTTTCTCATGTCCTGTCATTCCATTCCTACTTTCTAATGCTCTGTAATTCCACTTGAGTCATATACTATTTACCTGGTCCATTCAAACCGCCATCTTGGATTTTATTTCACTTAGTCACATTTTATCATGATCGTTTACATCTTAGTCGCCTTTCTTTCAAACTCTATTATTTCACCTGTATGTCTGCCATCTTTGATTTAATTTTATCATGCTCTGCCATTCCATTCCTACCAACTTGTATTTAATTTTCTCCCTTTCTGTCATTCCATACCCGCCATTTTAACATCACGCTCTGTAATTCAATTTCTACTTTCTCATGTTCTGTCATTCCTTTTCACCTTAGTCACCGACAAAAAGCCTCAACCTTGGGATGAAGCCATCAGTTGGCGAGTATTTAAGACTACGAATTAAGGATTGTAAATGTTAATGGCATTTCAGAGGCTGTAGAGGTCTTGAAAGAAGGCCTTTGTTGTGAAGGAGAAGAATCTATGACCAGGGTTTCTGTTTGATACTTGCTAGCATACACTGTCTTCAACTTCACATAAGCAGATCATAGAATGGTCTTAAATAAAGATACTGTAATGATTTATTTATCTTGAACTTGTAGATGTGTGGGAATACGTTTTTTTTTTAAATAAATGTTTTTTTTCCTTAATGTTATAAACTTATCACAACTTTTTTCTTAAACGGCATCAGATGCAACAGTCCTTAACAAGATATACACAAACACTTTTAATGAGTTCATAGATACGTTGGAACAAAAATGGGGGAAAATAATAAGTTCTACATGAGTGGGTTAGGTCCTACATAAGTTATGTTATGGTTTGTTTGATGAATTAAGGAAAGTGATGTAATCTAATATGGTAGCTCGAGGGTAATCACCAGGCTCCTAAATCGATATGGAATGACAGAGCATGTCGCCAAGATGGCAGGGTTGAGCTAAGGTGACTAAGGTGAAAAGGAATGACAGAGCATTAAAAAGTAGGAATGGAATGATAGAGCATGGGAAAATGAAATCCATAATGCCAGTTCGAGGGTACCAGGTAAATAGTAGATGACTAAGGTGGAATGACAGAACACGATGAAGTAGGAAGGGAATGATAAAGCATTTGAAAATGAAATCTAGGATGGCTGTTTGAGGGGACCAGGTAAATCGTAGATGACTACGGTGAAATGATAGAGCAGGATAAAAAAAAAATCCTAGATGGCAGTCCAGCGAAGGTTAATAATCAGGAAACAAGATGTTGGTTCGAGGGGACCAAGTAAATAGTAGATAACTATGGCGAAATGACAGAGCATGATCTCAATATGGCAGGGTTGATCGAAGGCGCGAGTATGAAAGAAATGTGACTAAGGTGAGAAGGGATGACAGAACAATATAGTGGTGGAAACAAAATGGCAGCGATTACAATATACATTGGTAATGTAATCCATACAGGTAATGTAATACAAAATGGCGACGATGATGTATTCCAAGATTGTGGCACAATCCAAGATGGTAGTGATTATGTAATACAAGATGGTGACATAATCCAAAACGGCGACCGGAAACAACATGACAGCGATAAAGTAATACAAAATTGTAACAATATAAAATGGCGGTAATGACGTAGTTTAAAATGGCGGCGATAATGTTATCCAAGATGGTGGTGGCCGGCTCCACAGCTCCGCACCCTGGATGAGGCACAGGAGGAACTATTTCTATCCACTTATCGACATTCATTTATGTCCTGAAAAAAAATTATTTACATAAAAAATTCCTCTTTTTTTTTTAAATTACATTATCACAACCGCTTTTAATGAGGCCCATATGACAACTAGGTAGGCCCCTACATAGCCATAATAAATTTTAGAACAAATGTGTTTGCTTAATTGCGGGTCGTTCTCTTATGCAATCGTAAATTAACTTGCAAAAACACACGTCTTTGTTCTAAAGCGCCGTTTCGTGATATAAATTATATTCTCTGCGACGTACAAGATACGAGTAGGATGAAACAAGTATTTGTTATCTCTTCCCTATTTCCTCTTTTGTACCTCGCAGCCTCCATGACGTTCGTTTTCTCTTTTCGCACTGTGAGGGTAATTCACTGGCTTCTCTTTCTTTATATTTCCCCACTAGAAATAAACGCCTTAAATTGGCTGTGGGTATGTTAATACAGCTCTTTACTGTAGTTTGACATCTTGAGCATTACGTTTATTAGTTTTGGAGTAATTTCGTAACAGAAAATAACCGGTAGCCTAGAATCTCGTTACTAAATGAAGACAATGCAAAATGTTTTAGAAAATTGCTTTAACAGGCGTAAAAACTGTGGCTTTTAAATATTGAAATAATTTCATACTTATTTTAATAACTACCGGAGCAAGCGTCTTATATCTAAGCCAAGACCCCACGGTTTCCTAAAGTTAGATTGCTAACTTGTTGGCTAAACTTTTTATTAGTTTATATTATTTATGTTTTCAGACGTTTACTGGCATCGTGGGCATGTTTCAATTAAAAATTGCACATTTGAAAGGAATTGCGATTCCATGTTACTACGTGCTAACTATTGCAATCTAGTCAACAAAGTAATTTACCAAGTACCGATGAAGTTCTTTGCGATAGCAATTCTCATAAGTAATGTCAGAAACGTCAAGTAGCGCTTCTCTTCGTTGCAGTTGCCTTCTGCTTTTATTCGTGCAACACATGTAGACCTAGAGAGATTAATATTATTTCTTAATATCGCATACACGGCAACCGCAGCGACATTTTGAAAAACTAGTTCACTTAAGAAAAAATTATTCGTGTCTCAAGTCGGTCGGTACACGTGCCATGGCATACACGAAGGTAACCTATTGAACTTGGCATTTCAGAGGAATGATGAAATTATCTCCGGTCTTGCTGGCTGTATCAAGGAATATTGTGAGATGCTCTTTGTAAAGCTAGTTGAGTTAAACCCAACTGTATTTTTTTTGTAAGATTCGTAATACTCTGCAAGAGCAAGGGGATCAAAAAAGATCATATCTCTTGCTTACTAAATTATCATGACTTAGTAGAGTGGTTCAATACTACTTGGATCACCACGTCCCATTCTGTTCTGCATGTAAATGAGCATTACTTCAAAATTTTGATTAACATTTCAGTACAGTTTGCATCATAGCAAAAATCTCATCAGAGGTTTCTGAATTAAGAGATNCAAAATTTTGATTAACATTTCAGTACAGTTTGCATCATAGCAAAAATCTCATCAGAGGTTTCTGAATTAAGAGATTAAAGTAGTAAAATAACAGATATGTTAGAAACTTTGAAAGGCGTTAATTTGTATTAAAATACAAAAATAATAATAAAAATTTGAAGAAGAGAAACTAAAGTTAACCACATATAGATAGATTTATATTTTATTCTGAATATTTAAATTTTGTGTGACCTGCTAAGTAAATTCACAAAAGAAAAAAAAATTAACAATTGAACTTCACTTGGAGCTGATATGTCCTCATAATCATTGATTACCACTGCAATTCAATTAAAATACTATTGGCATCAGTCTAATATATTTCATTGTAGTTATCAAGATGTAACAAGTATTGCATGAAATATTCCTATACAGCAAGACGAAAACATAAGATATTTATTGGAAAGAAGTCCACAAACGTACTCAAGTTTCAAGGGGGAAAGAATAAAATCGGGCCCGTTCGTTGAAGTTTGTAAAAGCACGTCAGGTTAACGAGATTCTAATAGGAACTCTCATAAGTTGGCTATAAAAAAAAAGCTTTCGTAAACTGTTTGATAATACACACCACTAAATAAACAGAAAAAAATGGGCTGACTTAGCGTGTGATAATCGCGATTTCTTGAAGTCCCGCGAACTTGCTTTACAGACACAAGACGCACACATCACATGACAAACACACGGATCTAGACGTTTAAAGAGATCTGAAAAGACGGCCACATGTGACTGGTTACATGCTAAGATAAACGGGCAATGGACTGGTCGAAGACAAGGCAAAAAAGAAGGGAATTTCAAAAATGGCCGCTTTACCTCCAGGCCCAGGATAGCAGAGATCACCAAAGGGGTTAAACCCCGGCGAAATACTGAGGGCGTGACGCATCAGACATCGGAAAGGCGGTCTCAGAGAACTGAGAGAACAGCGAGAGTAAAAGAAAAAGACAAACGGGCCGAAGATAGCAAAGACAAACGGACTGAAGATAGCAAACAGGGGGGAAGTTCAGTTCAGCATGAGACCTGAATATAAAAAAGGCGAGGCCATTAGAGTAATTCTTTGCATTTTTGTACGTACTCTCCTTCCTGGACCGAAGGTAGCTCTGCGCCGCTTCCTTATGTTCGTGACGTCACCGAGCGAGAGTCGAGTAACCGTCGCTACAGACTGTTCAAGGTAAACTGAGTTATTTCCAAACGAACGGCTGGAAATAAACTCACTGCTCATAACTACACTGACGAGCCAAAAAAAAAAACTGGTATAGGCGTGCATATGCAAATAGAGGTATGGAACCAATCAGAGTAACGCGATGCGGTCGGCAGCTAGCTCGGTTACTGGTGCTACAATGGCAGGTTATCAAGATTTAAGTGAGTCTGAACAGNAGGTTATCAAGATTTAAGTGAGTTTGAACGTGGTGGTATAGTCGGCGCACGAGAGATGGGACATAGCATCTCCGATGTAGCGATAAAATATGGATGTTCCCGTACGACCATTTCGCGAGTGTACCGTGAATATCGGGAATCCGGTAAAACATCACATCTTCGACATCGCCGCGGCCGGAAAAAGATCGCGGAAGAACGGGACAAACGACGACTGACGAGAATAATTAAACGTGACAGACGTGCAACCCTTTCTCAAATTGGCGCAGATTGGATTTGTGGACTGCCCTGCAGGATTCATGGTGTGAATTGCCTCCTGCATATTTTCATACATTAGTCGAGTCCATGCCACGTCGTCTTGCGGCACTTCTGCGTGCTCGGGGGTCCCTACACAATATTAGGCAGGTGTAACAGTTTTTTTTTGGGGCTCTTCAGTGTATATTTAAAATTAATATGAATAGAAACATGAAGAAAATTAGTGTTGTGGCACTGCCTAGTAATAAGTAGTTCTTGTGTAAAATATTACCAAACTGAATGCGCACAAATGCAGTGCGAAGTCCCTTCGGTGTGATTTTGTGAACTTGGTTTGCATGATGCCTGAAAGTATAACTTCAACAGGGCTGCAGAAAAGTTGAAGCTAACCGTGAATGGACTATACACTCAATTTAATCGTGGACGCCGTGTTGCCTGGCCGCCCACACTAGAGGTGCCAGTATGTTCGCGAACTTATACTGGCTGTGGTAGTATTCTCAATTATATGTCTACACTAGTTCGGAATCAGTTCAAGTCGTAATTAATGTGGGATGTTAGCTTTTAAGGGCTCTGAATTTATTTAGTTGAAAAATGTTGGCTTATTTTGTGCATTAAGGGGTAATAATTTATATTTATAACATTACGTTCCTTAAAAATTTTGCAATTACCCTTGATTAACCAATGAATAAAGTGAGATGGTCCATGGTGATGTTAATTTTCCATATAACGGAAGTATACAAAATGTGAACAAAAGTATATACTAAGCATGGCTATTAAATGTGCTCACTTTGCCACGAACGACCTATACCTTAAATACGGCCAGAGAACGAGAGTCAGAAAAAAAGCAGATAATTTGCTCTTGCTTTTTTCCTTTTTCGGTATTCTTCACGTTTTTCTACGTGAGAGCCAAATAGGATGATTATTCATGACCACCAGATAACAAGCATCGTTTGCCAGATGACGGTTACTCATTTGAAGGCTGGGGCAGTCTGCCCTTTCTAGAGACGCGCGCGTTAATACACACATGTGATGGCGACTACATAGTGGGAAATGAGTATCATGCATCAGATAACTGCAACGGGGACGTGAAGAATAAACAAGAATTTACTTATAACTAATGAGACTTTTTATCCTCTGCATGGTTGCAAATAAATTGTAGTAAAGTTCTTAATAGCTTGCTTGGTATGTAGGCGTTGATGTCTCATTGACAGCAATATCATTAGAGATGAAACCAGAAACATGTGAAACAGTACCAAGAAAATTAAAATACACGAGTTACTTACCCGGGATTCGAAATCGTACAATTAAGCTAGCTTGCAAGCAGTTGAATTACGGAGGTAGGATTCGGAGCATCAACTTCGGATGTAATCAGTTTAATGTTTTGATCAATACTTCAACGTCGTAAAATTGAGCCATGTGAAAATTTTAATTATTCACATATTTATGTATTGCAAGACGTAATATGATTTTCACAGATATTATTTTCCATTGGCACATTAATTATGTTAGTAGAAAGAAATAGGGAAATCGGGGGCATTGGCGTTGGGCATCTGAGCACGAAGCTGTTCATGTTCTGTCATTCCGGTCCCCCGGCGACCATCTTGTCCGCTTATTGGATGTCGGTGACCTATACCTTTGACCTTGACCCCGGTGTCTTTTGACATCGAATAACCCAAAAAAATCCCAAAAATTTATAAAAAAAATGCCTTTCAATGTATTAAATAATATTAAAAATAACAAAAAAAATTATTATTAAAAATTATTTTTAAAAATTATATGAAAAAATTGAAAAAACCTACATTTTTGGAAGTACCCCAGCACCATGTCCAGCAGACGACTGATCCCCCACCACTCCCCCTTCCAACAAATTTAATCGCCCAATTGCCCTATACCCACCATCAAATACTTAGCTTCGCTCTACCAATTAGTCGGCAGACCTCCACCCCCACCAGTGATTCTCATTGGCTAATTATTAACCTTCGTTCGGCCAATTGGATGCATTCGCTCCACCCACCCCAATGATTCTCATTGGTTAATTAGTCGGCAGGCCTTCAATGTTTCTCATTGGCTAGTTACTCAACTTCGTTCGATCCCCTTATAATATATTTAATTGCTCCACCAATTATTCCACCCCTACCTATGTTCTCATTGGCTAACCACATCACGTGACGATCTCTCTCATTGGCTACTTACTCGTGCATTTTCGGAAACCTTCGTTGCGAACAATCAGCGGCAACTTTAAACGCAAGCGCGTGTGTTTTCGGGCAATTTTTTCCCCTAAACTCTTTATAAGGCGCACACCGAGTCCCCTCTGGAAACCAGTCTTTTTTTTCTCGCTGTCATCTCTTTTTTGCTATTTCAAGAGGAAAGCCCAGTGACTATTTCGAAACTTGCAGGGTTTCAACCCGCTATTAAATTTACGATAGTCATCTTATCAAGTAAAGAAGAAAATAATGCAAACAGCACCGCAGAAGAAAATGCAGATAATATTCTTCAGCTCATCCGCACGGTATTGGCACGAGGAGCAACTTCGTCCATGTCGTCTACTGGCACGAACCCGCAACCATCAGGCAGCTCGTTCCAGCCCCCATCGTTCAAAACGTCCTACAGCTTATTCTCTCCCAGCTTCACCGAGAGCCCCATCAGCTCCGACTTCGAATANGTTCAAAACGTCCTACAGCTTATTCTCTCCCAGCTTCACCGAGAGCCCCATCAGCTCCGACTTCGAATACAGCGATATCGAAGAAGAAATGGAAGTTCATACCTGTGAAGGAGTTCTCAGGCGAGTTTGGTCAACTAAGAGACTATAACAGCGAGCCGGAGTGGAATGTCTGAACTTGCATAGCAATGTGCAAAGAACACCAGGGAATGTGGATCCAGCAAACATCAGGACATTCCTGGATAATTAGAACAAACTAAAAGCAGACTCCACCTCCAGTGCACAACGGGAGCCAGTCACAATGCATTACGCCAATCCACACGCTCATGAAAGGGGGTTGAGGAGTCGACTGAGCGGCGAGGATTTGTCATCGCTGCAGTCGGCGATTATCAAGGGGCGAGGTCAGCTGCTAGACCAGATACAGTGACGTCCTAGGTCAGGGTGGCGAGGGGAGCGTGTGAGACCGTGTGAGTTCCTTCTCTATCATGCTCTCTCTCTAACCTAATTAACCTTCCTTACCATACTTTCTTGTGTTGGCCTCATGTCTAAAATTCTATGTAACAATTTTATAACTGTTGGAGATGGATATTAAATACTTTATTTACTCTTTCTAGAAGTCATCTTCCTCTAAGTTTACCCAAATACTAAAATACTATCATTCCTTTTCATGTTCTTATAATGAGTGGAGTCAGCTCAGAACAGTATGAGCTTTGCTCTATCTATAGAAAAACTCAGATGACGCAAACCTCCTATTCTCCTTTGTAATTTTTATTNAACAGTATGAGCTTTGCTCTATCTATAGAAAAACTCAGATGACGCAAACCTCCTATTCTCCTTTGTAATTTTTATTTGAAGAAACACACAAGTCTTACCGTGTAAAAAAATATTGACCTACGTGATTAAAAGTTTTGATGGGNAATTTTTATTTGAAGAAACACACAAGTCTTACCGTGTAAAAAAATATTGACCTACGTGATTAAAAGTTTTGATGGGAAAAGTATGTTTTTATTATATGTGTAAAAAAAATAATTATTCTGCACAAATAAGTGTTGATGTGTTTAATTATCTCTTATTTTTGTTGTTTGCCAAATTTTTTTTTCAATTTTTTCAGTAAATGTGTTTAACATGTAACATTTTTTCTCCCGGGTGTTTTGTAAATGTATTACACAATATTTTCTTCCATTTTATGTGTTAATGTGATCTATTTATAATTTGAAGTATATTTTCTTACAGGTTTTTGGGAAATATGATGTATCTATATTATGATGTAAAATAAATTGTTGTAACGAGTATTTGTATTCTATCTTCATTCGTATTGAAATCATATAAAAATGGCAAGAGTGTTTTCATTCGTATTGAAATAATTTTCAAATGGCGTTACTATTTTGATTGCTGCCACATGCAGACGATACAGAGTGGAGAGAGAGACAGGCGGAGATTGGCGGCGTCTTTGTGCGACGTGTCGGAATGAAGGCCGTCACGCGATCACATCTCCTCCTTCAACGTCTTAAAACACTGAGATAGTCCGGAGCTAAGAAGTCAAACAATTAATTTATTTTCCTGGAAGTTAGAACTTTTTTTCAATGTCAAGTCTAAAGTAAAATGGAACACCTCAGTCACGAGAGAGGCTAGTGTTGCCGAGGCCACACATAAAGTATAGTCTGTAATTTATTACATTATTCCTGTCACTATTCATCTAGTTAACAGGAAACCAATTAAATTCCACGTTTTTCTGGCCACCTCTCTCATTTCAAGTCGCAGCGGATGTTTTTCTATCAATAATCTATGTTATTCTGAATTTCAATTATTTTCGTTTTGTTGTGTTATTTCTGTCACACACTTAAGTTGTTTACATCAGTGTTACACGTTGTGTCCCTACAACGTACCGACTACCTACATCCTGTCGGTTGTTTTTCCGGTGTTATCACTTAATTTTAATTTTTCATGTGGTGCTATTTTACAAAATGGTGAACCAAAAATATTTTGTGTAGACACATTTTGTGGTTGTAATATATGCAGCCACTAAAGAAAGTTTCTTTGGAATGAATTACAAGGTTTCTATGATTTAATATATAAAACTAAAATAAATATATAGCCGCCATTTTGAAAATAATTCTTCTACATATCTAAAACATATCAGTTAACATTTCCTGTGGCAGCTCTACTTGTTTGCCATATTTGGTAAGAATAAGTCAATTTTTTCCCGAGATATAACAAAAAATTCTTATTTACTCGTGTGATACGATCTTACAAAATGAGGACAAAAGAGGCTCCGTGTAGACACATTTGATGTTTGTTATATATACTTCCAGAATATAAAGTTGAGTTGGAATTGATTGAATAGTTTCGAAAATATAGCATACTATGCTCATATAGCTAGACGGACGCCATTTTGAAAATAAGTGTCTGAGATACTTGAAACATATTTGTACATATCAACTGCCGCAGTACTACTTGTTTGCCAAATTTGGTAGGCATCTGTCAATTGTTTCCCGAGATATTACACAAAATCTTTATTAATTCATGTACCGCTATCTTACAGAACGGTGGACAAATGTGGTTGTTTGGCTTGTGTGATGTTTGTAATATATACTGTCAGCGTACAAAATTTGGTTGAAATTGGTCAAATGGTATGGCAGTTGTACCAAATAAGCCTAAAATTTGGTTTTCCGCCATATCGAAAATAAATGCCTAATAAAGTTAAATTACGTATATTTACCTGGCCCATCATAGTATTACTTACGTGCCAAATTTGGCTAAAATTTGTTGACTAGTTTCCGAGATATAACGTAAAAGATTAATTTTTCATGTGGCGCCATCTTCCAAATGGCGGACCAACAACAATATTCACCGCTGAATTCAATGCTTACAACTTGCACTTTTAGAATACAAAATTTGGTTTGAATCGTTTGAATGGTTTTTCAAGATATTACATATCACCCTGAATTTTAAATTGGCCACCATTTTTATAAATAAGAGCCTGGCGTAGTCGAAAACTATAAAAGTCACGTGTTCTTACTTCGTACTATATGTGTACTACGTTTGGTGACATTCGGTGCACACGTTCAAAGATTGAAAGGGAGGGGACACTCATACACACTTCCATACACATACGCACACATATGTTCATACATACACAAACACAGACACACAGACAGGGTAGTGATCTCATAAGCTATTCTTTTCCTTCGGGAAGTATGAGAAAACCACTACTCTTTAAAAGTGAGCACACTATCATTTCATTACGTTGGGCCAATGATGTATTTCAGTTGGNTAACCCCCACACGGCATCCTTTCTTTCCCGGGGATGGGGGGGGGGATACAAAATAAACGCAAGAATTCCTCTCGTGTTTAGAATTCTCCCGGGGGAAAAAAAAATGACGTGCAGTCGGGTGGCCGCGGAGTCTCGCGCATCGATTCCAGTCGGCCGCCACAGCGCCAGATATCTCCTGCTTATTTAACATTTCACGCGGAGGCCGGCCCAGCAAAGCGGAAAGCGGATACGGCGTCCGCCATCATCCAGTCCTCATCCCCTGCAGGAGCATGTAATATTCACGACTCTCGCCCGCTGCTGCGCTGTTTTCTCTCCCGCGCCTTCCGCCGGCCGAGTGCGGGGAAGCTTGATCTCCCGGTGCGACGAGGCCGGCTAGCATTCTTCCTCGCTGGTTCCCGCTTGCAACCAACCACGTGCTCGCGTCCAGGTCATTCTTGAACTACCCACACCCACTATTACCACACGTGAAATCCGCAAATGAAAGAATGCGAACCACAACGACCGACGCCCAAAGATTCGTAATCATAACGGACACAATGTGCGCCCCAATAGAAATATAGATCATCCCAAAAATTATGAATAAAGTTTTCACACAATCCCTAATTTCAAGATAATAATAAGAATAGAAAGTTAATTAAAAAATATAGCCCTTACACATTAACTTTAAAAACCGTGGCGTCTGGATTTTCTCTTTTTGCGTTTGAACTAAATAANAAAAATATAGCCCTTACACATTAACTTTAAAAACCGTGGCGTCTGGATTTTCTCTTTTTGCGTTTGAACTAAATAACCTTAAATTCCAACTTTAACTTTAATTCCAAATATAATTTAAGCCAGTGTTTAACTCGGTATGGCTTACCAAATAGAAATAGTTTATATTTAATATAATAAAATTAAAAAAAAAAATTGCATCCAGGTATTTTCGTGTACGGAAATTCCCTGGCTTTGGATTATGTATTCTTCTTAAGGCCCTGGCCTACCTGGTGCTTGAACTTCGTTGCAGAGTGTTTTGAAATACAAGTTTCCCCACTAAACTGTTAAACGTACGTCCAATGTGTTGTTCTATGAAACGCACACACATATAATACGAGGGCTGTTGAGTACTTTCAAAATGTCCGCACGCTGGAAACGCCATTTTAGAGCACTCCGAAACGGCTTTTTTTTTTTTTTTTTCTACTTTTTCAAAGCGTTGTAACTCAAAATATACGCATCAGATATACATAAAAAAAAAACTACTCGAGGGACCTGCACTGAACATTCCTACAAACTTTCGACCAATAACATAAATAGGACCTCCGCTGAAAGTGCCGAGGGTACACGCAGTGTGGCTAGAACACTGCGCGCCAGTTCAGAGCCGTGCGCTTAGCGGCGATGGAATGCTTGATGTGAGCGGCAGTGTCGTCCTTATCACTCCCGCGCTTCGCTGCCTCAAACGAGGGAAAAAGCTCAAGCTAGGCGGGAACCTTAATTCTTACGCATGCACATACACGCATTCTAGGTTGTTCGCTGTTGACCCACTCTTGCGGCAACGGTCTCCGGCTACTTCGAGCGTGAATTCCGTTTTAACGTGACTGGTTTTCGTAATGGTAAGAACGTGCACATTTTTTAAATTCTTTATATTTCAGTGCCCGTAAATACTACAAAAATGTGCCGAACTTAAACCCGAAACGCTAAAATTTTTATATTGTTGAATCATTTACGGAAATTAAACTGGTCTTTAACTGATATTAATGTTATTGTGGTGACGGATAGCGTAACTTCTGTTTTTCCGCATTATCTGGGATAAATGAGTACTACTTTATTCAANTTGACCCACTCTTGCGGCAACGGTCTCCGGCTACTTCGAGCGTGAATTCCGTTTTAACGTGACTGGTTTTCGTAACGGTAAGAACGTGCAAATGTTTAAAATTCTTTATATTTCAGTGCCCGTAAATACTACATAAATGTGTCGAACTTAAACCCGAAACGCTAACATTTTTATAATGTTGAATCATTTACGGAAATTAAACTGGTCTTTAACTGATATCGATGTTATTGTGGTGACGGATAGCGTAACTTCTGTTTTTCCGCATTATCTGGGATAAATGAGTACTACTTTATTCAANATGTTATTGTGGTGACGGATAGCGTAACTTCTGTTTTTCCGCATTATCTGGGATAAATGAGTACTACTTTATTCAACAAATAAACAATAACATTTTAGAATTCATAACAGTCGCGTAAACCAGTAATTACAATCAGCCACATGCTGAGTTTCGTTAGACGCAAAAATTATTTAATTACCGGCAGTTTTATTAGGATTGCTCTGGTTCGTGGCCTTGACTAGTAGGTCGCACCTTTGAAGCAACCCTGAAGAAAGTGACGAGGCCCAAGTCCGGTGACTAAAGTGGTCACAAGGCTCAAGTCGGGTGACTGTAGTGGCCACAAGGCCCAAGTCCGGTGACTATAGTGGCCACAAGGCCCAAGTCCGGTGACTATAGTGGCCACAAGGCCCAAGTCCGGTGACTATAGTGGTCACAAGGCCTATCTCCGGTGACTATAGTGGTCACAAGGCCCAGGTCCGGTGACAATAGTGGCCACAAGGCCCAAGTCCGGTGACTATAGTGGCCACTCAAGTCTCCTCCTTTCACTCTAGGCTCTAGGATNATAGTGGCCACAAGGCCCAAGTCCGGTGACTATAGTGGCCACTCAAGTCTCCTCCTTTCACTCTAGGCTCTAGGATAACGTTATGCTGCATACGACCGTCCGACTTCCTACCCAGCCATTCCAAGGACCACACTTACCGCATGAGCCATAGCAGTATCCTGTAAAAATGAAGACCGCCAAACATCAGTATCGTAACCATACTGTAAAACCACAGAATGTCTCAAGACGATCCTCCAGTACAGGCGATATCCGACGTTCGTCCCTGCAGGAACTGACCCGTAAATAGGAGATGCGAGCGCTGCATGCCGTGCAACATTCCCGATATGTAGTGAGTTANCCCTGCAGGAACTGACCCGTAAATAGGAGATGCGAGCGCTGCATGCCGTGCAACATTCCCGATATGTAGTGAGTTGCTGAAGAAACGGCTTTGAATTTACAAAGATTATCGTGTGCGATCCCGCTGCCTCACACTGCGAAACGTTTGAATTGGATTTGATGTGCGGCATCCAAAATATAATTGTTGATATGTTTTCTTAGCAGGGTTGTGTTTTTATTTACCGAAGCATTATTTATTTTCGTTTACACAATCACTAAAATTATTAGCTATCGTTTTCAACAAAATTGTTTTTCTTTTAATTTAATTCTGTCATATTTTTTAACAGATCTCAATACTTTTATTAAAATTAATAATTCGCACATCTCAATTATTTTCCATTTCTACTTAGGGAGGAACAACTAACTTACTCTTTGTAATATTCCTTAGTAACTTTCTGTTGAATGCTGTACCCGCTAATATTCAACTACTATGGCCATGGTAACGGCAAACTTTGCCAAATGACTAGCCAGATTTCTTTGCAAATATATTTTTTGTTTTAATGCAGGTGCATAAGATTTGTAGCAGAAATAGTCTCGTCAGTAGAAATAGTTACGTCAATACTTATTACGTTTCAGGTTTTAATTGGTTTCATTTCAGAAAGGTTGCTTTCACAATACCCAAATACAATGTATCCAGTAAATGGATTCAAAATGCACAGATCCCCGGAAGGGTAAACAATTGTGGTAACATTAATGTCGAATGACTGCCTGTATTTTCACAATCCTGATTCTTCATTCACAATTGGAATAAACTGAAGTAAATTGCATATTTATATCCTGTGGTTTTTATATCGTAAGATTCCATTTTTTTATATATATATTTCGAAGTATAAGTTTAAATATCCCGTGTCCCCACTTATAGCTTTCTAATGACATTATTTTAGTTGTAGTTTATTTAAGTTGAGGAGTAGAACGAATAAATTTATTCAGGTGATTGTACTTACGGTTATAACCAAAGACATTTCAAACAGGGTGTACACATACACTGTTAATTCGTCATATAAAATATTTGAGCTCCGCCATTTTAGAGGATACTGCTTTTGAGCCCTCTTTGTTAGACTAGTTTGCTAATAAGCGACTTAGGGAGAGCGATTAACATTTAACTACAGNCCCTGCAGGAACTGACCCGTAAATAGGAGATGCGAGCGCTGCATGCCGTGCAACATTCCCGATATGTAGTGAGTTACTGAAGAAACGGCTTTGAATTTACAAAGATTATCGTGTGCGATCCCGCTGCCTCGCACTGCGAAACGTTTGAATTGGATTTGATGTGCGGCATCCAAAATATAATTGTTGATATGTTTTCTTAGCAGGGTTGTGTTTTTATTTACCGAAGCATTATTTATTTTCGTTTACAAAATCACTAAAATTATTAGCTATCGTTTTCAAGAAAATTGTCTTTCTTTTAATTTAATTCTGTCATATTTTTTAACAGATCTCAATACTTTTATTAAAATTAATAATTCGCACATCTCAATTATTTTCCATTTCTACTTAGGGAGGAACAACTAACTTACTCTTTGTAATATTCCTTAGTAACTTTCTGTTGAATGCTGTACCCGCTAATATTCAACTACTATGGCCATGGTAACGGCAAACTTTGCCAAATGACTAGCCAGATTTCTTTGCAAATATATTTTTTGTTTTAATGCAGGTGCATAAGATTTGTAGCAGAAATAGTCTCGTCAGTAGAAATAGTTACGTCAATACTTATTACGTTTCAGGTTTTAATTGGTTTCATTTCAGAAAGGTTGCTTTCACAATACCCAAATACAATGTATCCAGTAAATGGATTCAAAATGCACAGATCCCCGGAAGGGTAAACAATTGTGGTAACATTAATGTCGAATTACTGCCTGTATTTTCACAATCCTGATTCTTCATTTACAATTGGAATAAACTGAAGTAAATTGCATATTTATATCCTGTGGTTTTTATATCGTAAGATTCCATTTTTTTTATATATTTCGAAGTATAAGTTTAAATATCCCGTGTCCCCACTTATAGCTTTCTAATGGCATTATTTTAGTTGTAGTTTATTTAAGTTGAGGAGTAGAACGAATAAATGTATTCAGGTGATTGTACTTACGGTTATAACCAAAGACATTTCAAACAGGGTGTACACATACACTGTTAATTCGTCATATAAAATATTTGACCTCCGCCATTTTAGAGGACACTGCTTTTGAGCCCTCTTTGTTAGACTAGTTTGCTAATAAGCGACTTAGGGAGAGCGATAAACATTTAACTACAGNACTGCTTTTGAGCCCTCTTTGTTAGACTAGTTTGCTAATAAGCGACTTAGGGAGAGCGATAAACATTTAACTACAGACATAATGCTGTGTTATACTAGGGGCATTCAAAATTTAAGGATACTAAAACCAAACACATCACCAACAAAAAGTTAGAATTGTTTTTTAACACGTGTAGCCATGAAGAATAACCACAAAATATGATTGTTCCTAATAATAAGTTTTCCTTCTAAAGTTAAGGCTGTCGGTCCAGACCGTAAAACGTACAGATATCTACTTTAATATCTGAAACTGTCCAGTATTTTTTATTTACGCTTGTTTACGTACGTAATTTAAGAACTTTTCACGTCCGAGTGCTCGTTTTTGTTTTCTATTCCCGGCTCAGCTGTGTATTTCTTTTTTTTTTTAAGTGATTGTGGCTAAAACAAGTGTTTTCACAGTCTTTTAATTATTTATAAGTTCAAGTAAAAACTATTTAAAGCGGCGTAGGGATGTGGAGCACACCTTAATTATTGTTATTCAACTATAAATTAATAGGGTCACCGCTGAAAATCTTGTAGAGTCGACAAGGCATCCGATTCGCCTAACCGATTCGCCCTTAATGCTCCCACACTTGCAGGTCTTGGACGTGCAGAATAGAATACCTCCAGCCAGATGGCGCCTTTGAAGTTCGGGCTTTTCGTGAAGTAAGAGACACACCCACGACTTGTGTCTCGAGCTCAGAAGAGAACTCGATGCGCTCGCATTGAGCATGTGTCTGTATTCAGCACGTCTCTCGCCAGGATGGAGAGAACACGTTCGAGCGGGCGTGTAGTCGTGTTGTCGTGTGAATCGACTGTTCGCGGTGTGCACTTCGACTTGTCCGTCTGTCGCGAGTGGAACAGCGACGTGTCAGGTGTCAGCGTCGTCGATAGTAATTTCATCCTTTCTGCTCCGACGACCACTTCAGCCCATACACTGAAGACGAGGTGGGCCGATCTCCGTTTCCCAACATTGAACTGTTTTTCTGCCAGCACGATTAGCATTAACGGCGTGGATCGGATTTGAAGTTAGAATGCTGTTTGGTAAACAAGTGCTTTGATATGATTTATACTTCTTCTAACCAATTTGTATTGCAGTTTTATTAAATTCAAATTTGTAAAAGTATTTTATTAACAAAATAGTGCTTGCCATTAAAAAATTAAGAAATAAACAAACACGTTCCTCACTGTTGGCCATGTGACTTTGACAGTTGTGTTGCTTTGGGTTAGGTCAATGTTGGGTACATGAGCAGAAGATGAATAATTGGTGTTACCTCGTCTTTAGTCCATGCTTCAGCCACCCGTACAGAGCTCCCAAAAGGGTAGCGGAAAAGGCATAATGCCATATTCTGTGAGCCTTAACCCACGATGCTGACATATAGAGAAAATATCCCAGGATTCGTGAGTACTCATTCCCATACACATGCCAGCTGCGACAGGATTGAATATTAGTTTAATGATCTGGTGTGCATTTTCAAATTTGACATTCCTATTATTTAATTATTATTTTTTATTATTTATTAAATTTTAAAATGCAAAAAAAAAAAACTGGTGCCATTTTTATTTGACACTAAATTAATATCGCAGTCCGATTTATAAAGGCAGGATCAACGCAAAACCTTGACGTGAATACTTTTGAAGATAAGTGGAAACATATGGTATCAGTAATGAGTTTGTGTACGTGAACTATTACATTACTGAAATTCCGCCAGTCTCGTGTCTTCATNAAAAAAAAAAAAAAAAAAAAAAAAAAAAAAATTATTAATTCGCAAAAATTAAAAAAATTGAATAAGTATTCCAAGACACGTATATATTTATAAATCGGAAAATATTGCCAATAGGCGATTTGTTTGTATGACTATTTTAAAAACTTAATATTGCTGAAACACAAAAAAAAATTGCATGCCGTTTGATAATTCGGTTCATAACAAAATATAAAAATTGTTTCCTCCATATCTGCCGCTTGAGATGACCACAGAATGGACAAGATAGCTATAAAACACGCTGGAAATACGCTTTACGCTATCTTTCTAAGTTAACAGGCATCAGAATTTACACGTTTGCGAATTTAAATTGAAAACTTTTACTTTTCCCCTAATCAGCTTTAATAACAGCATGCATATCCCCTTCTGTTGTTGTACATCCCTGTGGAGCGAATGCTACTATGTCATTCCTGGGACGAAACAATGCAAGCGTACTTCCGTTATATCTCTCTCCACGGTCGAGCGGAGATACGGACGCTTATTAACAGAGTCTGCCATCAAACACTTGTTTGCATGGCTGTCTCGCCGTTTACAGCAGTTCATACGTCAAGGGGCGAATGTAGTTGTTATTAATTAACCTGGAATGTTTCTCTCCAATTACCTGCAAATCGCAGCTGTTTATGACGACCATGAAGCTGCTCCGACCCCACCAAGCGTCGGCGTGTTTTGTCTAGTTCAGTGAAGATGTCCGTGTTCCCGCGGAAAAAGTGTGCATGTCCGTCTCTTGGAATATTTCTGTGAATTTTTTTCATGCGTACGCAGGAGGTTAAACTAGTTTAATTTCAGGTACAGAAAATGTTATGCATTTGAGATTGCGAAACGCATGGTCTACGCGAAGGACCGTAAGTTTTTAAAGACAAAGAAATGCCACACTGTAAACAAGGCACTTAAGGCGCCCGTCTACCTGGAACTTTTTCCCACGTTTAGGCCGAGAAGCGCGGGAGCGATAAGGGCGACACTGCCACGCGCATCAAGTACGCCATCGCCGCTAAGCGCAAGGCTCTGAACTGGCGTGCAGTGTTCTCGTCGTGCTGCGTGTACCTATGGGACTTTCAGCGGTGACCATATTATTTTATTAGTGGGAAGTCTTTAGGAAGGTTCAGTGCAGGCGCCTATAGTAGTTTTGTATGTATCTGATGCGTGCATTTTGAGCTACAGCGCCTTGGAAAGGCCGTTTTTAGCGGTTTTGGAGTACTCTGAATTGATGTTTCTAACGTACGTGATATTTTGAAAGTACTTAACAGCTATCGTCTGAAGTGTGTGTTCTTTTCGTAGATCAGCACATTGGACGCACGCTTAATAGTTTCGTTGAAAAACGTGTATTTGGAACACTCTGCAACGCGGTTCAAGCGCCAGGTAGACGGGCGCCTTAACTCGTAGGAGAGTTCAGCGTGTGTACGGAGTACGCAATTTATCGCAAGTCTGGTCATTGTAAGCAACCTTCTCAATGGCTTATCCACGATCTTAAGAGGATAGGTCGGGACACTACCTTACAAAACCGACCCACCTATTAACTTATTTACGTGGGTTGATTTTTCGTAGTTGCTCGTTCCAAGTGGCGTTTGTTCATGCAAGAGGAAACTGCCAGTTTACGAAATGTTGTCAACACCGCACGAGGGTGCTGTTATTTTACATTATACAGGANATGCAAGAGGAAACTGCCAGTTTACGAAATGTTGTCAACACCGCACGAGGGTGCTGTTATTTTACATTATACAGGATGATTCTAAAATCATGGGACGAACATTGAGGGGTGGTAGAGCTCACTAAAACCAACAATTATTGTATAGGAATATATGGGCGGAAGTGACGCGTTGAGGCACAAACACAAAAACATAACACATGGAATGCAACACATTGTTTAATTACAACGCCGCCGCTAAATGCCTTTTTACAGCAATGTTTATAATAATTGCTCAAAATTGCTGCCACCGACAGTAATGCAAGCTTGGTAGCGTCGGTGCAGTGATTGGCAAACAGATTCAAATACGCCGGGTATTTCACGCACGCCACCATTGTCAGCCAATCACGCCATATGTAGAGGTCGCCAAGCATGCGTGACTGTTGGTGGATGCATTTCCAGCAACTGTTTTAACATTTTCTGTACGGAATCACTCGTTAAGTATGCTGCTAATGAACATTTTATGTTTCCGTTAATGTGTTATGTTTTTATGTTTGTGCCTCAACGCGTCACTCCCGCCCATACATTCCTATACAATAATTGTTTGTTTTAGTGAGCTCTACCACCCCTCAATGTTCGTCCCATGATTTTAGAATCACCCTGTATTTAGAGATGGCGGAAAAAAAAACGGAGCTGAAGGCACAGAACCAGCGTGCACTTCAGGATCTGGCAAAAATATTAGAAGAGATTCTAAAACTACTTTCTCCTAAGCAAGAAGAGCTTTTGTGCGGTTTTGGACCTAGTCTGAGACGTGATTCTGTAAATACATTTTCACAGAAGGCTCAGACCTACACTGCTGTTTCAACATCGCTTGAACTTATAGTACGTATTGTTATCTCCAGCAGTAGCCGTAGGCTACTTTGTTTTGTCAACAAGAATGAAACTTAGCAATTGGGGAACTGGTTTACAGTATTTCTTGCACCAGCTACTGGAAGTGCGTGCGTTTCCCAGCAGTTGCGTTGCTGTCTCTTTCCGGTTCCCGTCAGTTTGAACGATTACATTTAACTGCGATTCCTGTTGCGTTTCTACCCCGTTGCTTAGCCAGTTGCTCTCTTGTTTTATAACCAACCGTAATCGAGAAAAAGTATTAAAGAAACACTCACATTTGCTGGTACCGCATTAAAAATATTTTTTCGCCGTTCCGCTTAGTATGCTGTTTTAATTTGCAAACATCTAATAAAATATATTGATTAAATAAGGTGAATACAACAATATACTGATTAAATAAGGTAACATATTTTTGTCAGAAAACTCTGCCACGGCAAATAAAAATAATAGTTTATCCCAAAGGAATCTTTCTTAGATTTGCAACCACCATAAAACTACAGAGATAAACACGGTATTCAGTTTAATGCCACACNCCAAAGGAATCTTTCTTAGATTTGCAACCACCATAAAACTACAGAGATAAACACGGTATTCAGTTTAATGCCACACTGTATAGGAATTAATCTTGATCACCTCCGGATGTGTTCCCTTTGTAAGCCAGTGCTATTTCTACAATATTTGTATATCTTATGTTTTAAGCCGCTTTTCAGCTAGTTTAGATTTCCTTTGCCTTCTTAAAAATTAAATGTTTGATTTTTTTTTGTATCTTTTTGTGATCAAGTAAGTAATTTTTCTTTCTCGTGGTCACTTCTACGCACATATACTTATATATACACTATGTGATAAAAACAATCTGGACACCNATATACTTATATATACACTATGTGATAAAAACAATCTGGACACCCCACAAAACGTGTGATTAAAATAAACAGCGACGCGGTCATCTATCGCGTGGAACACATTGCCGGCGACCGCAGTAGGCAGCAGACAGCGCGATACAGCGGAATGGGAAGGTCTGGACCTTCAACGTGGTCAGGCGGTCGGGTGCTGCTTGTCTAAGAAATCTGTGTGCGATATTTCCACCCTCCTGAATATCCCCGGGCTCATTGTCTCCATTGTCGTAGTGAAGTGAAAACGCGAAGGGAAGTGTCCGACCCGAAAGCGTTGCAGGCCGACCTCCCACGTTGACCGCTAGACACCGTCGGGTGTTGAAGACGGTCGTGCTGCGTCGTCGTCAATCATCGTTCACCGCCATCGCACAGGAATTCCAACCTGCATCAGGATCTACTCCAGAGCACCATGACTGTTCGGCGTGAGGTGCGGAGACTCGGTTTCCATGACCGAGCAGCTGCCCGTAAGCCGAACACCACGCAGGCAATTGCCAAACGCCGCCTCGCACGGTGTTAAGGAGCATCGAAACTTTACAATAGAACAGTGGAAAAACATTTTGTGGTGTGACGAATCACGTTATACCATATTGCGATCCGATGGTAAGTGGTGGGTGTGGCGAATGCCTGGTGAACATTTACCAGCTTGCATAGTGCCGACTGTGAAATTCGGGGGTGGTGTGGTTACAATATGGTCATGTTTCTCCTGGAGGGGCTGGGCCCCCTTTCTTTGCTTTACGTGGCACTGTCAAGGCACGAGTTTATGTTGTTAATTTCAACAGCTTTTATGTTGCCTTCCGCCGAATACCAGTTCGGGGACGACCACTGTGTCTTTCAACATGACCGAGCACCAGTCCATATTACAGGGCGTGTGAGGGAGTAGTTTGACGACAACAACGTACCACTGATAGACTAGCCTGCTCCCGCCCCTCTTCCCCAGTTGGGCCCAAAACACCCAATACCCCTAAAACGGTGTCGTATTTCTCAATTAATTTTATTTATGTGCACACGAACAACTCTGGATCTTTTTACAGGACAACACAGAGTAGGTAATTTGGAGGGTGCCCACATGGGAACAGCACCAACATTCGTCTGAAGTGGAGGTGGGAAAACCACTTTGGGAAGTAAAAACCCCCAGTGTAGCCGGCCGGAATCTCACACGACCTCCTGAATGCCAATCCAAAACGCTACCGCGTGACCCAACACCGTTCTATGGATCTTGACTAAATTTGGTAGGGCTACCTTTGTGCACCCAGTATATATGTTACCATGGGTCGGAAAGCCCTAAAACGAGAACCTGTATCTGTGGACTCCCGTTGCGCCCAAAACACCTAAAACGGGGTCGTCGAACTTTCATTCTCGAACTCCATCCCTTCTAGATGGATCTGAACCAAATTTGGCATGAATGCCCTTCAGTACCTAACTTAAAATACTTGAAAGGAAGCATGAATGGGTGTAGAATACCCTGAACGCACTGTAGTGTCATCAGTGTTTTCTGATCACCCCAAAGGAAGCCCAAAAATTACAGAAGATTACTCCCTAGTCCCTACCCAATGAGACTACCACTTGTGGTGGTACGTTGCGGAATGATGATGCCCGAATTTGTGCTCTGTCAAGTTCCCCTTCATAGTGGCGTACGGTTGTCAGCCGTACCCAAAAAAAAAACATGGATTAGGTCACCTTGTGCAAAAAAGCAATTTATCCAAGAAAGAGATGCTTGCATCGAACCACAGAGGACTTTACACAAATTAACCACTAAACGTATTATCCCGAGAATACTCGTTCACGTTTAACATGTTGCAGAACAGACGAAATCGTGGTTGGTGCTGTACAGGTCCAGATGGTGGCACCAATGCGGGCATTGCCTTGTCCTGGGAATTGCTGTTGATTGCTGCTGACACACCAAATATTTTATAATTGGCTGTTTCTTATACCACGGATCTACTGACACTCTTTACATAGGCTCCAAAATGCCAGGTATTTTAAGGAATTTGTAAGTACTTCTTACACCAAAAATGTATTCTTCCGCAACACTTGAAACGAAAAATTAATGTATACGCTAAAGGGTTAGATAAACTTCTCTCATTCTCAATCTCATTCGTGTTTCTTCATAAACATATAAACCGACATAATGGTTTTGATATGTGCTATTTTAATATCCATTTCTCCACTTCCACGTATTCATTTACTGTTTTGGCTAATGCAACCGTTGTAATCACTATCCTTATAACATGAGCTTACACTTTTTACGAATGGTTTTCTCTTGTGATTGTATCCACGAACTATTTATCGTGCCTTTTTTTATTTATTTCCCGTTTCAATCGAACTTCTTACTTAAACGTTCACATCGCAGGAATGCAGTGTTCTCCAAGATATTCAACAAATGTTCGCGTGTTTTTACTATATATTTCTTCTTCGTCTACTGCAGGAACTCAACCACTGAAATATTCGTTTTTGTTGGCTATGTCCTTACATGCGTCAGTCGCATATATCCGTAGTCTTCCAGTCAGAACGGCCATATAGTCCTCCTGCCCTGCGATTTACACTCATTGCTTGTTTATCGACTTTTGGCGTATTGCCTGATTCAGAGTTTTCATACTATTTTTAATTCGTTTTCGTTTTATTTTCAGTATTAAAAGATTTTTGAGCTGTCCTCTCTGGCTTTGTAATAAACATCCATTAATCTAACATTTTATACTATAATCCATTCAGGGTTACTTCCAACTTTTCTNCTCTGGCTTTGTAATAAACATCCATTAATCTAACATTTTATACTATAATCCATTCAGGGTTACTTCCAACTTTTCTTAAGTACTGCTAAAGTTCTACTTCAAGGACATTCCTTCGCCTCATGCAAACAAAGCTTGACTGAGTCTAGAGAATTACACCAAATGGACAGCGCACCGAATTCACGCGCACTCGGTGTNTCTGGCTTTGTAATAAACATCCATTAATCTAACATTTTATACTATAATCCATTCAGGGTTACTTCCAACTTTTCTGAAGCCCTGCTAAAGTTCTACTTCAAGGATATTCCTTCGCCCCATGCAAACAAAGCTTGACTGAGTCTAGAGAATTACACCAAATGGACAGCGCACCGAATTCACGCGCACTCGGTGTAATAATATTTTTCATAAGAACAATTTCTTACTAGGCATTACCAACACACCTATTCCCCCCCTCCCTGTTTTACTCATATTAATTATGAAGGAAATATTATTACGTATAAACCAAATATAAGTAAAAGTTAAATTTAACAAAAATTCATTTATTTTTATATTAGCACAAGTATAAAATGCTTGTGATATTATGCCATATTTGGGGAAAAAAACCAAGCACGTCATACATGGGGTGATTTTTCAAAAGGTTTTATTCCAAAAGTGTGAAGAAACCGCGAATAGATTATAAAAATCGCTATGCGATTACACTCATATATCTAAGTCTACATCAAGTTTCCGAGCATGCCAACATTTTTACTTGGTATAGACGTTGATTCGAACTTAACCGATATCAGCTGTTTCGGGTGTCTTACACATCCATTACATCCATACGGCGTAAGTTTTTTCAGGTCCTGCCTAAAACCATGCAATAGATCTGCCAGAGTCTGTCCACCAGGAATGAGGCAGGTTGGCCTCGAATTTTTCACGTAAGCGGAAAGTTGAATTGCCTTTCTCTAGAATAAGTTAACCATGCCAAAAATAGAGCACCTAGTTATATCAATTGGTCCTATTACTGTTCTCTCGCTACTACTCCATAAAACTGAGGAGTATAACGTAATGTTCCCTCTAGGACTGTACCCTGGCGGCACTTAATGACACTGTGAAATGCTCGGTGAAGTGGAAGCTAAATACTAAAAAATTCTAAAAACACCTTAACGTTGTGGCACGAATGGTAAGGTCATGCAGGAATTAAATCAGCAAAAACTTCACGCGCACAAATAACTACCATAAACTTTGATCACTAAAATACAGAAGAATGTATGGTGCTACGGATTACTGCGAGTGGGACCACCCTAGGAGCACTCAGAAATCGGAAAATGATACACACGGATGGATGTGGGGCCATATCCCCTGAGACATCTCTTTCAATGGTTATTTTCTCATTTAAGCTGAAGTTCATTTAGGAAAAACAAAAGTGTCACTGTTGTGGCATTTGATAGCTTTGTGGCGAGAACTTCAGATAAAGCTAGCTGCAACATAAAAACAGTACGGTTAGCTGGCGGTAAAGAGTATCAGAAGGAACAGAAAATGCTCACTTAGAAGAGTAAAATAATCTTATCTCCTTTCTTTAATGTTGATCCGTTTGGGGTAAATTAAATATAAACTCTTAGTATGTGTTTTTATTTGGAAATAACGTCTAATACAATATTTAAAAAATACGTATATTTGGAGATGACATTTTTTTTTGCAAAAAAATTTTCTCAGAAACATTTAGTGTCAGAGAAATAATCTTACAGCCTAACAAGTATACAAGGATAAGAAAGTCACGTGTGTGTATTACGTTCCTGAACTTTGTTCGCGGTTTGCTAACATACTATGTAATATAAGTTAACATTTATGAAGTAATAAAATGTATTCGGAGATTGAAAATCAGGTTGTTCAGAAAGGAACCAGCTCTCCACACTATGTGTGTGTGTATGTATATATATATATATATATATATATATATATATAGAGAGAGAGAGAGAGAGAGAGATAAAGATAGAGATAGATAGTTCATTCACGGTTACTTCCAACTTATCTGAAGCCTTGCTGAAAACCTTCCACGATATATCTTCGCGTCATGCAAACAAATCGTAGGTAACTCTATAAAATAACACTAAAAGAACAACGCTCTGAATTCGCGCGCACTCAGTGTAATGATATTTTACATAAGAACTATTTCTTACTAAGCATTACCATTACACCTATTTTCTCTCTGATTTAATTCACATTCAATTATAAATGAATTTATAATTTATAGATAAAATACTAGTAAAAGTGTAATTTCATCAACAATGTGATACTTTTATCTTAACACAAGCATAAAACGCCTATGATACTTAATATAAGTTATTTAGGAAAGAACTAAACACGTCATAAATGTGGTGATTTTTTGAAGGTTCTATTCAAAAAGTGTGAAGAAACCACGGGTAGACTGTACTGAGGTTAGTTATACTCAGGTCTGGAACACAGCGAGATTGCTTATGGGACATTTTGGTGTACGGACATGAATTTCCGCCGCAAGGTGCGCTGGTGTATAAAAAAGGTCGCTTTTAGGCTGGCGGTAATTAGAGAAATTATTTATATGTTTGTGTAGCAGATAGTGTTTGGCTCAAATTGTGATATATGTATATTGGGCCCAGTCAAAATTTTAAGTTGGAATTAAGTTTTCAAGAGCAAACAGTAAAAATATAACTGTGTTTGTCATTGGATGTCGTTCATAATCAAGCTTAATTCAATGGGAAAACGTTACGAATTTAAGTGTGGAAAATATATGGCTGCCATTAAAAGAACCTTTGTATTTTTCTCCTCTCCCTTGAAGAAACTTCAAAGGAAAACCCTAAAAATTGCCATTTTTAACCCTTTCATTATTATATTATTCTATACATGTGTGATATTTACATAAAGCTATTTAATTGCGTGATACTGCGTTTTCCTAATTCCATTTTACGACAGAATATTTATCAGTGTGTGAGTGCATTTCTTTATATTCACACTGTAATGCCAAGAACGAAGTTCATTCCTTACGTAGGGTCTAACACAATACAACCCGGTAAAGGTTGTTCACGGTAAACTGNATGCCAAGAACGAAGTTCATTCCTTACGTAGGGTCTAACACAATACAACCCGGTAAAGGTTGTTCACGGTAAACTGCGCACTTTTGAAAACCCTGCTAAAGATCTACTTGTATTAGTATTGCGTATTCTTCCACAACATGTAAAATTGACATTGTCATGGGTATGACGGCTTTATTCCGGCATCGGCCAAGTGAAACTGTAGAAATTATTGTAAAAGTAATTATTTAACACATTTACTAATTCTTACACTTATATGCATTTAAAAATACATAAATCAGAATAATATATTTTCGTATTACAAAATGTTNTGCCAAGAACGAAGTTCATTCCTTACGTAGGGTCTAACACAATACAACCCGGTAAAGGTTGTTCACGGTAAACTGAGCACTTTTGAAAACCCTGCTAAATATCTACTTGTATTAGTATTGCGTATTCTTCCACCACATGTAAAATTGACATTGTCATGGGTATGACGGCTTTATTCCGGCATCGGCCAAGTGAAACTGTAGAAATTATTGTAAAAGTAATTATTTAACAAATTTACTAATTCTTACACTTATATGCATTTAAAAATACATAAATCAGAATAATATATTTTCGTATTACAAAATGTTTACCTTATCACTTTTAACAAACGTTACGACGTGGAACTACTTTCCATCCGTCGCTACCAACTTTACAGGGCGCATGCCACTCAGCGTGCCCTGTTGAAATGTATGCAGGTATAGGGGCAGTGACATTTCTCAAAGGTTGTTACTTTACCGTGAACGGCCTTTACACATGCGACACCAGTGCTATGTGGCGGCGGAAAAGTTTAGTTGTCAAACTAAACGCATTTTGCTTCCCAACCTGAGTAGAACAAACGTTAACTATACCCAGGGCAATAGCAGATTGTTCAGATCCAGGTTTCGCGAACGAACCTTTCCGAGGGTACACGAAGAGATCTTCGCCACTGCGACTAGAAAACTACCGTTACTGCGGCAGTTATGATATCCGTGCCACTTAAACATATTGCAATGTCTTAAACAACAAAAACAAGTACGATCCACTTGCAACAGGCAGCNAAAACAAGTACGATCCACTTGCAACAGGCAGCAGAACTGCAAACATTCCAACATTGACAGAAACTGTTAATAGTTTCATAGTCGGTATACTTTCATTTAATAACAGTTTAACACGTTTTTTAGCGTAGTTATGCGGTACAAGAGAGGCCTTTTCTCAATTTTTTTGCTTGTGTTCAAATTCCGCTCCAAGACAAATAAATTTAAAGGATTAAAATTCTTCGTTATAATTTAAATTTTTGAAGTTTATGTTATTAACTGGCAGACACCTACATAGCAGAATTGTAACTTTTTTTTTTCGTAGTCTTTTTTTTTGTAAGCTGAAAATATACCGCAACCTGCATCGTTGAAAACATTTACCTTCACTTTACGGAAAAAAAGTGGTAAAAAATTCTTTAGAAGTCTTCGTAAACTATCCCTTTAATTACGGAAACTTTTTCAAGAACGGACTTTCCGTAAATGTGACAGCATTCTCCGTGAAAACATGGAAGCTCTCCGTACATTTGCTAGTTAGTTTTCTGTACTTACATTTTGAAAAAAGGATGCCATGCAAAATATCTTTAATTTTCGTTATTCGGGCGTTCTATTACGTACAAAAAGTTATTTTAAAAAAGTTAAAATATTTTATACCTGGGCGAGATTTGAATAAATTTCAAGAAAAGTAAATACGGTGTAGTTCCGAATTTTGTATTTACGGAGCTCATCTAATTTTTCGTCATTACGGATTGCTTTTCCATATATTNTTCGTTATAATTTAAATTTTTGAAGTTTATGTTATTAACTGGCAGACACCTACATAGCAGAATTGTAACTTTTTTCTTTCGTAGTCTTNCTTCGTTATAATTTAAATTTTTGAAGTTTATGTTATTAACTGGCAGACACCTACATAGCAGAATTGTAACTTTTTTTTTTCGTAGTCTTTTTTTTTTGTAAGCTGAAAATATACCGCAACCTGCATCGTTGAAAACATTTACCTTCACTTTACGGAAAAAAAGTGGTAAAAAATTCTTTAGAAGTCTTCGTAAACTATCCCTTTAATTACGGAAACTTTTTCAAGAACGGACTTTCCGTAAATGTGACAGCATTCTCCGTGAAAACATGGAAGCTCTCCGTACATTTGCTAGTTAGTTTTCTGTACTTACATTTTGAAAAAAGGATGCCATGCAAAATATCTTTAATTTTCGTTATTCGGGCGTTCTATTACGTACAAAAAGTTATTTTAAAAAAGTTAAAATATTTTATACCTGGGCGAGATTTGAATAAATTTCAAGAAAAGTAAATACGGTGTAGTTCCGAATTTTGTATTTACGGAGCTCATCTAATTTTTCGTCATTACGGATTGCTTTTCCATATATTAACTGTACATTTCCGAAAATTTCCGTAAATGTACGGACATTTTTAACAGTGTGGTAGCAAATTGTTGGAGAGGTTTTTGCGATTTCACGGAAGTTTTGTGAAATTCACGTAAAGTCCGCTATTTCAAAATAACGAAACATTAAACTTACAAAGGTTTCCAGATACTTTTTACCTGCACTTTTCCGTAATTTCATGGGATTTTTTTTACGGTGTTACTTCCATGCTTGCTCTCAGTCTATTCACCACCCTACAAAACCACGCAGCCACCCATTTTGATGCACTGGTAGAACCTAAGCTTGAAAAATGGTTGTATAGATATATTTTCGAGGGTCACTGAAATTTTAATTTGTTTTATTGCTTCGTTCCTGTTACGGCAGAGATCGCGCCGCAGATCATGAAATTTAAACAATCATATGCGATAGAATTTAGTTATTTATGAAGTTAAAAGCCAGATACAAAAAAATACAGAAGCCAATATCGAAAAACATGTTATTCGCTTCGTGTAGCGTTTCCAAGCTTGTTTCATTAAAATTTCCAAAGAATAATTGANAAAATGTGTGTCAAAATAAAATATTTATAATGCTATCATTTTCAAAAGAAAGTTTCTGACCCACAAAACACACCAGCTTTCATTGTCTACCGTAGTAATACTTGTTTGACAAAATTTAGTCGGGATAGCTTGATTTTAAGGTAAAGTTAGGTCATGTTAGATAAGTTTAGGTCATGTTAGGTCAGTTTAGGTCATGTTAGGTCAATTTAGTTCTGGTTTTGTTTCCCGAAATATGGCATGGCAAAAAAGTGAAGCTATTGTAAAAAATAGTGGAAAAATAGTCTCTGTGTAGATAGGTTTGATGATTGTAATATATGCTACTGCCAGCATACAACGTTTGGTTAAACACGGATACATGGTTTCGTAGAAATATTATGGCAATAAAAAATATTTATATGCTCGCCATTTTAAAAATTATTGTCTGACTCTATTTAAACATACCAGTTTCAATTGATCACCGGTGTAGTGTTTCTTGTTGGCCAAATGTATGAATCGATTGATTGTTTCTCGAAATATGACAACAAAACTTAATTGTTTCCATGTAGTGCTATCTTACAAAATGTTGGGGAAAATAGGCAATATGTTAGGATGTTTTATGCTTCCTGTTGATACATTTAGCCCGCCGAAATTGGTTGAACAATATCGTATATAAATGAAATTAGTCTAAAAAAAAAAATTGTATGGCTACCACGTTACAAATAAACTTATCTTCTAATTAAATCGCATATGTTATCATGGCATACTATGTATTACATACCTGCCAGCATACAACGTTTAATTTAAATTGGTTTCATAGTTTCATTTATATCCCAGCATTCGCCTGAAGTGATTTCTGTAAACCACGAGAAACCGCCATCAGGGTTGCCGGACCGGATTTGGAACCCATATCCTCCCGAATGCACATACAGTAAAGTGGTGAATGTAGTTTAAAGTCTAAAAATTTCTTCTTTGTGGAATTGGCACCAAATGTGATGTCGGAAATTCTAACTGTGTTTCACACATCAATGAAAAATTAATACATGTCTCTAGTACGTCTTATAAAACATGAATATNGGAAATTCTAACTGTGTTTCACACATCAATGAAAAATTAATACATGTCTCTAGTACGTCTTATAAAACATGAATATTATTCGGTTTTCGTTTAGAAGGGTGAGAGAATGAGTTAAGAGATTTAAGGCGGCTCTTTGCAACGACGTCTTGAGAGCCGATGAGGGTTAAATGCGGTGAGTATGGAGCAGTGCCTGAATGCAAGGGTGGAGAAAACTGGAGATACCCGAGAAAAACCGCTGACCAGCGGCATCGTCGGCATTCAGTAGTGTCGTGAGTGAGTGAGTGAAGAGATTTTGGGCGGCTCTCAACAGCGTGGTCTTGAGAGCCGACGAAGGTGATCGAGGTGAGTATGAAGCAGAGCTGGAATGAAAGGGCGGGGGGAAACGGGAGATCCCCGAGAAAACTCGCCGACCAGCGGCATCGTCCGGCACGATTCCCAAATGCGAAAATTTAAAACTGTTATCGAGTGCTGTATCTAACGTGCGTATTTTACGTGCACATTCAGTAGTTTTGTGCATATCTACTACTGTGCTGTAAGTTTGCGTTTCATTAAAATATTTGTGTGTAGTCACGCAAAATAAAACACGGGGGGCGCCGGCAAGAGGACAATTTACCGCTCGTGCAGGACCTTCCCTTTCCACGACATTTTGTACAACTGCGCGGTGAGTGAATAAACTACGGCGTCGCATCCGACCCCCTCCCCTCCTCAAGCCAAATCTTCAGCGTGTCCTCGGCCGAGCAGCGTGACCTCTGACCTTTCTTTGCCGCGCGGGGCTGCACCACTCGGCTCGCGCCTGGACCCGGGCGGAGTNACAAAATCGTAGAAAAATTCTTACTAAATTATTGAGGCTTACTCAAAACTTTCATAATACATATATGCTTTTTTTTTATTTTTTTTATTTAACGTCATAACTAACATTGTTTATAAAAAAATTTCGGATCATATAAATTCCAGAAATAATGCACCATTCTGCTAGAAGCGTATTTGAAAGCAATTCTCTAATTTGTCTCTTTACACGCAGCATTGATTTAACAACAGAAGTAGTAATTTTAATTTTAGTGCGGATTTATTGCTTCTTCTGAAACTTAACCCTTACAGCAGATTATTAGGGTCACGTGGCTCCCCTGAGCCATTGGTTCCGCCGCCCATGCGATAAGGTGAGTTCTTTTTTTTAAATCAACCTTAGAAAAAAATCACTGCTCCTACCTGCATATATTCTAACGGGCGCACTGAGTGGCATGCGTCCATTTAAGTTGGTAACGATGAAGGAAAAGAAGTAACATATCTTAACGCAAAATAAAATGTGTCAGGCGACCATTTGTGATAACTTATATTATTTCTTTCGCTTTCTGTTTTTTTTAATGCATCGAAGTGCAAAAATGAGCAGATTTGTAAAATATTAACTTTTCTTATAATTCCACAGTTTCACTTGTTAAGGCCCAAGGAAATATTAATTTTACATAAGGCGGAAGAATGCACAACGCGTGTACAATTACATGCTAAGCAGGACTTTCAAAAGTGCTCAGTTTACAGTTAACAGCATATAGATAGTTGTAGCTCAAGAGTATATATAACGAGAGATCCTTATCCTATTCATTTGTTTCCCGAAGCAAGCTGAAGTAAGCTTTTTACAAGAATGTTTATAATAATTGCTCAAAATTGCTACCACCGACAGTAATTCAAGCTTGGTAGCGTCGGTGGAGTGATTGGCGAACATATTCAAATACGCCGGCCATTTCACGCACGCCACCATTGTCAGCCAATCACGCCATATGTAGAGGTCGCCAAGCATGCGTGACTGTTGGTGGATGCATTTCCAGCAACTGTATTAACATTTTCTGTACGGAATCACTCGTTAAGTATGCTGCTAATGAACATTTTATGTTTCCGTTAATGTGTTATGTTTCTGTGTTTGTGCCTCAACGCGTCACTTCCGCCCATATATTCCTATACAATAATTGCTTGTTTTAGTGAGCTCTACCACCCCTCAATGTTTGTCTCATGATTTTAGAATCATCCTCTATAGTTTGTTTAAATGTGTAATACTTTTTTTTTTTAATTCCGAAGTTGTAATACTGTTGAACCTCGACTTCGGACATACATTCGGGTATCTTCGGTAAGGTTTCGTTTTCCCAATTCGAGTTACAAGGGCCTGGTTGTTACCTGCCGTTCGTCGCGCCCGCCCAACGCCTTAGCCCAATGCCTTAGCCCAATGCCTTAGCCCAACGCCTTATATCGGTGACCTTGAGGCTCTTCTCCACGGTAAAGCAAAAACTTCTGAAATCAAATGTAGAAAAAAATGCACTGCCCGTAACTAAATGCATGTTACAGTACATACTAACATGCAAGCTACCAATTAAGTTGGTAGCGGATTAATAAAAAAAAATTTGTTCTAAATAAACGTTTTATTGAGAGCGTAGTTTGTAAATATTTGTATTCTGAAGTCAGTGTTAGTTATTTCATACACTATAGAGCACGAATTTTCGTATTATTATCACATTAACTTTCTAAACGTTTCACTCGGATGACGCATGAATTAAGCGAGACGGTCGGTGGCAATGTTGGTCTTGCATACGGCGGAAGGATATCAAACGAGAAGAAAAGTAGGTCCTAAGCATCCTGTAGTAGTTTATTTTGCTCAGGTTGGTAACAAAACAAGATTCCCTATGGGAATGTCTGGTGCACGATGGTGTTCTAAAGAAGTTGTTTTTAAGCTGACGGTAAATGGAGAAATTCTAAATGTTTGTGTTTAAATGTTTGTGTTTTGCTCTAACTGTGATACATACTTGCCTGTGTCAAAACATCAAGTATTAACTTTATTTTGTAACTCTTATTGGCGCCCTCCAACGCTGTTACAGGAGCAAAAAAAAATAAAAAAAAAAAAAAAAAAAAAAAAAAACGGTCGTGTTTGACATTGAGCTTTCGAACTAGTCGAAGAGCGAAATTAANAGAAAAAAAAAAAAAAAAAAAAAAAAAAAAAAAAAAAAAACGGTCGTGTTTGACATTGAGCTTTCGAACTAGTCGAAGAGCGAAATTAATATAAATACCATCAAAAGGAATCGTTCGATTCTGTTGTCACATTAATTAAAGTGAAAAACACATATTTCGCTAATGTCTCACTCTAGTGCGAAAATAAATATTTATTATTCACGCGGAGGTTGTAAAACTATATAGATCGGAGGATGCCGCGGTTGCTGAGTGGTTAGCCTGCTCGCCTCCCACCCCTGGCGAATCGGGTTCAATCTCCGACCGGGCCGATGCCGGATTTTCGCACGTGGGAATCGTGCTGGACGATGCCGCTGGTCGGCGGGTTTTCTCGGGGATCTCCTGTTTTCTCCGCCCCTTTATTCCGGTGCTGCTCCATACTCACCTCAATCACCCTCATTGGCTGTTAAGATTCGCCCAAATATCTACACTCACTATATATATATCGGAAGATTAAAAAATATATACTTATATTCTGAAAATGACAGTTATCGCATTTGTTTACATGCGAAACAGGAAAATCCGGTGCACATACAACATCAGTGCTACCCTGTGGCGAAAAGGTTTCGTTGCCAAACTATTAGCAATGATCTACCCAGCTATTATTATCGATTCACTGCCAAATTTACCGGGACGTTGTATATTGGTGTTTCCTGTAACGCAAATGCAGTTATGGGCAGTGATTTTCTTTTCAAAAGTTAGTTTCAAAAGTGCTTACTTTACTGTGAACAGCTTATAGAATTAAAACTTTGTACTCCAGAAAATGTAAATTTTACAGCTGACACGAAAAACTGGAGGGTTACTGATATACGAATGGTTCCTCTTTTCCAAACAGAAGCAGTGTGATGCCCTTTTATTGGTTTGGAGCGTTGTAAAATGTGGGATACGAGTTTTTACAACTAACAGTATCAAAAATAATTGTTTCTTGTAAAAATTGTGAGAAATGAGGTTTTAATTCTTAGCCATCGATATACTTGTGGGTGGTAGAGGGGAGGGCTGGAGTGCGGCAGACGGCCCAGAAGTTATTTCGCCGAACAGGTGTTTGAACTGCATTTTTCCGTTTTTTGGGAACATAGTCCAACGTTTTCAGTACAACGGTGGCTTGAAAGTTTCTTACTTAAATCACTGGAAAGAAAACATGTATTTCAGCAGCAGTCTGGCCGATAAGTCGTTTGGTCGAAATGTTTCCTGTTGCAAATCGCATAGCAGGGTTTGAGAGAATAAGTACATAACCGGATAGGCGTTTGGCCAAAAATACAATTTTTAAAATGCAGTAGCTTATGTCATAACACGCGTTTGAGCAAATAAGCATTTTACCGAATAAGCGTTTTTCTGAAGTGAAATTTTTNAGTAGCTTATGTCATAACACGCGTTTGAGCAAATAAGCATTTTACCGAATAAGCGTTTTTCTGAAGTGAAATTTTCTC
The DNA here is from genome assembly GCA_002778355.1 of Clitarchus hookeri. Taxonomy (NCBI): domain Eukaryota; kingdom Metazoa; phylum Arthropoda; class Insecta; order Phasmatodea; family Phasmatidae; genus Clitarchus; species Clitarchus hookeri. The sequence goes on from NQII01000600.1 coordinate 403,714, forward strand.
TGTTAAATTGAAGACAAGCATTTGGCAAAGACCATGATGCAAGAAAACCGCAAATACAAACATTTTTTTTTTTTTTAAAGGAGGGAAGGTATGGCTATAACTACAACCGATTTTCGTGTTAAAAATTCCACATAGCATANAGTAGCTTATGTCATAACACGCGTTTGAGCAAATAAGCATTTTACCGAATAAGCGTTTTTCTGAAGTGAAATTTTTTCTGTTAAATTGAAGACAAGCATTTGGCAAAGACCATGATGCAAGAAAACCGCAAATACAAACATTTTTTTTTTTTTAAAGGAGGGAAGGTATGGCTATAACTACAACCGATTTTCGTGTTAAAAATTCCACATAGCATATTTTGCGTTGAGATACTCATTGGTAACTCCCGATATCGTGTAAAATGATAATAAATGTTGAAAGGAGATTGTACGCTCAATATGTCAACCATTTGTGTCAGAGGTGATTTATTTATATATATATATATATGTGTGTGTGTGTGTGTGTGTGTGTGTAATTTTTGCATTTCTTGTGGGGGTTCTGTTTATATCATCTCCCCCCTCCCCCGACCAGTCATTAAGTACACCACTGTTTTCTTTCATGTGCCGTGGCGTTAATAGCAGAGCCGTAATGTAGAAAGTAAAAAATATAGAAAGAAAAAGGAAAGAAATGAAGAAAGTAAGACATGCGGTGCATACAAACTGTCTCAGTTTAAATGTTTTTTTTTTTTTTTTTTTTTTTAGAGTAGCTATAATTGTAACATTTCATTACGTTTTACTCATTTTAGAGTTGACAAGAATATGCAAACAAGTGGATTTGATACTGTATCTTTCCGTTGATATTTAAACATAAAATAAATATGTTTGTAAATAAATTTCCTTCAGTGGAAAGTGGAGAAATTTGGGCGGCTCTTAACATCGAGGTCTAGAGAGCCGATGAAGGGGGATTTAGGCGAGTATGGAGCTGCGCCGGAACACAAGGACGGGGGTAATGGGAGATCCCTGAGGGAACCCACTGGACAGCGGCATCGTCCGGCACGATTCCCACATGCGAAAATCCGGATGCGACCCAGTCGGGAATCGAAGTCGGTTCACTTAGGTAATAAGTGAGTATTCTAGCCACTACACCACTACGCCCCCCAAATATCTTTCAGGCGAATGTTTTATACATATATTACTTTTACAAAACAACGTTACTAACGCCATAAATGTTTCGCTTTAGAAACAAGTGACTTAATTGTAAATGCGTATCCAACCAAACACTAATAATCAATATATGAAGTACTGAGTGAGTATAAAAGAATACCCCAACTTTGAAGGTCTATAATATTGAAACCAGTGATAAGCTGCGAATAACANGGGGGGGACTGGCTGTGACGTGTAACATCGTGCATCATACCACCAACATGTGTTTACCACCAGGTGCAGTGCGTGTTGCCTGCCCACCAGGTCATGGCCTTGCTACTACTGTACCCTTCGTTTGCGTTTTAAACGGAAACGGCGAGAGTGGCCTTTTGTGCTAATTACGACGTCCTGCTTCATCCGATGGTATCCACAATCAATTTAACTTCAGGGTGTAAATTTTGTATGCAATCAAAGGGTGCCAACCCCAATTATTTGCATGATGGGGGAGTGTACGTCATATCATACCTTCCTTTTACCCAAGATCTTGGTTTAATTAATCCGTATACCAATTTCAGTTCCTCGAGCGCAAGTACTTTGCATAATATCCCACGTAATATGCTTGTCGCCCTCCGCATTTAAGGCTTCTACAGCCCTTAGTAGTTACGATGTAACGAGGGTGTCCTATATCATTCTTCCTCTTTTCCGGTAACGAATCACGTTCCCGAGTTTGTACGCAAGTTTCCTAAACACGTTGTGTATCGAAACGAACACTAGAACTTTGATTGAACAATAAAAAACGTATCCCCATTACAAAAGTGAAATCAACCATGGTTTATATTTGTCATTCCTACATTATATTCCATGTTTCAAAAGCAAATACTTTAAAATTTTAAATGTGGTTAATATTGCAAATTAGCATTCATCATTTTCTACTGTAAATACAGTTACTGTTACGTAACCATTCTAACCTGTTTCTGGCGGAACTGCTTAAAATCTCATTTTTGAACAAACATTTTTATAAGGTAGATGCGAGGTTTGTTACTGCATTTTTTGCACCTGTACAATAAGGGTAAAGAATTGTTGAAGGCTTTATTTCCCGTTTTAGAGCAATATCTTTGCATCTGAAGTCGCCAGCAAAGTCTTATTACTGCTGACGTTTACCGTGGTAATCCATTTGAGTTGGTCAATAAAAATTTTAGAAAAACCCTTTCATATTTGAACATAAATTCTTCGGCCTCAAAGGGGCCACGGTGGTGTAGTTGTTGCCTTCAGTCTAGGCGACCCGGGTAAGATTCCCGGCGGTAACTCCCAGATTTTCTCACGTGGGAATCGTGCCGGACGATGCCGCTGATCGGGCGGGTTTTCTCGGGGATCAGGGGCAGCGGTGGCGTAGTGTCCAGGGTGTTCGCCTCCCACCACGGCGATCCGGGTTCGATCCCCGGTGGGTTCACTCCCGGATTTTCGCATGTGGGAATCGTGCTGGACGATGCCGCTTGCCGACGGGTTTTCTCGGGGTACTCCCGTTTCCCCCGCCCTTGCATTCCAGCGCTGCTCCATTCTAGGGCTTCATTTCTGTCATGCCCGGGGATGACGGTCACCTACGGGTCCCAGCTGGAAAGACCGTCACTCGGAGGGTGTCGCCTTGCCCTGGGTGCACTCCCCACACGCCATTTATTTTTTTCTCGGGGATCTCCTGTTTCCCTGCCTCTTTACTCCGACGCTGCTCCGTAACCACCTCGAGTCACCCTCGTCGGCTCAAGAGCCGCGACAAATCTCTTCACTCGCTCATTCGGCCTCAGAAAATCACGCAGCCACGCCTCGGTTGGGCGGGAATGAGCGTTAGAGCCGTTTGCGAGCCGCGGAGAGGTGGCGTTGTTTATGAAGACATATCTCCACGCTCCAGTGCCCTCGCTGTCACAGCGGCATTGTTCCAGGCTCGACGGCGCAGCCAAGTTACGACGTGGTGTGTCGCTCGTGGCGACGACGCGAGGAATCCGATAACAACGTCCACTTTGCTTCGGGGCGCGCGCTTGCACCCCCACACACAGACGTGCACTGACAGTCGATCACAACTTCGGTCGCAAAGTTTTTATCAGAGGGCTTTTCAGTTCCCGCGCCTCGTCCCAGGTTATCTACGACCTTAGCACCGTTCCAGCGAGGAATAACGGATACGTGAAACTGACGCTGTATTGCATTATGCTAAATATTTGGACAGCTTCTGTGATTCGGCGATAAGACACGGAACTACTTTCCCTCCATCTTTACTAGGCGAGTGTCACCCAGCGCGCCCGTTAAAACATATGCAGGCAGGAGCTGTGACTTTTTCTTAAGGTTGATCAAAAACGCTCACTATCACGAACAGCCTTAACTTGGATAAATGAAAATGGCTCCTTTTATAATCGGTGGAAAACCACAGGTTGTTTCAGTGAAAACAATTTCACTGGTAGAATTAGCGAGAGCCAACTGTATGCGGCGAATTAAATATTGTTTTTTATTGAATTTAGGCTGATTATTACGAAAATTGAACACATTTCCGGTAGCCACTGTTTATATCGTGCAATTTGACTCGATTTAAAAAAAAGTTTCGTTTCGTTTTTAGTTAAATTGTCAGTACAAATAGTTGCTTGTGAATATACTCACTTCGCTATATTTAATGCAGTTTAAATCTTCGAACCCAGCGCTCTGAGGATCACGTCCCACTTAGCAAGACACAGTCAGCCGTCTGTGGTTTTACTGATGGCATTGTTGGATTACTGCTGGCCCAGAAAACATGGGTATACGCAACTGGCCCTGCTATGGTTAGCTGCTGGCAACAGGACATTTGGCATGCCATTTATGGCCCACTGATGGCGATGTCGATGGAACTGAAACTGAAGTTTGAGAGTAGGTGAACTACTAATGGCCCATAAATGGTTTACCAACGATTTTCCAGTAATGGCTGCATATAAGCTACAAATATTGCTGGCGAAAGCATGGGTAACCATCAGTAGGCCATTTGTTGGCTGTGAAGTGGTGCATCGATGGACCATTGCTGGTGCAATCGTGGCTTATTGTGGGAGTTGTTATGGCTCCCACTCTTCGCTAACAACTAGTCCAATGCATTATATATTTGTCTGATATAATATGTATAAATCACATGATACAATGAGTAGATTATTTCTAAATATAGATTGATGTAAATATTTATGGCAAAGTGCTGTAAACACTATACTAGCTGTTAATTCGTGACTGGTATCGAATAGCTTGGCATATGTTATGTTTTACATGTACGATTTTAAAAACTATATTGTTATGTTAGAAAACTGGAATGTATATATCTTTTGTATCACAAATAGTTTACGAGTTAGATTGCATTTCTGAAATGTTTCACTTAGTTCCTACAGACAACGTAAGTTTATTTTCGCCTCGTTTGTATATTTAAATAATCTGTATGCGTGGACGAAATAATATCGTTTATATATACATACAACCATGTATACATGCATATACTTATAAATGTATATATATATAATTTAGTCTTTCAGTTTATCAGTTTACAGGTTTACCTTTATATCTGTGTTGTGTTCAATTATTTTTCTTTCATTCCTGTTGATTTCGAAATGTGAGTAAAATTTATAACTCATGATTTGCATTGCTTATTATTTTGCAATACACTCGCATGCAAAGTTAAATTATAAATAAATACTGGAAATAATCTGTAACAGTTTTGTAGTAAACATAGAACCGTTCAACTAATTACCACAAGAATATAATTTCTGTAGAGAAAATTCTTCAAAATGCTGTAAGAAATTGATACTACTTATATTTAGTACGGAAAATTGAAAGTTTAGCAACTTCGCCAGGATTCAAAAATACCTCAAAATTTACCTCTGTATTTAATTCGACAGGGGAGGATTGTTAGCTGTTTTTTTTCTGTCATCTTGATCTTGTATTTGCGTTAGTCCATCGTATATCTAGAGAATGTAAGACATTTTTTTTTTGCAAAAGTTGGCTTCCCTTCACCTTAATGTTTGGTCCTAGCGACGCACACGTGCCACACGAAACTCGCTCTGCTTTATCTTCTCGGTCCGTTGTCGGAAAGGCTGCCAAATCGCTTCCCCGCTCCCCCCACCAAGCCTTCTCTAATCTCCCCGCCCCCGTCTCAACCTTGACTTCGCCAGGCACATTCGACCTTATTCTTCCCCGGCAACTGCGAACCCGGGCACCGAGACGTCCGGGGACCAGACCCAGGGCCTTCCCCCCCCCCCAAGCGTCTGTGTCCATCCCAGAGCTGTGTNTCTGTGTCTCCAGTGCAGTTGTTAACTCTTCTTCAAGTCGGGGGTTTTTTTTTCCTTCATTCAGGGATAGCCTAAGTAGTGTAATAGGATTTGCTGAACAATTAAGTGGTTTCAAGTCTTACACTTCGCCCTACTGCTGATAACGTTGTTGAGACGACCAAGGGGGAAAAAAATCATTCTAACAGAAAGTTCACATTGATGTTATAAGGAAACGAAACAAGTGGTATTTACTGGTTTAAAGACATGCTTACTTAATTGAAAAAATATGTTGAATGCTACCTCAAAGGTGTTAAAACGTATTCGTACCAATGAACAAAAATTGTATTTTTTTTTNGAAAAAATATGTTGAATGCTACCTCAAAGGTGTTAAAACGTATTCGTACCAATGAACAAAAATTGTATTTTTTTTAAATGAGACATCAGCAAAGCCTGTTGCATGTATGACTAGTCTCGATGCTGTTTTACATTTGGAGAATTTGGATTACGTTTTTCTGTACAGTAGTTCAAAGTTTGTGACACAGCCCGATGNGATGCTGTTTTACATTTGGAGAATTTGGATTACGTTTTTCTGTACAGTAGTTCAAAGTTTGTGACACAGCCCGATGTCTTTCGGAATCATAACATATGGCAAATGCGAATTTGACTGACAAACTTCGGCTGAAAGTTATTCTAAGTTGAAAACATGTACGACTTACGGCCTAAATTTCTTCCTTAAGGGTGGTACTCGCTTTTGAATATGGAGGACGGTCACTCAGTAATTGAAGATATTATAAATTTTTCTGAGGTGGAACACTGACTGGATAGTGTGTAACTTAAACGAGATATGCAACTATTGTATGTGTGTCGTTACTATAAAATTATTCCACAGAAATAATAGGTTTAGTTAAAGAGTGTTTGTAAAATGAAGTGTTTGGGTTTTAGTTTTCAATTCATCTAGATTTTCCAGTTTGGTTAAAATTTTATTGCGTAATATTAATCTTTGAATTAATTATTCGTAATAAATAGCTTCATAGTATTCATTATTGTATAACGAAGAAAATAATTACACTTCTATTACAGTGTTATTTTTGTTAACATGCTTTTCCATGAAGTATCATACTACTAATTTTAATGACGTCATTTACTGAAGTAGCAATCTCTCTCATTTTTAACTATTAATTTACTGTGTAACAGTTTCTATGACGTTTTGGATAGTAAAACACCGAAAAGAAGTCTTTCCCAAGTTATGTATATTAAGTTTTGACCCGATGTATTAAATCAGATCAATGTACATGACCAGATCATTTTACTGTCCAACAACTGGTTTTATAGCCCAAATCAAAAGATCTTAATGTTGAAACTTCAATAAAATGCTAAAGAAAATGATATATTTATAAGTTTTTTTTTTATGTTTTATACATGCTTAAAAAATACTTCCTTGAAAAATAATTTTAATGTATTCCGAAACATTACAAATGCTGAAAAACATTGAATAACGTCATTTGTTTTTAAAAAAGTACATTTTACACATTACGTAGATGATTTCACATATATCTTATAATACGCATACTTAAATAAGCCAGTGTTTGAAATTATGTCACAAACAACCAAGGTTCCACTTGATAACTTAATCCAAAACCTACGTCTAAGTTTTGTGCATTCAAACGTCCAGCGAACGTGTATTACGTACGTGACCAAGTATCTTAAGAGTTCCAGATATTTTCCGCAAACTATTCGTTTTTAATGGGACAGTTTCTCGAATACGATAGTTCTTTTTNTCTTAAGAGTTCCAGATATTTTCCGCAAACTATTCGTTTTTAATGGGACAGTTTCTCGAATACGATAGTTCTTTTCCCTGGGGAAAAATTAGACTCAATTTTGTGAATTTCTTCCTAACCTCAAAACATACACCCTGTTGCATAAAAAACATNCCTGGGGAAAAATTAGACTCAATTTTGTGAATTTCTTCCTAACCTCAAAACATACACCCTGTTGCATAAAAAACATAGAAGTCATTATTAAATATACACTGTTGATTAACTGAAAGCAATCCTTTTTTCCTAATGCGATTGACGATTTAATTAACTGTGTAACTATTTCATGTAAGCACGTAACAAATTGACATTTTTGTTTCATATGTAGTAAATAATAGAATGTGCAATAAAATCCAAGATATTGCTCATACCCATGTAGTATTTTGAGATGAAAAATCAGTAGTGGGCATAAATAAGTGCGTGTAAGTAAAATATGTACCATTCATATGGTATCTCTTAATTAAAGAGGAGTCTTAAGTGTGTCAGTTCAGCAATCTTTTCCGTAAAATATTTAATTATTTTTAAAAATTTTCAATTAAATTTTAAGGGTTATATTGATTTTGGGAGAACTAATTTTATAAAAAAACTTTTATTATATCTCTAAATTAAGGTTTTTGTAACTGAAAAAAAATATATATCCTTAAAGTATTTATCTTGTATAATTCACACTTCCGCAATTTCCACCTCCCAACAGGGTTCATATCACTCTTCTGGACTGAGTACAGCAAAGAGGGGTGCGCATAATTTGGCCTAAAATTATTTTGCCTAAACAGTTTCAGAACCGTTACTTGGCCTAAAATAATTAGGCATAAAATAACTTGGCCCAAAATTATTTGGCCTAAAGTCACTTGGCATAGAATTATTTAGCCTAAAATCAATTGGCCTAAAATTATTAAGCCTTAAGTTACATGGCTTAAAATTATTTAGCATGAAATTACTTGGCCTAAAATTATTTGCCATAAAGTCATTTCGTCTAAAATTATTTAGTCTTAATACACTTGGCCGAAAATTATTTGACCTAAAGTCACTTGGCCTAAAGTTATTTAGCCTAAATTCACTTGGCCTAAACTTAATAAGCTTAAAGTCACATGGTCTAAAATTATGTAACCCAGCCACCTGGCCTAAAATTATTTGGCCTAAAGTTATTTGGCCTAAAGTCACTTGACCTATAATTATTTGGCATAATTTTAGGCGTAATGGCGGGTAGCAGCAACGGTCGCGGGCGCATAGTACCGGACTTGACCGCTGGTAGGCGCTCGTCACCATGCCTCGCCCTGCCCCCTCCGCCAACAGTGGGTTTTCATTCGCCGACGGTGGGTATTAGTCCCCCGCCCTCCTGCCCGCGGCTCGCTGCCGCACTCCCTGACTTCCGGCCGACTTACGAGGGCTTAGCGCGACCCGGCTCCATTCCCGCGCCGCGCTGCCAGTGGCTTTCTGCTTCATTTCTCCGCTTCTCGTCGGATCCCACCCACCGCCTCCGCGACAGCAAGCCTTGTCGCCTTCCTCACAGATCAACGAGCTCCACTTACACTCAGCAGGAATACCATGATATAGTATGTTTACAGTTAATTTACCACTTTTGAAAAAATACCTCTGAGAAAGTCACTGCCGTTACCTGCGTATATTTTAACGGGCACGCTGACTGGCGTGTGCCCAGTAAAGTTGGCAACGAAGGAGGGAAAGTAGTTCCGTGTCTTGACGTTGAATTAAATCTGCTAGGTTAATTAATATAAGCGCACGTAAGCGTAAGAATGAGAACACTCGTGAAATTATTTACTTTCCTAACAATCCCGCAGTTTCATTTGATAGACGCATGCTCGATCAACATTTTTTACTTAAAGTAGTTGGAGAGCAAAAATGTATTAAGTTAGATTATATTTTCTGCACGTACCGTCAACCTAATATAAATAAATTTCTTCTCTGAAGATCGGCTGATATTATACTTTTCTTTGTCTTGCAAGATCGATAAACACTTAAGCATTTGGGTATACTGGAATTTTCGCATCACGAAAGGTTGTAAGACCAATTTTACAATCTGAATATCGTGAAATATTAAACACACTTTATTTTAAATGCTTGTAACAGAAGGCGTGCAGCTGCATAGATTGACAGATACCATGTGACAGTTTTTCTTGCCATCCAAGTGAAACGTATGACAAAAAACATTCTTATAGTTATTTATCTAAGTATTATACCAGTGTAATAACTCACGTAATGCGCTGATGGTTCACGTCTTTTAATTTTTTCGCCGCACAAAAATACTTAACTTCGTGTAGGTAGAATTAAGAAATCATATTTTAAACAGTGTTTACTAAAAAAAATTTAAAAAAAAATTACGTTGTTTTAAACTATGCGTAATTGCACTAAGTATTTTAGTTTTTTTTTAATCCTGTGAGGATCCCAGTTTTTCTAAAACGTCCGATCAATTCCACAAGTGTACATTTTAAGGGTCCCGCCTTCCTGGAGCGTTTTTCCGCGTTTGAGGCCGAGAGGCGCGGGAGCGATAAGGGCGACACTGCCAAGCGCATCAAGTACGCGATCGCCTCTAAGCGCAAGGCTATGAACTGACGTTCAGTGTTCTCGTCGTGCTGCGTGTACCAATGGGACTTTCAGCTGTGACCGTATTATTTTATTGGTGGAAAGTCTGTGAGAAGGTTCACTGCAGGGCCTGTGTGTATCTGAAGCATGTATTTTTGAGATACAACGCTTTCGAAAAGTAGTTTCTAGCCGTTTTGGAGCACTAAAAAAATGGTGTTTCTAATGCGTGTGACTTCTTAAAAACACTCAGCAGTCCCTCGTCTGAAGGGTGTGTTCTTTCCGTAGACCAGCACAGTGGACGCACGTCTAATATTTTCGTGGGAAAACGTGTTTTTCAAACACACTGTAATGCAGTTGAAGCGCCGAGTAAGCGGGAGTCTTAATTCGCGGGAAGCGTCAGTGGAGCGAGGTTTCGGAAAGCTGCCTGCTTTCCGCGAGCGCAGCGGCTCCCGAAGCCAGATTATGAAGAGTGCCCGCGCCTGTCATCTCCCTTCCCCGCAACCCGCTTCGCCGCTCGGCGGGTTGCATTCTATAGCACGCAGGCGGCACGTCGTCGCCTGGATAAAGCCGGGCTTACAGAATGTCGCAGTCCTCAAATTGCCTCTCGTCTTAACTGCCTGCGTGCCTCGGAATAAAAATGACCTTCAACTAGGGCCGCGCCACGGCACGGCACTTTGAAAAGAGAATTCTCCTACGTACTTAAACTGCAGATAACACCTATAAATGAGACGAGCGTAACATTTCGAACACCTGCACCATAATCATAGTTTAGGGCACCTTGCAATACCGACGATGAAAGCAAAGTTTAAAATATATAACTTAACTGTTAATATTTTTTTATTATTCTCGTATCATGACTGAAATATTTTGACAAATTTAGATCATTATAAGTTTTATCCGGGTATTGTAAATAACTGCAGTGGTTTGTAAAAAGTCCTTACGTTTCCTTCTGAGCTCATGAATTAACAAAACAATATCTCTCACTGATTTTACGTAGTGATTCTGAGATTAAACATTTGAGTTATTTATTCTACTGGACAGTGCATACGACTGAATTTCAGTGGGTATATTTTCGTCAGAATTCATATCCACGTCGGTTTCGTCATCGCTAAACTAAACACTGAAATACCATTTGGCAGAATTGACGATTAAAATATGCCTCTTAGTAGTTTTAAGGGCCTGAAACAGCAATTACGATACTTTTCAGTAGTTAAATGTTTTCATACTATAGCTTTACGAAGCCTATTATAGTTTTAGACGTAATATTACAAAATTAAATTCTAGGGAATGCCGATAATAAATTTAGTTTATGATGAGTAAGGCTCTTACTTACTTCGATCTTCATTCATTTCATTCTTGCGTAACAACTAAAGTTCATTATAAAAATGAAAACAAAAAGTTAAAATAAAATACGGAAAGTTATCTGGAATAGTTTTCAAGGCAATTACTAGCAGCGTACTCTATGGTCAAATTTCCTAAGGTACTATGTTTGTATTACGAGAATCGAGGCTCGTTTCTTCAGTAAACAGTATATTTTTTGGAATATATCAATTCTAATTGCACTAAGTTTATTATACAAACTGTTTCCCCCACCACAGTATCCAGCCTAAATATGCCCCCCCCCCCAAACNTAATTTATTTTCTTGAGCACACGTATAACATATACTTATATTATTAGTTCATAATTATTATAGAAATACGAACTAATTAAAAACACGGATAAATATATTTCTTGTCCAATGCCATAACACTGATTAAACTTAGACTACCTTTATTCAATTTGTTGTAAGCTGCGATAAAGTGCGTAATAAACTTTAAAAAAAAAGGCAAAAAATTATTTACGCAAAATTTTGTAATGCGATGAGTTTGTTTAAGGGAGACTTAGTGCCATCATAAATACTGCAAACAAGCAACATCCGATTAAGTCACATTATTATGACAAAGTAATATTTATTTGATTATGAATTGCGAAAACAAATTTTCTCATCTTTCGCCGGGTTTTGTATTTAATTACGTACCGCTTAAGAAATATGAAATCTAAGTGAACTCTTTGATTTTATTTAAAGTGAAAGTGTTGAAAATTAAGGAACTTTTTAAGAACGAGCTTGTGGTAACATCATTAAACAAACAAACTTGAACAGTGTTAATTACAACAAATATCATTTAACCATAGGTATGAAAACGTATTGTAATTTTAGTTTCAAAGTTTTAAAATCTGACGAAGAAATGTGACAGTGTTACTCATCTGTCGCTACAATGCGATTATTTAATTTCTTAAAAGTGTTTGTGACAAGGCTAAACATTAAGAATTTTTCCCTTACTTGCAAAACTAACACCAACAAAGTGATTTTTTATGCGTGTCCGAATTAATAATTTAATTCTTAATAATCACTTTTGTACGAAAGAGGCTCCGGGATTTATTCTAAGTTTGTCGAAACGCGGCTTCCGATCGTGAAAATCACGATCACCCTAATATTTCAGGTGTTTGGTGGGGCCGCTTTGGGGTGATAGCACAACCCGACCATTGTCGAGTAAATTAGGCCTCGTAACAACCGTGCACTTGGAATACAGTTTTAATCATTTTGCGGCAGCATTCGTTGTTTCAGATCGGTAGGAACACTGTCTGCAGGGATACCGATATCAGAACTTAACGACAGACTGGCAAAGTAACTTAGAATAAATGCATTGGATTCATAAATATGCATTAAATTTATAGAAATATTTTTGTGGCAAAATTTTGAACAAGCCACTACTTTTTTTTATACAGCGACTACTTGTCATAATACGTACATAAATGTTGTGTAGTACGTGCCAAAGGTTGTAATTAAACAGCGGTTGCCTAAATAAAATCACATTTTCAGTTTAGATACGGAATGTGCAGCGTTTAAGAGGTGAGCTTTGCCGAATTGCGAGGACATGAAGTGCAAACGCAAGAGTGCGAGAGTGTAAATAACGGGGTCTGGGAGACGGCGCTTAACTTCCCCAGCTAGCGAAAGTTCGCCAGTGTTCGAGCGAAGCCAGAGGAGGGAATGTGCCGTGACAACTTCACTAACTGCCTGCTGAGAGAAGCGAGCCAGAAATGTAAAGCAGCTTTCGAATTACGAGTAAAGTCCTGAATGAAAACGAAATAACACGATTTAGTTAGCGTAACGCCATGCATTTCAACACGAATTGTAATGTCTTTGCTTTCTGTGTACTCTTTTAGAATTTTAATTATGTTTTTAAATGAAAATAATGCTATGAAATAATTAAAAACTTTATGGCACGAGGTCACTTGTTTTGAAATATGTACTGCGATTTTGCCTTCATTGTGATAAAGTACCGAACTTAACTTAACTACGTAGCTCTAGTTTACTTTTCCGATGTTAAAAAGTCACTAAAAAAAATTTTTCATTTTATAAAAACGTATGCTGTATAGTTGTGCAGTTATGTCACATACATTTTGTAATTACTGATGTGATACTAACAGTTGGGTTGAATGGAAACTACAGACACAACGTCCCCACGTTTTGACGCCTCTATTTTCACGAGAAATACTCATTTGCAAAACATTGATCACTCGAGTACAACTAAGGTTACCACACAGTATCGTTGTAGCCCGACATGCGTTCAATTTGTGTTTAACGCTATTTGCTTGCGTGGATGTGAAACTAGGGGGCTTACATGTCCCTCCGTCACTCATAGCTGGAGTACGCCGAATAAAGCCTTAGAAACAGTGTGAACTGCGTGAGACACAGAGCCAAGTTCAGCGAACTCACAGCACGCCCCGACGGCGCATTCGACAAACCTTTGCCCAACTACACGAGTTGAGAGTCCGCATTGTTGGCTCTCGAGAGGCAGGTTTGGCATTTTGATGCATTGCTCGCTACTTGAACCGTTCTGCCTACGCTGTGAGTCGGTGTTGGACGTGGTTGGGACAGGACGGTACAGGCTCACGTCGAGAAGTCTCGGGGTCGACCTAGGCGGACCATCAGCAGGGAGGATCCTCTCATCACGCGACAGTCTGGAANCACGTCGAGAAGTCTCGGGGTCGACCTAGGCGGACCATCAGCAGGGAGGATCCTCTCATCACGCGACAGTCTGGAAGCACTCCACGGTTGTCGTTGCACACCATCCAGTGATATGTCACTGCGGCTGGGGACACACCTGTGTCCACCAGTACNGCACTCCACGGTTGTCGTTGCACACCATCCAGTGATATGTCACTGCGGCTGGGGACACACCTGTGTCCACCAGTACCACACACAGGCGGCTAGCACAGGCCCCTGATTGCAGCGCCGCAGGGAATGCTGCAGACGTTTATGCTGGAGAGCATCGCCGAGCGCGTGTGACCTACAGCATGGCAGCTTGAGGATTGGCGACGAATGGTGTTCAGCGACGAATCACGGGTTCTGTCTGGATACAGACGTCCGCCGGATTCGAGTCTGGCCATCTCCGTGATCCACGCTACATTGTAGAGGCGGCACAGCGTCCCAACGAGAGGTTTCATGGTGTGGCGTGCCATTTCCTACGATTCCCCCACCCCACTGGTGGTGGTTGAAGGAACCTTNCAACGAGAGGTTTCATGGTGTGGCGTGCCATTTCCTACGATTCCCCCACCCCACTGGTGGTGGTTGAAGGAACCTTGACAGCGCGGCGTTACGTCCAGGAAACTCTGCGACCATGTGCGCTCCCCTTCCTGGTGCAGCTTGACAACCCTATTTTCCAGCAGGATAATGACTGATATTTGTTCGTGTCAAAAGCGCTGAAAATAATCCCAGATTATTGCTCGTAGAGGCCATAAAGAGGACTTATTAAATATTATGCGGTAATCTAATTAAAATTTTTTATCCATCCCTGATGTGACAGGAATGTTGAAGTGTTATTTTTACATTGAAACAAAATACATTTATGAGCATTTAGTCTCTATATTTACCCTTTATAATTACGATCAATGAAGACATGTAGTGCCGTACATTTAAAGAATGTCTTGTTCATGCTTCGACTTTAGATGAAGTTAATTTTTAAATCAATTACAATACATGGCACGTTGTGCTTTACTTGTAAATGTAATTTTCGTCAAGTGAAACACAAGTCATCATTATAGGAAATTTCAGACATTAGGGATAAGAATTTAGTAATCCGTATCGATGCATGGGTGCGCGATATTTACCGCTGAAAATCGTGTTCGCAGGCGACGTCGTAGCGATGGAAACCGCGGCGCACCGAATGCTCTGGAAGGAGGATTACAATGATGTGATTCGTTGAAGCCTTCCGCGGTATGTTGCGAGACAAACCCACCCTTCACTCGGAGCCGGGAAGGGAAGTCGCATCACCTGTGAGGAAAGCAACACCGCTACCCATACCTCGAACTACACGAATACCAGGAGATAACATCACTCGCATACAGCGCCATGGTTGATGGTTTATAGCACCATGGTTGATGGTTACAGCACCGTAGTTGATGGTCGTTAATAGCTTCGTGCATGATGGTCGTTACATCACCATGGTTAATGATCGTTGCAATGCCATGGTTGATCGTTACATAATCGTGCTTGGTGCATTAACATCCTGTAGATGCTACAGAATGACTTTGGCTTACGACCAGTGTTTTTTTTACAAATTTGCACAATAAGTAAATTTGTTTTGTGGAATACTCCCAGTTATTACCATTTAATCATAAACTAACCTTTTTCAAGATGGGATATTGAATAAATATGTGGAAAGAGTCACTGTAGTTCATTTTCTATAAANGTATAGTCACTGTAGTTCATTTTCTATAAAATTTTGATTGATTGGCGTGTCTGGTATTTTCAGCGAAACTCGTCAAACGTTGTCATCTAACACTTCAGTCGTAGTAACATTGTTCACTCTTCGCAATATTATTGGTTTATATTTGCTCGATACCGCATTTAAAACTGACCGAATGTCGTGTAGAGCGCGTGGTATTCACCGGGCGAAGCTGCACGGTTCATTTTCCTCGCAGCGACCGTCTTTGCAACGCTACGTTCCATCTTCCAATAACCCCGTCTTTCCAGGGGCAGACAGACGACAGTCGTCGCTTTTCCGGCGGAACTGCCGTTCCTTTCTGCGCACAATTAATGGCGCCCCGGGGTGCAGTCGGAGCAGAAAGGGCGAGGACCTGCTCCCGCCGGGTCTCCTGAACATCTCCGTCGCCCCGGAATAGCAGCGCACACTTTCGCGATCGTTCATTCAGCTGTGAAGTGCTTTTGTCTTCAAAGCCCGCCGCCTGATTTAGGGGCTTCGAACCCTTCCATCCGAGCGGAACACAATGGAACACCACGTCCCGAGGACGTCTTCTGGCCTTTTTAAAACTGGTGGTGACCTTTGACCTTTTCACGCATTATTCTCCCGCTAAATGTAAAAAATAGTCGTATTTTTTGCGGTGCTCAAAGAAATTTTAAGTGAAGCGTTATTGTATAAAATGTCTTGCTAAACACTGCAGTAAAAATTAATTATGTTAAAAAAAAATCCTTGCGTGAGGAGAGTTCAAGTTTACGAAATGATCGCAATATGTTGCAGAAGCATATAGGTTTTAATGCTGTATTTTATGATATTGTTCTGCTTTTCCACTGTTGATTCCATACAAGTATGAATTTACTTGATACAACTGGCCCGATGTAAGTAAGNATATTGTTCTGCTTTTCCACTGTTGATTCCATACAAGTATGAATTTACTTGATACAACTGGCCCGATGTAAGTAAGTGGGTTTCTTGAAATATCTGTATTGAAAATCGAAACGGTAGTCGGCAAGCATGCACACATGAATGACATATGCGAGGCTGCACATGCGCGCGAAAGTAGTTTTAAAGAACAGTAGGGAGAAATTGAAAAAAAAAATGCTATGAAGAATGCGTGGCTGACATGTAACGCATCCTCGTTTCTTTTATTCTGTTAGCGCAACCANTGTAAAGTTACATTTCAGTTGTATAGTTACAAGAAATTATTTGGCAACAAGATTACAAAGAATTGTTAGTAAGTATTACATACACATTTTACTGTGTAGATGCTGGAGATTTTTACAGACTAATGTAAACAGAACTCACTAAAGTGTATTTAAACTATGGACGTTTCTAAAGTCTATTACTTTTTCGTTATGGGTAAAGAGATAGTGCACAATATGGGAAAAATTTCTTCTATTTTCATCAAGCAACAGAAATCACTGATTTAAAGATAGAAACGTGTAGAATATGTTCCCTTTATTATGGATATATTAATTTCAGCAATCACAGTTGACAAACCGCACTCGTAATTGATGTAAAATTAATGCAGCTGTTAAACGGACACATAAAAGGGGGGAAAATGACAAAAACCTATTTAGTCTTTGTCGCAATCATCACAAACACAGCAGTTATACCTGCGTCTTGTGAATTTCCTCATGTCGTTTCGTATTTATATTTTTCCCAAAACTTATGTAATTAGAATAATATTGGCCGTTGCTGCGTTTAAATCACGACAAGGCTTCATATGGCTTACTTTTCCACAGTCAACCCTGTGAGAGGTTTGGTTTCCTGAAGATATTAGTGCTTCACAACGGCATGAAGTGAACAGTTTAGTTAAGTTTGTCACTGGCACTTGAAGTATGTGNAAAAAAAAAATGCTATGAAGAATGCGTGGCTGACATGTAACGCATCCTCGTTTCTTTTATTCTGTTAGCGCAACCATGCTATGATCTACGGTATATATTTTACACCCCTGACTATTTACTGCAGTTTTCTTTTAGCTCTCTGCGCTTAACTGGATTAACTTTCTGTCAGTGGGAGATGTTCTCTGTAACTGCAACGGCCATTAACTTCTAAAAAAAAATTGATTTCGCTTCATACTTTATTTTTATGGTATTTAATTTATCCCGAACCGTTTAAAAATAATTGTAAAATACCTTCGACTCTCTGTTAAGTTTTTTTAAATTAAATAATTTACAAACAACTGCCGAGAAATGCAGAATATACTCAGACGCTGCTTGCATATTTCCCATTTTTAATAATCTATAAATAATAGTATTAAAATATATATAATAAAATAATAAGTATAAATATGAAAATCTATATATCACCGCGTCACTGCATTAATATAGGCAATATGCGTATTTTCCCTCTACCCTGCTGCTGCATTTGAATCTCACGTTATGATGAAAGCGAATTAGACACGTGTGCAGGTTGGTCTCATATACCAATCACACACACCAACTGAGGTGAACTACATAACCTAATTGCTTTGTTTCAGCTGGAACGCTAACGGAGTTTGTTCGTACTTTACCGTTTACGCGTTGGAGCAAGGCTTGTATGACTAAATTATGCAACGCCGTAAACATTGCTTATCTGGCATAGTTTTAATGCTCTAGATTAATCATTTTAACATTTATGATCACTTCAGAATCTTTAATAACAGTGTATCTTAACCCGCTTTCTTTCCCATTCGCAAGACACGTCGTTATGCTGATGTGCCGAAAAATAAACTATTTACCGTTTTATTCATTTTAACTGTTAACATTATAAATTTTTTTGGCAAAGGCTGTTCACTGTGAACTGACCACTTTTGAAATTAACTTTTTAAAAATGTCGCTGTCCCTATCTGCATGCATTGTAACGAGCATGCTGCCTGGCAGGCTCCCAGCAAAGTTGGCAACAATGGAGGGGAGTAGTTCCATGTCTTCAACTTGAATTAAAAGTGTTAGGAAAACATTTGTAAATCATGAAATAATTTTTTTTCTGTTCTTTTAATCTACATAAGTGTAAGAACTAGCGTATATGTTTTGATTTTGTAATAATTTCACAGTTTCACTTGGCCGACGCAAGAGTAAAGTGAATAGGCCAATGGCAATGGTAGCTTTACATCTGGTGGAATAATTCATAATGTGCATGCAAGAAGATCTTGAGCAGGGCTTTCAAAATTGCTCCGTTTACTGTGAACGACCTTTTTAAGTTCTTTGGAAACTAGTGGTCGAAGGTTATTTTTGTAACACCACAAATAAGTTAGAGCAAATTTCACAAAACCTTGCTGTGGAATGTGTTAAAATAATGTCGAAATTTAGCAAGCAAGTGTTGTAGACTTCGATATTGTTATAAATATGGAGCCACATAAGCAATCGTGTATGTTTTCTAAACTAATGTGTTGTAAAGTTACATTTCAGTTGTATAGTTACAAGAAATTATTTGGCAACAAGATTACAAAGAATTGTTAGTAAGTACNTGTAAAGTTACATTTCAGTTGTATAGTTACAAGAAATTATTTGGCAACAAGATTACAAAGAATTGTTAGTAAGTACTGTGTAGATGCTGGAGATTTTTACAGACTAAATGTAAACAGAACTCACTAAAGTGTATTTAAATTATGGACGTTTCTTAAGTCTATTACTTCTTCGTTATGGGTAAAGAGATAGTGCACAATATGGGAAAAATTTCTTCTATTTTCATCAAGCAACAGAAATCACTGATTTAAAGATAGAAACGTGTAGAATATGTTCCCTTTATTATGGATATATTAATTTAAGCAATCACAGTTGACAAACCGAACTCGTAATTGATGTAAAATTAATGCAGCTGTTAAACGGACACATAAAAGGGGGGGAAATGACAAAAACCTATTTAGTCTTTGTCGCAATTATCACAAACACAGCAGTAATGTCTGAGTCTTGTGAATTCTCTCATGTCGTTTCGTATTTATATTTTTCCCAAAACTTATGTAGTTATAATAATATTGAGCGTTGCTGCGTTTATATCACGACAAGGCTTCACATGGCTTACTTTTCCACAGTCAAACCTGTGAGAGGTTTGGTTTTCTGAAGATATTAGTGCTTCACAACGGCATGAAGTGAACAGTTTAGTTAAGTTTGTCACTGGCACTTGAAGTATGTGTGTGTATATCAGACAGGCAGGCAACGTACACACACGAGGAAACCCCAGATTGATCTTACCACAGTATATGTAGCTCAGGAACACCGGCGACAAGCCAATCTCCGCAGGCTGCCAACATTATGCAAGATACACCAGGAAGATACAAATAAAAACTACCACTAGCTACTGCTTATTAAAAGAATACTTACAGACACTTGCTTGGAAATAAATGTGATTTAATTGAAAAATAAATATTTTGGTAGAAACATTATGAATTGAATGAATATCTGTGCAAATACCAACTATTACGAAGCAGATGTTTTTTTTTGTTTACTTTACTTTGGGTGGCCGTAACTGTAAGTGTAGCCCTGTCATACGTATCTCTTATCTGCAATTAGAAATGTAATTAAGTCTCTTTAATTTCTTTAAATTAATTCAAAATTCACAAATTAAATAAATAAATTATTTTCTCGCACGAACTCAGTTGGGAGAACATGAGACCTCAGTTCAGGGGCTCCGTAGGCATATAGGTAGGGCAACTTCAACAGAAATAATGATCCAAGATGGCATAAAGTAAGCCAGATTAATTCCTCAAAAATCATTAATTATTTACGGACGTAGTCCCTGCGTTGAAAATTCATCATACTTACTTAAATAAATCTTGATTACCGCAGCAACACTCGAGATCTTCTGTAGCTGGTTCCGCTGGTCGTGGGCCTTAGTCTTCCCTCACCAGGCTTTCGAGCCTTAGGTACGTCACTCAAGTCCTTACCGTACGACACGCAACCGCGGTATCTCAGATTTGGCTTTACGTATAATCCACGTAGGTAGCGAGTACATACTTAAGATATTCCTTTTCAGATCCCGCGCGTCTTCGCCCTATCAGCAGTCTGGATTTATGTACGGGACTCGGCCAGTTAACCTGCAAAATAAAATATATCTCAGTCCGACAACCCACTAGGTCATCGCCTGCCTGATACGAAAACCAAGATGGCTAAAAGCCTTAAAAACTGCATACTTAAACGACGCCTTTAAACATCGCTCCAATCACGAGACGACTACATCATATTTTACATATACGTCTTGTGTTACCATAGCAACCAAACAACAAATTCCTCTGTGCAAAGCAGCCCACATAAAAATAACTTTGCGAATGAAAACAGAAAGACTTACAAACAGAATGACATAAAAATACGTTTTATGATGTTAAAACAACTTGCAATTAATAATATGAATTATAGATGTAGTAAATAAACTATATCAGCCACTAACAAATAATAAATAAAACAAATAATTATGACGTCATCATACACATTGCAAAAGTATACTGAGATAACTGTGACAGGAATAAGTAGCGGTTATTCTAGGTGCTACACACTTTTTCACTAATAAAATATAAAAACACTTTAAACAAGCCAGTTTATAATGATTTATTGAACAGCAACTATTGCATTTATGTATGCACGTAAAAAATGGCTTTGAGGTGACCAATGAAATTTTATTGGTGGTCACAAAATTCTTTTGGCAATATAGACATCACAAAATGTTTTATTGTAGCACCAACATAAGTTTTTTGTCATTCCAGTATTTAGTAGCAACTACAAAATGACGTTTGTGGTCACCAACAATTAAAAACCAAAAATAAATATCACTAGAAGCGGGACTTGATCCCTGTACCTCTCACATTCAATTTTACAATTACAAAAACTTTATTGATGTACACATATATGTTTGACAATGGTGAATAACACAGTAGGTACATAAACACCATACCAGCCCCTTGGGGCTCTTGTGGTGGCTCACTCATTTACATAGCATTCCGGCACACTTTTCAGTGGCCTTTTTTACATTTGCGGTGACTCTGAAAAATATAATATATTTAGGGGAATAAATAAATAAATAAAAACCTGGTATACTACATATTGGCTTACAAACTAACTAACAAATTGGGTTTTAACCTAACAAATTGTCTTATGAACAATTCCTATATCTATCATTGGCTGCACTTATTGGTGTCCACAATGTCTGTCTCCATATTTAAAACTGGTTAACCCTAATACACGTGAACGTTATTTGATTTATACACACTATTTACACTGGACTGTTGGATCGTTGTTGCTGACTTCTGCGATTCTGGTGAGGCTGCCCCATCAGGGAGGCAGGTACCCCGGAAAGTCGACCATGAGGTGGCGTGGGTATGAGGCTGCCATGTCGTGTATGCCTAGGCGTGTGGCAGTGGGCAGTGCGTGTTTTCTGGCCTTTTTAAAGCACCGTGTAGCGCATGTGTTGGTGAGTCTCACATGCGAGCTCAGTGTGTTACAGTTGCGCTACCTTGCTCGAGTCTAGTACCCTATCTGGAGGACGTAGATAACTAAGTGTAATATATGTCACACACGACAAGGCCTGCATACTTCCACCTCATGTAAAATTAATTTTCTGGAATCATTTACGTGGAAAATTTACTTATTTAGAAGAAAGGAATGATATAAACGATGTTCTTAAGAATATTCCTCATGAATTAGTTCGTAACCTGATGCAAAGAAACGAGCACGAACAAATATGGCGTCGTAGCCAGACAGAAGGTGGCCACTTCGAATATGCTGGAGCGCGTGCGCAGAATATAGCGGATGTAGTTTTGCTGTCGCAGCAAAATTTTATTACTGTGGATGTCATTAATGCTACTGCCGCCAGCTAAATGTTTTGGTGCCAGCCAATAAATTTTATGTTAATAAACAAATATGTTAGTGAGCACTAAATAGCGATGGTACTTGTCAATCTACGTGTTATTTAGCGCCACATTTTTTTTTACCAGTAACAAAATTGCTCCACGGAAAGCATCAACCAAACAGGTTTTTGTAACCCCTAACAAATATTTTCTTTCAGTGTGATTTTGCAGTTTTTACTAACGAACAGAATATACAGCTTGTATTCTCTTCCACGTGAACCTAGGTATGATTATGTAACTTTTTAAATATAAATTCTATGCCGACGGTTTAGGCCAAACTGAAGAAACGGAAAGGGTGTATTTTTTTGAGACACCAAGTTTGAAACCCGTTGATTGTATAGATATTGGCAAATGTGGCTCAGTGATTTCAAAAAAATTTTTCGTGATATATCATGGGCACGGTAAACGACAGAAGTTATTAAAAACATGATCGTAATATACGCACTGCAAATTATGTTGTGAATTTTTTGGGTATATTTCCCATATCAAAACCTTAAAATTTTTGATATTCACGTTTGCCAGTTTTACCCTAGAAGAAAACAAAATGAATTTTCGATGAACTCAGATCTACGTCATTGCCATTTTCCTCTGTAGCGCGTGCCTCTGGTTATTGCTGACTACAAAATTGTATATCCCTGGCGCACTGTCTTTTATGTGTATTGTTCTTCAACTACCATTAAGGTAAGTATATTAACGGCATTCAAATTATAATGGGCTGTTAGCTTTACGTCCAATTTGTGCTCCTTCTCGGAACTCTCTCATTTTCTCTTTCCACCGTTTCTCCGCTTCCTCTGGGTTTTTAAGAGACGTCGTGACCGAACTTACAGAGCAGTGACCTTTCCCTGCAAGTCTGACCTGAGACAGCCCGGTATTTGTAGCTACGGTAACTATTATTATGCAGCTGTAACTGNACCTTTCCCTGCAAGTCTGACCTGAGACAGCCCGGTATTTGTAGCTACGGTAACTATTATTATGCAGCTGTAACTGTTATTATGCAGCTGTAACTATTATTATGCCAATGTAACTATTATTATGCAGCTGTAACTGTTATTATGCAGCTGTAACTATTATTATGCCAATGTAACTATTATTATGCCAATGTAACTATTATTATGCAGCTGTAACAGCTGTAACTATTATTATGCAGATGTAACTATTATTATGCAGCTGTAACTATTATTATGCCAATGTAACTATTATTATGCAGCTGTAACTATTATTATGCAGCTGTAACTATTATTATGCATCTGTAACTATTATTATGCAGCTGTAACTATTATTATGCAGTTTTAACTATTATTATGCAGCTGTAACTGTATTTACGCCCTTCAAAAATCCTCTCAGTTATGTAACAATTCTATTGTAACCGTTTTTGTATTACGTAGTTATAGGTGACACTTATTAAAAGCTGTAAGTTGTAAACTAACCAAATATGTTTGTGGACATTCTTGTGATAGTCTTCATGTTTGAAAAAAAAAAAATTCCGAGGGGAATTACTTAGAAGAATTAAATATGCCTATCATTATTGAACTAATGCATTTGGAATATATCAGCAACCTTATTAAATTAGGCTGAAGAATTTATATTTGCTTATTGTTTAATTGATTATTTCTGAAAGCTGAGTCCTTGTTTAATTTCTCTACCACTTGTAAATATCCGCAATGGCCTTATCCTTACGAATGTTAGCAATGCGTCAGCAAGTTAATACTGCAAAATATAAACATTAGTAATAATGTGTACATAAAATACATATTTGGTTTTCCTTTAATGTAAACGTGACACCTCAACGGTAACCTTAACGGTTTTTCTGCCTTGTTTATATATTTTTTTTTTAATCCAGAAGTTCTCATACAACATAATAGCTATTGACGTTACGCTGCAGTTAATACAAGATAAAGGAACTTCGAACTCATAAATACGTCACAATATTAAATCGGCCAAAATTACTAAAAATCAATATTGTGACATAAGTACGAGTTCGTAGTTGAGTCGTTAGGTCTGCATTGCTGTCTAAGGCTGTGTCCGAATTCGCCTGAAGTGCATACTTGTGCTTGCCTGTCCCCGGAAGTAACATCACAAGTGCTGCCCGAATTGNACATATTTGGTTTTCCTTTAATGTAAACGTGACACCTCAACGGTAACCTTAACGGTTTTTCTGCCTTGTTTATATTTTTTTTTTAAATCCAGAAGTTCTCATACAACAAAATAGCTATTGACGTTACGCTGCAGTTAATACAAGATAAAGGAACTTCGAACTCATAAATACGTCACAATATTAAATCGGCCAAAATTACTAAAAATCAATATTGTGACATAAGTACGAGTTCGTAGTTGAGTCGTTAGGTCTGCATTGCTGTCTAAGGCCGTGTCCGAATTCGCCTGAAGTGCATACTTGTGCTTGCCTGTCCCCGGAAGTAACATCACAAGTGCTGCCCGAATTGNGTGTCCGAATTCGCCTGAAGTGCATACTTGTGCTTGCCTGTCCCCGGAAGTAACATCACAAGTGCTGCCCGAATTGCAAGTGAAGTTTACAAGTATACGAATATGTATACTTCTCTCGTATTTGCGGTATACGTGCCGCGATTTTGAGAAGTAATTTCTAGGTTACTATTAATGATACGACGTAATTATTCTATTTAAATTTCGGTAGGGCAACCCTACTGCTTGGTAGCTTAGAATTTTTAAATGAGTAAATAATTATCGTAAGAGGCACCTTAAAGAAAGGTCTAAACAAGAAATTCACACTAGGACTATTTTCATAACCAACAAACCAACAAAAGCTACGGTAAAACAAGCAATCAAAATTGTAAACACACTTACAATCAGCAAGACGACAAAAGTTATTCAAACCAAATTGAAATATAATTTAATACTTTATTTAACCCTATAACTTTCTGCATTTATAAAGTCATTTGTAGGAATACACATTTATTAAAAGTGATCAGATGGCTAATATGTATTGCCGAAGCCAACAAGACTGCCTGTCCGAATTAATCAAGTTTTGTGCCAAGGGTAAGTGAAGTATGCGAGTATGCAAATAAACAAGTATATACCTGCAGTTATACTTAGTAAGATGGCCGGAGCAAGAGGAGGGGCGGGGGAGAGCCTACTTCGCTTCCTGGACCACACGTGTGCAGTCGGAAATGGTCTGCCGCTCCCTTCATAGTTTTAACAGCTGTTCGATACACGACCAAATCTTATAATAGATACACTTCATATAACCAGAACAATAATTTGATCTTCTGATACGGGCTGTTCATAGTTATTTGAGCACTTTTGAAATGAACCACCGAAAATTGTCACTGCCCCTGCCTGCATATTATTTGACGGGTAAACTTAGTGCCATGCGTCCAGTAAGGTTGGTAACGGTGGTGGGGAAAGTAGTTCCATGTCTTAACGTTGAATTAAAACTGCCAGGTAAAGGTTTATTATTAATGAATTCAATTATTTTACTTTCTGTTTTTCTTAGTGCATGCAAGGGCAAGAGTTAAAAAATATATAAAAATATTTACTTTTCTAAAAATTTCTTAGTTTCACTTGAACGACACGTGAATAAAGACACCAGGCCAGGCCCGTCGCCATGCTAACTTTACATACGGTGGTAAAGTACACAATGTGCTTACAAGTAGATCTTTAGCAGGGCTTCCAAACGGGCTCAGTTTATCCTGAAAAGCCTATAGGTGATGATATGACGATACAAATTATATCAAATATATCAAACAACAAGCACTTGTTACAAACATTATCCATTAAGGTGCCTGCCATACATTAAATATACCTAAGACAATGTAGGATCATCACACACGTACACAAATATTACTTATCGTCACCTAAAACTCTTAAATACTACTAGAAGCTGAACATGTTAGATGTGTCACGTTTCCTAAAGGAATATATTTTTGGCTCTGCAATGCCACTAGAAGATGGTTGACGAGCGGTATGAATCGTAGTCCTTAAAAATTTTCATTTATGTTCGGATATCCCTCAAAANCTGCAATGCCACTAGAAGATGGTTGACGAGCGGTATGAATCGTAGTCCTTAAAAATTTTCATTTATGTTCGGATATTCCTCAAAACCAAAATATTTTAACATTAAAAAAAATGTATATGTATATATATATGTGTGTGTATATATATATATATATATATATATATATACATATNATATATATTTACATACACATACACACACCACAGTAAAATATCTGAATAACGAAAATTAAAAAGTTTCTGTGACCTCTCTTTTTAAACCATAATTACAGAAAAAGTTCAGTAAAAATTATGGAAAGGTTCCGTGGATTCACAAGAGCTATGGAGAATTTTTTACCAGCACTTTATCGTAAAATGATATCAATTTTTTTATACAGTGCATCTAGTAAAAGACAAGGAGTTGTTCAAAGTTATATCTGGGAGATGCTCTGTTTGACGGTGAAGGGTTATAGCTGTAGTCTGTTTCACGAACGAGTGCACTTCTTTGACAGTTCTAAATTAAATCTTGTGTACAGTTGCTTCCAAGGCAACATTTTTTTTTTGGGTTGACATACTGGGCAGGTTGACAGTCAGCTTAACGTGTTTTTGTAAACATCATCTGCGGCACAGGCAGACAGTGCTATTACAATGGAAATAAGGTATATACAGAACTATAAGCTTTTCACGGCTAGTTGTGCATTTTTGAAATCAACCTTCTTTGAATACTGCCATTGCTCCTACGTGAATACATGCGCCTAGTAAAGTTGGCAACGGCGAAGGGACGGCAGGTTCGTGTCTTAACGTTAAATAAAAGAAAATTAAGTAAACATTTGTGAATGCTGAAATGTAATTCTCTTCCCGTTTATTAACGCATGTTAAATGTAAAAATTATAAAATTTGGAAGATATAAATTTTTTAAATAAAATCAGTGTTACGCTTAATCGACGCGTGAATAAAGTGATCAGGCCCCATGGGTAATGTTAATGTTGCATATGGCGGAGGAATACATAATCTGCATATAAGTATATGTTAAGCAGGGCTTTCAGAAGTGTTGAGTTGCCCGTGAGCTGCCTATGGCTAGAGACGGCACAGTGACGTGTGCGGACCTAGGTCGGAAGGGTTTATNAGGCTCTCGGAATTGTGTCCGAGTGGATACTGCGCGCTTCGGAGGGTCCCACAACGGCCGGCTGCTGGCCAACGAGTATCTCGGGGAAATGGAGTGGAGAAATGTAAGTGGCTCTTTACATCGGGGTCATGGGAGCCAATGAGGGTGATGCAAAGTGAGTATGGGGCACCGCTGGAATGCAAGGGCGGGGTAAACGGGGAGATTTCCCGAGAAAACCTGTCGGCCAGCGGCATCGTCCGGCACGATTCCCACGTGCGAAAATCCGGGAGTGGCCCCGCCGGGAATCGAACCCGGTTCACCAAGGTGGGAGGTAAGCAATGTAACCACTACACCACCGCGGTCCCTTGCTTTGCTTAAAAACTCCAGGAAAGTCGTTACGATTTTTATTAATTAAATGTATATAAAGTTTCTTTTCTGTGTTTTATTCACTGCTAACTGAATTGGGAATATTTAAAAATAAGGTTTGTCTTACATTCTCCCGTTAGTGTTACAAATTTATCTTGCCATGTATACTATGTTTCCATATCCTTGACCAAAATTTTTAATACAATGTATCCGATACACGAAGCTCTGTACTTCCTCTCTGGAGTTCAATACATACGTTCATGTTAATATATGCATGCAACACTGCTAATTAAGTGCGTATTAAAAATCATGTTGCATTTTGGTTGCATTGTTCTGATCAGGTATGCTATATTCCCTGCTGCAACTGGCTGGAAGACAGGGACACCAACTCAGTGATCACTTCAGGTCATATTGTATGCGGCTATCGAACTGTTGTTTCCCCTCGTCGACATGACACCGTAGCTATCACAATAATCTACGGTGCTTGGTTTTTATAACATATTTTCATGGATGCCTACCTGCATTGAATCTTTCGCCACGTAAATTCTACTTCGTCCGTATGGACAGTGAATTTATAATGCTGAGACTTAACGCCTGCTTTTTTCGCCTTCTCGCGTTCTGCTTAAACATATCCGCGTGAAGTAAACCTGAGACAAGGTTTCTTACCCTAGCTTTCGAGGTAAATAACTGATATCATTTCTATAGGCTCACAAAAAAGAAAATTCGGATAGTTAAATACCGACCATATCCATGTGATTTGCTAGTAATGTATGATTGGAACAAATTGGATAAATACACGCTGAAGAAAGACTTAAAACTTTTTAATAATCATTGGATTGAAAATCTCAGAAAATGTTTTCTTATTATTGTTAACGTACGTTCAAGAACGGTTCCTAACATTTTAATACACTTCCTGCAGGAAAAAGTTGACAGAACTTTGCAGTGTCCTTGTAAGACGATTAAAAAAAAATCACCTGGACTTGTAGGCAGCGTATAACAGTGGTTTGTGTTGTTTATTGTCTTGGGGTTTATATAAGACGGTCATGCACGCGGGAGGCTAAAGACGCCGGGCTGGTGATGACTATAATGCTCATCGTAACTCTTGACGCCGACAAGGTGTGTAAGGACTGAGCTATGCCGCAGATTAAGTATGAGGTAGACCGATTTACACTTCTGTGCACGTCCTTGACATTGACGTACGCATCGCCAGCACAGCTGTCACTCACATGGCCACAAGNCGATTTACACTTCTGTGCACGTCCTTGACATTGACGTACGCATCGCCAGCACAGCTGTCACTCACATGGCCACAAGTGATGAAGGTGTTTGTTTACTTAAAAATGTCAGACATACCCGTACTTTATAGTGAATGAAATGATTTTACTTTCTTCAATATACTCTAGTTGCATTAAAACTAGGTTATGGGAAGTGCACAAACATCTCAAAGCTCTTAGGCTGGGTTCACAACCATCCTTCGCACCGGTCAGTCAGCCGTCCGTTAGTTAGTCATTGGNCAGCCGTCCGTCAGTTAGTCATTGGTCTGTTTTTTTCGACCGTCAGTTGAAAGCGATTCACAACAATCCGTCGTCCGTCAATTCTTCTGTACGGCGAAATTTCAGTGTGACAACTTAACATCCTGATATTCCTTTCGTTGGAGGTGTATTTTGGTTGGAAATTCATTTTCAAGAGAGAAGCATTTTGGGGAGATAATTTTTTTACGCGATAAGAACTTATACTGAATTATTGCTTACATTTTGAATTCCTGAATCATATCCACCGCCTTGCATTTTATTTGAAAGTGCGTATTCGCGTCTACGGAATGTCGTAAGAAGGCGGTGGCCCATCCGTCGCTCCGTCGAAAGTTGAAGTTTGAGAAATATTTGACGGATTGATGGATAGAAAAAACGTTGCCCTGCGATTGGTTGAAGACCACGTGACCGGTGGACGGACGGGTGACTGACGGATCGTCGTGAGTTCAGCTTAACTTACACAAACCGTGTTCCAAACTTAAACCCTATCCACATTGTTTTTTTTTATCGTGCTATTGGCGGAAAAGCAGGCCAATATTGGAACACAGGGAGTAGCTATTGCACGGCTTTCGTGCGCACTCTACACCATATCCCCCTAAGAGCTATAGTGTAGGTTGAACGAAAAATAAATCACCGATCCGCCTTATTTCCACGTGAGCTGTCACATCAGCACGCACGACCATATATGACGGGAGGGTTAGTTAACTCCGCTTCGCACGCAGCCTAACTCATGTGAATGAGGTAGGGCTTACCTGGCGACAGTAGTTACCACGATATAAATTCATACGTGTACTCACGTAGGCTGTAGAGTACACCTAGTTGGTACTGCATTCAACGCCATGCTCCGACCATCGTGTGCAAAGAATGAAGATACACTTGATCAGTCGCGATACTGTTCAGACTGTTCATTCTTCGCCCAGAGACAAGTCTCCGGGCTGGGACAATTAGTTGCTCGTGAACTTGTTTTGGGAACTGTCATTCTGTCACAACTCCTTCCCTATTTCAAGTTATTATCCAGCTCCATTCTATGTACGGTCTTGAAGCAGCAGTGGAGGAACTGCACAGCCACACAATACTGGTGGATAGCCCACCGCCGAACCCTCACATGCAACCGAATGGCCTGCATGTCGTGAGACCGGGAGTCTAGGCTCCCATAACTCACAGGGTGTTTGTAAAGACAAATGCACCCCGACACATATCAAAATCATTGGGTCGGCGGCGGGGCACCGTGTGTATGTGGGTTGTTGGGCATCGGACCCGTATTTAGCCAGTTAATTTGTGCTGCTTATTTTAAGTAAATTTTCGTGTTCGTGGATTTCGGCGGGGGAGTGAAGCTCCCCTCCAGTCACCCGGCTGGAGTGAATGTTGTGTCGTGATGTCTGTCTGACCTGTTGTTTTGTGGTTTACAAGTGTGCTAGTTAATTTCGCATATATTGTGTCAGTGATTCCCTAGTCTCCCGAGGTGTCCTATACAGGTNACAAGTGTGCTAGTTAATTTCGCATATATTGTGTCAGTGATTCCCTAGTCTCCCGAGGTGTCCTATACAGGTCTCTCTCGGGGTGCGATTCATCGTTTCAGCGTTTGTGTCATTGGGGAGGAATAATACCAGTGTTAGTAAATTACATTTGGGGAGGTCCCTGGTACCAGAGCCCACCAATTGTGCTCCAGTATTTATGGTTTAAGCTACTTCTGCCCGAATCCAGCCCCACGGATAGACATGGTAGACAAATGGCCGGTCGGCCAGCTTACAAGCCCATGTTACTCCTGTTCCTTGGGACGGTACTATGCACGAGGTAGTTAAGCCAGCCGATGACGTCACTTGTTAGCCTCCAGCTGTCCCCACAAATGGCACCTTTGCTCTAGAAACATACAATAAAGTATGTTTACTAATTCAGTTCCTTCATACAGCTGCACAAACTGTTACAAATGAATCAGAAACACGCCCTCTTTTATATTATCCCGATCAAGTCAATTGACTTGCACATGTAGCACTTAACAATGTATGTGCGAATAGAAATTATTAAGATACGAAATTGTAAATACGTAAGTTGAACAACTTTTAAAATGGATAAAAACCTAAAACTCCTGTAACGTATACACAATTTACCCTCAAGTATTTATTGATCTGGTCTCTCCAGTAAATAATCAAGTATGTCTGGAAAACCTGTTAAAGATATCACAAAGAAACATGTAAAGTGTTAAACATCGTTGAACAATAAATATTAATAAATAATTTTATTAATATCATATTTTAACATTGTTATATTTTAATTATAAATGATTTTTGATGAATTAAATTTAATATTGCTTTATAATAAACTACAGGAAGCTACCAATTACAAAATCTTCTCATTAAAACTCGCAAATTTAGCAAATATTAGTAATATGTATACTTTTTCCAGCATTATTATTTTTAATTCTCTATTTTAAAATTTTTCCGTTCCTGCAAATCTCTTCAGGCTTTTAATTGATTTTCAATTTCTTGCTTAAACAATGCATCTTATCACATACGTCTGCTGCGTTTTTTTTTTTTTTTTTTTTTTTTTTTAAAGCTGTCCTACTGTTTTAACAGATATCTAATCGGGAGTTAGTTTTCAAACTAAACATGAAAACATTGTATACATGGGCTTTCCGAGATACAGACTATAACCTTTCGGCTCGTTGGTAACGCCTTGGCA
This sequence comes from Clitarchus hookeri, assembly GCA_002778355.1. Taxonomy (NCBI): domain Eukaryota; kingdom Metazoa; phylum Arthropoda; class Insecta; order Phasmatodea; family Phasmatidae; genus Clitarchus; species Clitarchus hookeri. The sequence continues at coordinate 435,650 of NQII01000600.1, forward strand.
ACTTATACCACGAAGGTCAACTGTCGATTTATATTACGTTTCTCGATTCATGTTGTTAGTTTTGCTGATGCCTAATGTCTTTTCCGTTGGTGCACTTTTATGGAAATCGAATTTATCTGTTACTGTACTTCCGAAGATGTTCTCTTAAATACAAAATCATCACTTTATGATCAAATCAGTAAGACTATGGTTGCATTTGTGTCACAAAACTAAATGGAGCATAATGTAACGTTAATGCCAAATGTAGGAACTTAGCACATTCTACATAATCCCTTATAGGATGTAACATCTGCAAGATGATTTACGTTTTTATTTTGAAGGAGGCAGCGTATGGAAAGCTATTAAGATCAAATTTTATCAAAACGAAAAGTTTTTAACTTCGTTTGGTTTAGTATAGATATGTTGTTTTTAATTCAGAATATTAACTGTTTCAGCCAAGAAGGCCTATTAGTTTTTGTTGTCTGTCCTGTTTTGTAATAATAAGTTGTTCATACGTCTTTTTGTCGTTTTAATTATATAAATATCAATTTTTTTACCGACAAGGAAACAAGCTTTTCCTAATTATCTGCCAGTGGTGTTGTAAAAGGTTTTTTTCGCTTTTTTGTCTCGCTGAGTTCTGTGTGTGTGCGATTTTTATTTAGTCTCATGGTCGGCAATGGACACAGTCCAATCATACCATCATAATAACATGAACTCACCATTGCCATTAAACGTCAGAGATAAAAACACAATAATAATATTCAAACTGTTAATTATCTCATTTATAATAGTGACTTCCTTGCGGTTTACTCTCATGTCCAGGGTGACTTTATTTCATTTAAGTGGCGCTGATTAGTTCACTAGATAGTAATTTCACGCTCCTGTTTTATTACGTTTCAATTACTTTCATTACCATAATTNGGCGCTGATTAGTTCACTAGATAGTAATTTCACGCTCCTGTTTTATTACGTTTCAATTACTTTCATTACCATAATGACGCAGCACTTTGATTGCACAGTGTTGTTAATCGCTCTGTTGGGACCCATAGCTACAATTTGTTAGCAAATAGCAGACTCGTACATTTCAGTAATGTAATGAGATTTTAACTTTACAGCAGAGCCACCCAATAAATTCAGCGGTTTCGTTTGCTGTGATGAACAGCCTTTNTGTAATGAGATTTTAACTTTACAGCAGAGCCACCCAATAAATTCAGCGGTTTCGTTTGCTGTGATGAACAGCCTTTTATATTTATAGATCTAGATGTTATTTGTCTATGACTTTGACAAGAGACTAGGGAAGATTAATGGTAGTTAAACTTAAATTATATCAAATACCAAGTAAGATATTTTTGATTAGTTCACTTATTATATACAATGAATATAAGATTTTTACGGGGGAGGTCAAAGTGATGTTGAGCCACTCGAAGACAGTATTTAACCAACCTGTATGTATCGTTGCTGTAGGCTGATTGCTATACCAGGGAGCGACAAACGGCACGCGAAGCTGCGTCCTGTGGGTTGTTCTTCTCGACGTGGGTCCACAGACAGACCCCGTTCAAGCGTTATGTACTTCAGTGGCGACGCAGTTGTTTCCGAATATTGTTCCGCCCGGAAGGAAAATCTTCTGGCGCTTCAGTGGCCGAGCGGTTAGCCTGCTCGCCTCCCACCAAGGCGAACTGGGTTCAACCCCCGGCCGGGTCACTCCCGGATTTTTTGCATGCAGCAATCGTGCGGACGATGCCGCTGGTTGGCGGGTTTTCTCGGGGATCTCCCGTTTCTCCCGCCCCTTTCATTCCGGCGCTGCTCCGTACTCGCCTATGTCGCCCTCGTAGGCTCTCAAGACCTCGCCGTTAAGAGAGCCGCCCCAAATCTCTTCTGGCGCTTCGACTCTGCGCTTTACAAACCATAATCCGCTGCTGTTTGATTCCATAACATTCCACAATCTCGACGTCATTACGTCCCGTGACGTCGCATGAGTTCGCGTGCAATATTTCCTCATCCAGCAACGGTCACGCTCTGTCATTCAGGCCCCTCGTTTTGTCAAGGTACCTTAGAGTAGACTTCTAGGGGAGTGGGGGGGGGAGAAAATTCGGGTAGTCCCGCGGCCTTGGCCCAAGACAGTCGTCGACGGGGTTGTGTGATGGGGCGACGGGCGGGACAAGGCGTACCATCCGGCCCTGACTGTCTGGCGGGGAGGAGGTGGGGGTGGGATATTCCATTACCCGCGGCTCGGGCCAGTGTTTGCGTGACCGGCCCCACCCAGAAGTTAATGTTGGCAGGGGAGAGGCGGCTCGGAAGGGGCGAGGGGGTGACTGGCAGAAAAGGCAAATGAAGGAAGGGCCCGGTGACCTCAGTGTCCTGGGCGGTGGAGCCGCGACACCACGCAGGTTTCTCCTCGTCGCGGTGCAAGTGTTCGGTGACGTCACCCGTGGAGGTGTTGGCCACGTGGTTCGGAAACTCGCGCCGCAGGTACATAACCGAGTTGAGATCCCTAAACTTCCGAGGTATAGTCTATTCGCGGTTTATTCACATTTTTTTTCCTTCATCGAACCTTTGAGAAATTGCGACACGTACAGCGTGTTTGGTTATTTACTAAGTATATACTTCTGTTCATAAAACGCCTTTTTTTGAGGTTGCTTAAATTGAATTGTTATTTGNTTGGTTATTTACTAAGTATATACTTCTGTTCATAAAACGCCTTTTTTTGAGGTTGCTTAAATTGAATTGTTATTTGTATTTTATCCATGGACTATAATGCTTCATTTATAAACAATATTAATAAAATCATGATAAAACCATATGTGTTGGTAGCGCCTGGTAAGAAATAGTTCTCATGCGAAATATTATTACAACTGAGTGCGCACGAATGCGGTGCGTTGTCCTTCGGTGTAATTTTTTAGACTTGGTTTNTTGGTTATTTACTAAGTATATACTTCTGTTCATAAAACGCCTTTTTTTGAGGTTGCTTAAATTGAATTGTTATTTTTATTTTATCCATGGACTATAATGCTTCATTTATAAACAATATTAATAAAAGCATGATAAAACCATATGTGTTGGTAGCGCCTGGTAAGAAATATTTTTAATGCGAAATATTATTACAACTGAGTGCGCACGAATGCGGTGCGTTGTCCTTCGGTGTAATTTTTTAGACTTGGTTTAAACTTAGTTTATACGAGGCGGAAGAATATCCTTGAAGTAGAACCTAAACAGGGCTTCAGAAAAGTGTGAAGTAATCGTGAATGGATTACAGGTAGGGCATGACGTCTCGTCGATAGCGAGGTCGTTGGAGACGAAGCAAGTTGGTCTGAGAAGCAGGGTTGGGGAAGGAATCGGCCGTAGCCTGTAGTTGAGAACCATCCGCAATATTCGCCTGGTGGAGTTATGTCGNTAATATTCGCCTGGTGGAGTTATGTTGGGAAACTATGGGAAACCGAAATCAGGATGAACGAACCGGGAATCGAAACCAGATCCTCCCGAACGTGAGTCCGGAGGTTTCACTTCTGAGCTGCACCACAGACGTAGGCTAGTTGGAGCTCAGTCGCTCGGCTGACGTTAACGGTCGTCGGGTACCATGTCGAATTATTCACGCTCTGACAGTTTTCGTTTAGTCGCAGTTGCTAAGTCCTCTTGGAAGTTCGGCCATGTGCGCTATTTCTTACGAGTGAATTATATTCGGGTGGCTTTTAACATCGAGGTCTTGAGAGCCGATGAGGATGAAGCGGGGAGAGTGTGGAGCAGCGCAGGAATGCATGGGTGGGGGGCAACTGGAGATCCCAGAGAAAACTCGCCGACCAGCGGGCTTCGTCCGGCACGATTCCCACATGCGAAAATCCGGGGACGACCGCGCCGGAAATCGAACCCGGCTTACCGTGGTGGGAGGCGAGTAGTCTAACCACTGCACCACCGCACCCGCCCCCCCCCCGCGCTTTGGCTTAACGATCGTGCGGCGAGGATGCCGAACTGTCACTGTTCAAGCACAAACTCCGGTATGAACCGGACATTTCAGAGCACTGAGTCTGTATACATCTTGTTAGGATACCGCAGTAATCAGGACGTCCAGCTACATCCAGCCTCTTTTATTACTTTCTTCTGAGTTTTTTCTTTCACTCCTAATACTACGTTTTTAAAAGTGGCCAGGCTGCGTTTTTTAAGCTAACTCCTATATCACAACTCTAGTTGTCGCTTAACGTTGTATTTACTTCGCTGTCCGCAGATCACATCATTGTCGTCAGAAATGCTCCCTGAGCTGATACTTATTCGCATACGCAACAACAGTGACGGCTGTTACGGTATCTCAAAAACCCTTGCGTCTTATCGACCCTTTTGTCGTCGGTTACAAGTTCATGTAAATGTTTCCAAGAATTAAAAGTATTGTGCAGTTAGCAGAAATAACCTTGTTTTGCATTATTTTCGAACTCAAGTGTTAAGAGCAAAATCTTCGAAAAAGTTGTTCGTTTTGTATGTTCGTTCAGGGACAAGTACGTATTAATTGAATTGTATTATTGATAGGCGATACATTAGCATAATGTAACGGTAATTTATGTATTTTAGATTTTAAATTATTAAAATATAAAACTGGTTGATTACAACATTTAAGAGTAGGTAAATGTACAATTGTATCTTAAGCTCTAAGTTTTTTCCAGTGTCGAGAGAATGGAACTTATTCACCAACTTGTACACATTTATCCTAAGAATTGATATTGAGACCATATCATTTAAAAATTTACAAGCTACGTTTATTCGGTGCAGCCTGGGGAAAAAAATATACATGTAAATATTTCAGTTACATGTTTGTGTGCATTGTGTTGTTATATGCAGTTTTGAGTTTTCCGCCTCACAGTACCTTCGCGTGGTTTACGGAGCTGCATTCTATTTCATGTAGTGTAAGGTTTTACTAAAATGTAATTTTTTTTGTAATAAATCACCGACAAAAATTCAGATTAATCAGCCCATTTTACAGTCAAATTTAATTAATGTAGGTTTAATGGAAGGGGAAACTAGTCACAAGAAATTGGCAAATACGAATTAACACAAATGGCAAGGAATCTTATAAGCGCGATCTTCCCATATGTTTACATGTTAATGTACCATATGGCGTATATTTTTATACATTATTCATATACAATTAATACCTTCCAAATAGCGCCAAGCTGAAAAAAAATGTTAAGGTTATATAGGAGGAACGTGAGAAATCTACGTTTTCAACAGGGACATAAAATAAAACTATTTTAAAACCTTAGTGAATAAAATACCTAACTAACACCTGCAGCGACCGTGTTAGATTTTAATATTGAATTATGGAACTGCTTAGGATTATGAATATCGAATTTTACACTTATAACTGAATGTCACGTTTACGTAAACATACAAAAAAAATAGTAACTGTGGTGGATTTTACCATGAGACTGACGAGAAAGAGAACGTTTCGCGATTTGCCATTATTTTTTGCGTCTATTTTTATGCGGCGCTCTTATCAGTAGAGGTAATTTGTCTCTGGGAAACGACCTCCAACCTGAAGCTGACCTTTAGATGCTGCAGGTTCTTGGACTGTCACATGCTGAGTTCTGGTCTTTTACGAAAGCCACTCATTTTTTTTCCAGCGCTTTTTTTATGAAACATTTTTATTTCCTTATAAGGGAATGTAGTTTCTTTCACTTCTTTTGCCCAGCGGGAGCGGGCGTATTTTTTCTTCTTCTTTTTCGGTGAAACGATTTGAAGCATTCGAGTCTTAGACGGAACTGTCCTATTTGTCAAACGCTTTTTTTTCCTTTCCGATAGGCCGCTCCTGACAAATGAAACTGAGGGGGACAAATAAAAGATTCGAGGAAGTAAAAAAAATATATTTCGTTTAACAAGAAATAACAAGGTTTTTTTTTAAATATTTTTATTTAGAACATGTTTTTATTTGCAAATATTTACCTAATACATTTTTCGTAGCTAGGTTAGGCAAGTCGATGATAAGTGATACGTTCGTGGCCTTTGTAAGAAACAACTGCCGTATTTTCCTCACTGTTGGCGTGCGATGTAAGTGACTTGTCTCTACCAATATGGCGTAGATGTTGTTCATTTTTTTTTCGGTCGCTTGCATTGTTTTGAGAACATCGGGAATATTTTCTTTGCTCGTGGCGGGATGGTTGCATGTACTGGATATTTTGAAAATGGTCTCCCTTATTTTAGGCCACCTTTCATTAAATAGGTTTCCTGCAGTGTAATGGAATCACGCCAGAATTGGCTTCGAGGAGTTTGATTCGTTCCCGGCAGTAGTTACGTCGTTTCACCTTATTTGGTCATTCATGTTAACGTATCTTTATTTCGAATGCATGAATGGTTGCGTAATTAATAAGAATATGTTGCCCTTTATTCTAGTTGTACTTCATAAATACACTCAATTTCTCAAAGAGAATCGGGTATCAAAACAACGTGATAGAAATGTTATTAATTAATATTTTAGAAACAAGATTTCGAACTGTGATGAACTTTTTTTGTGCAGTCCCATGACAAAAAAATATCACAATCAATTTACGTTGTAAATATTGTATACTTGCATAATTTCGAGCAAATATTTTAAATATATTTTTTTAAAAAATCTTATTGCTTTCGCCCGTGCGAAGTTTGTTTGTAAAATTTTCAAATTAAATCTCCAATGAACACATTAAATGCCATGCCTTTGTCGTACGGTAAATATTCTTTAATACAACTCAGAATAGAAAAATTATGATAAACAATAATAGTAATAATTGACGAACATTTTAAGTAGTAAAATATTCAGACCACGCAAAAAAATTTATGTTCATTATCTTCATAACTATCATAAAGCCTGCACCATGCACCGCCGTATAAAAGGCATGTCGAATGCCACCCTATAAAACGTACCTTTTTTTTCGGTTAATTAATTAGAACACAGAAGTTTTACGAAGCAAGGGTGCCACAGAAACCAGTGGGGGGAAAATTTAATCACTTGTGAAATAAATAACAAATTTCTGCATTATGTTGGTATACCTGCCATGAATCATCTGCAGTGATTTTGACTCTGAGATTTAACGATTTAAGCATGCGTAAATGTGGCAGTAAACTTTGACATTGTTTGTGTGCGAAGTCTCCACTGGTCAAAACAACCCTCATATACGATAGTCTTATTAGAGTAGTTCTAGTATTCAGCTTCCACATATCTCTATGGTTACGTCGCAGAAAAATACGTGAAGTGAGCATGGAGCTTTAATTAATTTTAACTCCTTTAATAGTAATTAGATACTCGTTTAAGTTACACGAATTAATTTTATTGCGTACGCTATGACGTGAGCAGTCATCTTCGACTCACTGTTGGCGCATAGGTGGCTGTATTTAACTGGGTTATTTTTTCATGGCAACTCTAAATAACACCTGGAGGAACTCTGTGTGAATCCATATTTCAAAATGTCTGCGTCAACATAAGGATTATTTGTGCGTTTTTTTTTTACGTGGAAGTATGTTTCGACCGCTCAGCTTTCCTCGTCTTCGCCAGGAAGATGCGACGTAAAAATTACTGTACAACAAGCTCATTTTATACGGAACACATTTTTGTAGATAAATTTCGTACGTTTTCACAATAGATAAAACCTCAGCCCAGATGCTTATTCAGCGAATTCCAGTTACGACATCTTTGGATCTTCTGTACCGATATGTTGAAAAAAATATCAACTTCTGATAGCTACTACATAAAATATTTTTCCTTACCAAAGACAGTTATTAATTATTTTTATTTATGCTGCTAAACATAAATTGCGTAGGAATATTTTTTCTTTTCGCCGTTACTAATAAATCATGATTTTTATTAATGGCTTCGTGCCTAAAAGGTGAACCGCGTTATAGAAATTTATAACCGAACAAACTTTGCACACCACGCCCTGCAATTTATTGAGGCCGGAACTTTTGATGGCAGGCAGGACCCAGTTAGTAACTTAGCTTCAATGAAAAAAAAATAGGCATCAACGAAAAAAATTTTCAGGCTTCGGCACCCGCCGTTCCGCAAGCAACGGGGGTTCTCGTTCGTCCGCGTTCGCAGAATTTGCACACGTCGTTTAGTGGGAGTACTTGAAAAGGGGAAGATTCGACGAACACCTGGCTGGAGAACGCTGGGGAATAGGAAGGTAGGCTGCGTTAGCCGTGCCGCGCACTTGTACACCGCAGTCGATGTTTGTCTCGAGAGCTTCGTAGTGTTTACTGCGTGCGTTCAAGGCGTACCTCGCACGCTTGCAACGCACGTGGCCTTGACCACTCGTACATCTGCCTCGGGATCTTCAATATTCTTGAAGGGACCTCGTATACACGCTCTCTCGTGTCCCCCCCCCC
>NQII01000600.1:452180-495132 GCA_002778355.1 Clitarchus hookeri
GGGGGGGGGGCTATACGATATTAGGCAGGTGTACCAGTTTTTTTGGCTCTTCAGTGTATCTCCGCGCCAATAGATCGACTACAACCGATGTACTACTACCTTCTATAGAAATATACTCCGAACATATTCATAAGAGTTGGAATTGGAAAAGGCTTATTAACGTCCCACGGTGTTATGCCTGACGACTTATCATAAGATGGTTTACAAACTAACTTATGGCCTAACTTAAACTAACAGCCACGCCTTAGCTATGATTCTAACCCAGAACCTCCCGCACCGCAGACCGGCGGCGCATCAACCGACTGCGCCACGGTAGGTCGCTTTCGTAAGAGTTGACTCTGAAAGTAGTTCGACGATGTTACATTTAATAATTGTATTTTACTTCAATAACAGATTCCTTAGTGCCGTATCCGAATACTTGTTTAAAAAATAGAAATATACCGTGTTTTTAAATTTATACTTCTTTTGGCGTGTTGAGGGTAAACGTTTCGTGTGCAACGGAAGTTTCGCGCGCACAGTGTAACGAAATTATGCAGTGAACGTGGTAGGGGTATGACCCAACGCGCATGCGCGTATCGTCTAGCTATATACAAACGCAAGGTACACAACATAGCACGTGGTTATATTTAAAACCGACAGAAAATCAGTTCATGTAATAAGCAAATTGAAAAACATTTAATTTATATTAGCAATTAATTGTGAATATATATATATATCTTTTTAATTAATTTTACTTACATTGCGCGGTGAAAAATTTGTTAGTGACAAAAATTGTATAGTAAAATTTTGTAAGTGTTTTCAAGTATTTGAGGTTAATTTTTGGAAATATTATTTTATTAGGTTATACGTCTTTTGGGGCGCTGAGGGTTAAATTTTATTCAACGGAAGTGGGCATAACGTTTCTACAAGACTATTTGTATCATATTTCAGTTATCACAAACCGCTTGTAACTCACATGCCCATTCAATCACCATCAGAAGAACCAATAAAAATATATTTATTCAATTTAAATATATTTGACTCAGTATTATATGACAATGAATATTTCAATATTTTTTAAACTGTATAAAAATAAATGTCATTTTAATTTAATTATGTTCTCTAATAAAACCTTTATTAATTGTATTTAATATCTTTCGTCTGTCATTTTATCGTTTTTCCTACTTGCATAAATTATTTGCATTCGTAGTAAAATTTTATTTTAGTCACGCCCAATAAGTACAACTTCTTACGTGCGAACATAAGTACACTCACCCCTTTTTTTCTGTATATTTGAGATAACTTTTTACAATCGTCTGTTAGTTAAATAAAATGTTACTTAATTACAACATCCTTGAAGCCATCTAAACCATAGGTATCGAAATATATCTAAACTCCGTGGCCCAGCGACTTACTCGTACTCATAAGATATAATGAACAGTTTTCATCTTAATAAATGTTTTATGTTACTGGTAACTGTGGTGGTCTGACTTACCAAACTCTTATGTCTAGTACAGCGTGTAATGGCTCGTAAACAAAATCTTGATTCGAAAATCATTGAGTTTATTTAAAATAAATAATTCAAAAACAGTTTTGGTTAATAAAGCTTGCTCAGCTACAAAATTACTCAATTATCAGCGCACCTAGGAATCACTGTATGTCAAGTTAATGATATGTGGGCAAATATAACTGTGTGTAGCGAACTTCCATTTCTAAGGTTCGCTGCCATGGAACAAAATTTACGTTGAAAAGTAATTAAAATATAATTTTTTTGGTATTCCGCTGGATAATTTAGTCTTTATCTGACAACATGTAAAATTACCCTTCGTGTCTAGTAGCAGATATAGTTATTTATGTTTTAGCTTAATAGGATGAGTAAATTCAAAGCAGGTATACGTATGTTACTTCTGAAAGTGAACTGTCGGTCTCGAGTCTTTTAGAAAAAAGACTTTAACCTTCCGGTAAAAAAATTAATCCGAGGAAAAGTTTCTAAACGAGGGCCAGTAACGCCTGGGAACACATATACCAATAACAGCCCTGGTTGAATAAATTGCCGTCTATGAAGAAAATTTTTTACATTATGCTCTATTAACTGATGTCGTGGAAGCCGTATTCTTATCATATCCTTCCAAGTAAAATGTACTCATGTTTGTTGCCCTCCTTATTTATATATGTTGAGTACGTTTTACATGTTCATAATAGCCGCAACATCCTTTCCTATTAACATGATACATTTGTCGTATCGATGACCATGTTTATGACTGAACAATGCTTAACGGAATCACACGCACGGATGTTTTGTTTTAGTCGTCTGCTTCAGCCTACTTCGAATAGCTGAAAGCACAGAATAAAATTAATTTTCCAAAGCAACAGACCTTAAGGTTAAACTTTTACAAGAAAAAAAATATAGATAAATAAAAACTAAATTCAATAGACGAGAAATTCAATGTGCCTATACTAAATCCGACTTTACAGTTTCGGTGATTTTGGGTAATTGTTCATTATATTTCCTTTCTTTTTTAAGTGAGTTTTTGCAAGACGTAAACATTCGTTGTAAAATCTAAAAGTTAAATTACACTTTAGGGCGCGAGTTCATAGTATGTATGCTGTTACCTAAATAAGCCACGTAGTGTTATGCTTTGTAAATTTTAAGGCAGAAATACGTTATATTTCTAAAGTACATCAACCGAAACAGATAACTCGTTTTTTTTGCAATGTAACAAATATCACACATATTTATTTTGCGTCAAGAATTGACAAAGTTCCCGGTGGAACCGGCGCTTTCCTCACCAAACCTCCCCTCCTGGTGGCCGATACATATTAAAAGGTCATACCAGGAGCGCTTCTTTCTACTGTACGTTAACTCCCGCAAACAAAAACTAGATCGGCTCTTTTGTTTCGCAGGGCGCCACCGGGAATTTTGAATTTTTGAGTCCGTCATACTGGTCCGAAAATAATTGAAAACACAAAAGCTAAATACTTACAACACAATACGTTTAAACACTACCGCGCTTGTACTACACACGAAAAGTTAAGTATGACGGCATTCCCTTAGCACATTCTCGGCCCATTGCGACCAGGCTGTGTCGGACTAAGGTTTGGGGAACAGCTGGTAGCCAGGATTGTTTGTCAGGAAATAACAGAAAAACGGTTATTTGATGGAAAAAATCTCATCGGCGTCGCATACTGGCAAACACACGTTATTGAAGTCGCAACTTCGAGAGTTGACGCCCACGCACGCCCACGCCCACCGCGACTCCTTGTCGAGCACGTAAACTTCCTCGCAGAACCACTCGGCTGATGACAGCTCGCAGATTGAGGGTTTCCCTGCCTCGGCAGTGACAGTACACAACACGAAGTCACGTTCACCCACGTCCTTAAAGACCACGGGAACAACCAAAACGCATCAGAAATGAATCCTTACGTCGTGAGTAAGGCATGGCTTACGCAGGGCTTTCACGCGTCGTCTGCTCGTCACGAAACTTGCGAGAGAGGGCGCTCACTAAAGTCGAGATCAACGGGTACAGAGGAGATAAGCTTCTGCACGTCTGTCTCGCAGGCACCACGACTTGGCGAGGCATCTCTCTCCGATGTCTTCGTCGAGGAAGTCACACGTTATCGGAGATCGACTTGTTAACCCACGGAATTCCTACACATTCAGATGCAGATGGGATACCCTAACAGCTCGCCACGAAAGTGGTTGGTGACATTTCTTCTCGCAAGAAAAGCCAGCACGAAGAAAATAATTTTCTGTTTATACGCTGTTCACGATAAAGTGAACACTCTTTAAGGTCGTGCTTGAATGTTACTTTCAGCTTATTTATAACATTTAGCCAGTTGTTAATATAAAATTGCCTTGTGTCTAATATACACTTTGTATAAATTTTCATAGCTCTCAAAAGTTGACGTCTAGGGCCGAAAATAGTTCTTCGACTATCACGCCTGCTGGAAGGGTCTTGAAAAGTGATCAATTTCCCGGAATAGTCTTTATTGTTGGTGGAATACACATTGCATTAAAATTTTTAATTCCAAGAGTCGTGGGTCACGGTGGTGTACACGAACCGGGTTCGATTCCCGGAAGGGGTCACTCCCGAATTTTTGCATGTGGGCATCGTGCCGGACGATGCCGCTGGTCGGCGGGTTTTCTCGGAGATCACCTGTTTCCCCCTCGACCAGGCGTTCCGGCGCTGCTCCATACTCGCCTCACTTCACTCTCATCGGCTCTCAATACCTAGATGTTACGAGCAACCTAAATCTCTCCACTCCACTCCACGAGTCGTTATGCTGTTGAGAAGCCGCCTTGAGAATAATAACTGCCTCTACGTATATACGACTCTCACATTGATTCATAACCGTGCTCATTGTCTCCAAAGCACGGGCAGTTTCGTTAAGTGCTGGAGATATTCCATTTACAGCGGGCGTAACGCATTTGGGAAAATCCGAATATCTTGCAGCAGATAACCAAGGACTGCACGGATTGGAACTGATTTGACCTATCCAGAATATTCGGCATCGTACAGGAAGATATTGTATACGCGGTATACTTGGTAGACGTATACGGCGATCAACAACCCGGCATTCTTGGAGCGTATGTGTTGGTATGCGCCCTGGACTGATCATTTATCATTTTGATGGACTGCAAGTCGATACATTGTTAAGATGACGATGTATAGTTTCTTCGTGCAGATAAATCGATATTGCGGAAGTTAGTTTTAAACACATGTTAGGCCTGTAAATATTTTGGAACGAATAATGTTTCGAAAACCTGTCGGAAAGAAAAGTGCGTTTGTACAACCAGATAAGTAGTAATTAATTGTGTTTTTTTTATTTTTTAAATTGTATTTTTGTGTTTTTTTATTTTTTTTTGTGGTAAGACACCCATAATTTTTTCTTTACTGGTCCAGGAAAGCTTTTGCGAACTTGGTTAGAGTATAGACAAACTAGTTTTTAGAAGCGTGGGCATTAAATGTGTATGGGTGAATACAACTGCGACAGATTGGAGAACATATTAATTTGATGAGTGGGGAAGGTAAGGTAGTAAATGAATACGACCGCAGTAACCGGAAATGCAAGGAGCTCCTCCGGCTTGCAAGCCGCGGCCTCTGTGAAAAGGCCACCGAAACCAGTTGCGTTGTCGTGTTCTCAAACCACGGCGACGTTTTTGTTCGAATCGCAAGGAATTGCGTCGCGCACCTGTTGCTTGCCGCGGCCCAGCTAAGCCCATCCAGAATATATCGAGGCAGCGGAGAAATTGGGTGGTCGGTCCCCGGGCTTCGCCAGTCTGTGGGTTGCTGGTTCTTCTTCGCCGCAGCGATTTTCGGTCAGCCGTTCATCAAATACGTAACATGCGGCATCTTGATAGTTCCTGATAGCACCTAAAACGCTTCAAAAGTGAATCCATTTTTCACGTCTGGCACTGCCAACGTGAATTATTTTTTGCGAATTTTTAGTGGCGCAGATTGTTCTGAAAGAAAACAAACATTTTAATTTATTTATTTAACACATTGTGGCATAATCCTTTATTAATACTACAAAAATGATTTACAGAAAAACTAGTAATGAAGTTTCCTTATATGTATATATGGAGAAAAGGTTTTACGTTATGATCATCGAATATGATGCCCAAGTTAGCCTATGGACTATTTATATTATATGAAAAACTATTACGATTGTCTATAGATAATCATTAGCACAGAAGTAGTTTATATCATAAATTATGTGATCAAAGCCACCCTCATTTTAAAGATTTGAACCCATAACTTGCATACAGTGAGCTAGTACTTGGACAGATGTTTCGGAGCATGAAAATTCAATCGCACAGTAATTGAAGGGACGTTAAATACAGCAGGCAGTGCAACATTTGGGCAATGGAGTAAACGTTTCCTGGAACTTGCTGCCAATATCTCTACTTTCACCTTAAGCGAAGCAGAAAATTTATGCCAGTTTAACCTTGCTTATCTCCGTCTTGCAAATTAAATAATGCGTTTAAATTAAGTTCTAGCAGCTTTTCGTGGTTCAGAGAGAAAAATACAGTAAACAGATTGCTCGTGATCTCTGTACATCGCTTACTGATGATTGCTTTTTAAACTTCAGCGATGACCACCGCAACACACCTTCAGTTCGGGTTGTTGTGAAAAGAGGGGAGGGGGGGGTTGTAGTAAGTCAACGCCTCACATCCACTGGCTCGGGTCCAAAGCACGCCAATTCTTCTTTACGTGGCCTCTAAATGTACTCGAAAGACCAGGTAAAAACAGTAATACCACTTTCACCACTAAAAAAGAAAAAGCGGATTGGTGGCGGAGTTTAACCTGGGGCCTCCGGGCGACAGGCAGCCAGACTGCACAACAGAGGCGGTGGACTTGCATTGCAGTCAATATTTGTGTTTATAAATAAATAAAGCAAAGTCAGCGAAATATTTGACGTGAGTACATCTTTAAAATAAGATCGACGTTGTCGGGTACTAGGAACCAGGACGGAAATGGCGATGTGACGTATACAGAGTGATCCATTCCGACACTATGAGTCGTTATTAAAAATAATATTTAGATAAAAGTGGTTACGTTATATGTTACATACAACTACGACGTAGGTTTGACCTTGAGTTGACGTGCTTGCGCGAGGCGCGGGTGGGGGCCCGCAGCTACGCGGCTATTTTTAGGACAGGCGAAAACCTCCCCGGGCGGTATATCTCGTGTCTCCGACGTGCTAGCACGCTGATTTTTGGGCCAAATGAAAGATTTCGTCTGTACCTATTGAATACACCATCATTTACCTTACAGCAGAGGAAATATTACCCTCTAATGCAGACGTAGTCACGTAAAAACCTATGGCCGTGTCTCCGACACAGCCACGCCGCGAATTAAAAAAAAAATAATAATAATTTGGAAATGTTAAGTAAACCGCGAGGAAAGCTTGGAGGGTGGGGATGGACGTGAGACGCAGTGAGAGGTGGCGAAGCAGTCATCTGTGCGAGTAGTGGGAGCGTGCGTGTTCTGCAGCAGAGTTGCGCGGCATAAGGGGTGGTCTGCCTGATCCTACCCCTATCCCCTTCCGGACGGGACCCAAGCACCTGTAAAGCTTGCCTCGTGATGCCACGTCCCCTAGGGCCGCGGCCCCGCTGCTCCAGTCGGATTGCGGGGATCTTCCCCTGCCACCGTATCGCCCTGCTCGTAATGCCCCAGCTGCTTTGCAGTTCCCTGTCGTCGCAGGCTCGTTCAATTCACCTTGTGCATTGTGCACCTCTACGTTACACGTAACTCTCTTTAGTTTACCTTCAAGCAAGTCGGTATAACAAAATCTGTCTTTGCATTAGTCGGGAAATTTTTTTTTTCTCTTTTACCCATTACAAACTTATAAAACCTGAAAACCCGTTGTGTGTAAATTTTTGTGACCAAACTATGAAATGTACTCTTATTCCAACAAGAGGCTGTTTTATGATTATAAGGGCAAAACCAGTAATAACATAGTAGGACAAAGAAAACGACATTCGTTTGGATGCTAATTGCTGCCAGGTCTTACCTTAAGATAAAGCTAGTGGAATGTTATAACTATTATGGTATAAAAACACTCTAGTGATACTGGAAGAAAAATAGCACTTGTCAAATGCGGAAAGAACAATATTTTAATCCACCGTACTAATTTTAAATCAACATTTCGCCGGGGTCGTGAAAAGTTGATCCCACCTCTTACACAATTCTTGAATACCACTTCACATTTGAAATACGAAATAAACTTTCTACACTTTACAGATAGGCCTCCAATCATTACACAGCAGATTATTGAATCATCGACAATTTTGTGTCTCGGTTGATTATAATGCTATTAATTCTTCTAATGTTTATGACTGTGGTTAATTGGAAAATGTGCATGTGTATAATGAACGTGTGGAATATTTACATTTAAATACTTTCATGAACATGTTCAGGGAACATGCATGTACCGTCTGTAGGGTTGCTAGTCTATGGTTGAACATCATGTAAAAGTGGCTTTCTGGTGCGAACTCCAGCTACAAATTAGCCACGTGCAATTAGCTTGCCTCTATAAATCTATTACGAAATTTTTGTGGAGCATCCAAACAGCCAGCAGGTGTTGGAGTAAACTTTAGCACCCAGGATAAAAACATATTGTTTTCGTAACCCTGTACACATAATAATGATCATCTTCGAACATTATTCAAGCATTAGGAAGCATATATTATTACTTATAGTGTATTATAAATTTTCAATGTAGTTTGTGCACCTCGTTCATTTACCTTGTTGTCTTATTTTCCTATCTGCAACACAACCCTTTTGGTGTACATTTTGTAAATGTACATTGCGTTTTCAGTGGCTTCAAGTCATCACATTGGTCTCTCTACATACAGGAAAGATACATCTTATGTTTAAAGCCGCTATTTGTTCCTGAAATTGATATTTTAAAAATACCTCTGTAGGCCTTCACAAAAAGATATATGTAAAAATAATACAGATTATAATTGGATTCCATAAGGCACACATTTCAAAATGGAAATAAAATTTCAAATGGATGTATGCTTCGTTCATTATACATAATTTGGGGTTTAGTTGTTATAGGTGAAATAAAGATAACTTTTTATTAGTATTACATGGCCAATGCCTGGAACGAAAAATTATAAGTATAATAAAAGATACATATCACGAACAACCTGCCTATGTAAGATTTTCATGCTCTTTTGAGGCATAGCTTATAATATATTAAAAATAAATTGTCGTCACAAAGTACATTACAATAATTTTGATAGTTATACCATTTTCATATCTAACTTATTACAATTTCTGGGCACTTCGTTTTTTTATTCATATATTTTCGGTATTTCTTTATGAACATAAATATGCGGCCAATACATGCCAGTTATGAAATGTTCAAATAAATATCCAATTTAATAAGTCAGTGAAGTAAAATTTGTTCTTATTCCATAATCGTTCTTTAAAGAGTCTTATTTAGTATTTCAAAAAGTGTAAAGGAAAGCCTATTTATAAATTTGTGATTTACTTTCGAGCTAGTTCGCTTAATTCTTCATTTAAGTTCCTATTTCAGTGGCGGATGAAGACTCATTCTGTCTTATTAGCATTCCAGGTGTCATGGTTTGCCAACCAAAGGGCGTTAAATATATATTTTTTTTAATTTTTTGCAGTTTTAAGCAGCATACGAAAGATAACGAACATAGTTAAAGGTCTGCATAAAATGTCGATAACTGCAATTATTTTTGTTTATTTTGCAATCTTGCGACTTATCACTTTCGGATCGTACATCGTTTTGAAGAAACTCTGTCAACAGTTAAAATATTAATGTAATTTCTATCTGCTTACATTTACCCCCGACACCACTTAGCACAGTTCTTGGTGGAGGCCCTTTGTTGATAGAAACGCGTTCTTCACACTTCGCTGGTTTTGTGTATATGACTCTCGGTCTGTTTCGTATTTGACTGCTTGCCAGCAATAGTAATGCATATCGCTGTACCCTTGGTAGTATGCCCTCTTGGATGTTCCATATTGCGCCGAGTATATTAACTGCAGAAGATAGTCGCTGAATGGGCAAAGATTCTCTGTAAAATGTGCAAATGTAAAAACCAGTTTTTAGTTATTTCACACCACGTGGCCACATTTCTCACGGTCTCCTGCCCGTCTGATAGCCGTTTAACATGTTTGTTTTGCAGGCATAATGAAGACAGGAAGAGAAGACTTGAACAATGGGTCTACGCCGCTCATGCAGTCCTTGGATTTTCAAGGTGAGCTCGCCTTTCTATATGGTTCTATGCACATTCAAGTCCAAAACATTTTACACATTGCAGATGTAAACCCATCACTGAAAATGTTTTATCAGAAAAGAACAATCTTGAAAGGAGTTGAAGGAAGACTTCAGGAAAACAAATTGAAGCTCGTAATGAATTTGTGTAGAGCATGTAATATTTTTAGTCAGGGGCTAATGAATAAAAAAATATATTTAACTTTTCACACTGGCGTTACATGAATGTGCAATTTCACATATGATATGGACAATATATATATTTTAAAACTGCATTGTGATTTGTTATACATGCGAGACAATAAATGTATCGTTTTCTCTGTGAAACATATTTACATTACAATTGTCTGCGCTACGTGTTAAGAAACAACAGTTTTAAATACAGATAGGTTTAATATTTGCATGCATTACATTTAAATGTTGTATACAGTATTTCACTAGCCTTTGAGCCGTGATATCCCCTAAAAATCTATAACCTAATGGATGTACTTAATACACTGAAGAGCCAAAAAAACTCGTATAGGCGTGCGTATGCAAATAACAGAGGTATGGAACCAATCAGAGTAATGCGATGCGGTCGGCAGCTACATTGGTTACTGCTGCTACAATTGCAGGCTACCAAGATTTAAGTGTGTTTGAACGTGGTGTTATAGTCGGCGCACGAGAGATGGGACATAGCATCTCCGAGGTAGCGATAACATTTGGATGTTCGCGTACGATCATTTCACGAGTGTACCGTGAATATCGGGAATGCGGTAAAACATCACATCTTCGACATCGCTGCGGCCGGAAAAAGATCGTGAAAGAACGGGACAAACGACGACTGACGAGAATCATTAAACGTGACAGACGTGCAACCCTTTCTCAAATTGGCGCAGATTGGATTTGTGGACTGCCCTGCAGGACTCATGGTGTGAATTGCCTCCTGCATACCTTCAGACATTAGTCGAGTCCATGCCACGTCGTCTTGCGGCACGTCTGAATGCTGAGCGAAGGTGTGGGGGGAGTGTGGAGGGGGGACCCTACACGATATTGGGCAGATGTACCAGTTTTTTTGGCTCTTCAGTTTATATGTTACACAAGTGCTCAGCATAGAGAACTCACGTCGGCAGAACATACGTTATTAGGAACTATCGGCAAGTAAATAAAGATATTAGTTAGTCTCAATCAAACTGCAGACCGCATCGCGTTACTCTGATTGGTTCCATACCTCTGTTATTTGCTTACGCACGCCTATAACAGTTTTTTCTTTTTGGCTCTTCAGTGTATTTAGCTCGGATGTCCCTCCAAGATTGTAACACAATGGAATTAATTTTTTTAGACTTGCTAGCAATGCTTCTGCATTTGCAACAACGCTAATTTAACCTTTGTAGCAAGTGAATTACAGTAGCTTTGCATCACGCTTATTACTGTTTTACCATCACCTGTGTTATCATTGCGTTTACGACATTAGGTTGCTTCTACAGTAACTCTTATTTTATTTGTCTTACGTTTATTTCTTTTATTTGCAGTGCCCACAGTATTATTGTGCAGTTGTTATTGCGGGGCTGCATGAAACTGTCTATAGATACCATCCGTATTGTTATGGCGTGGAATTTAATTAGCTCTTATTTTCATGAACTTAATTTCCGCACCTTCAAGAATTCGTTGTGTCTCCTTTATTTATTGCTTACGCCTTACACTTCGTGCTCCTTAATTTATTGCTGACTCGTCGTGTTGAAATGTGCTGTTTTTTTTTAAATAGTAAATTTTTCAAGGATATACAGTTTGGAAGAGTAATATTTTGTGTTCTTGAATATTTAATTTTCCCAGACATGTAGAATTCGTAATTTTAGCATAGTTTTCAACAATTTTCTTAAAATATATTTGTCGGAGCACATTCTACTAACAGTGGAGTTTAGTTGTTCAAAACATCTGGTTACAAACTAGTTCAAATAATCAGTAGTAATTCGGTTTGCTAATTTTCATTAGAAAAAATAATTGTGGATAAGAAAATCTAGTATTACTTACAGAGCTATAGGGCTAAACCTATAACCGTTTTTTTTGTTTAAATATATTTATTTTGTTAAAATATTCAGTCTGCTATATTTTGGTTGTTCCGTTAGGGTTGTAAACATCAAGGACTTCCGACGAAATAAATTAAAATGCCATGAATTGAAACGTAATATGCTTATTACAATTCAGTTTTAATCACACTCTTTCCTTCGAAATGTAGTTTAAAGAGTATATTTAAATGGCTTGAAGTAAAATTGTGTTATTTTTTCTTGTAGACGACAGAAGGATATTAAAACAAATCACGATGTACAGCATTTAGAGAGGGGGGGGGAGTAGAGATAATTTTTAAATATTATTGTATGTGGTATTGTTAAACATCTATTATAATACTTATACAGGTTATTAAAAAAACATGGGCGGTTCTGTCAAATATATGGTCAATTCAACTTCCCCTCTGAGTAATTGCCTGCTAAAGCTAGGGGACCTTCTTACCGCAGACAGAGTATGCATGCTGGATGCGACGATGCAGAAGTACGCCCATTAGTGGGCCGGCCAGTACAACTGTGTTTGCACCGACATTAATAGTGGTGGAAGTGGGATACACGAGTGTAGGAAAGACGGATATGGTATTAATTTATGAGCGCGCTAAGTACAATCGCGCGGCGGAGAGACGTATGTACACACCGGAACATCCGAATCTACTGCACCCGAGAGGAAAGACATTTCAACGTATTTACGAGTTTTTAAGGGCAGCTAGGAGTTTTGATCGGCGCCTCGGAAAATCAAAGGAAGACCTCGAGTACCAGGACTGTCGATGTGGAGGAACGCATACTGCGTCACGCCGAGAACCACCTTGAGGGCAGCACCAGAGGCGTGGCGAGAGCAGAGTGTGCACTCTACGCCATTGTGTGCAGGATCCTCTAGGAGAACATACTTGTACCCTCGCCATGTTCGGAGAGTTCAGGCGCTCGCCGAGGCAGATGACATTCTGCGTTTGGCTGCAGCAGCAACATGTGCTCCGANCATGTTCGGAGAGTTCAGGCGCTCGCCGAGGCAGATGACATTCTGCGTTTGGCTGCAGCAGCAACATGTGCTCCGACACAGATGAGACGGCGTTCACTAGGGATTACATCATAAATGTTCACAATGCCCACTAGTTGGCAGATGAGAAAATACAAAAACCGCAGTCTAGAACCAGTATGAGTTTACACTAAATGTCTGGGTGTTACTGTGGGTAGTGTGTTAATGGGCCCGTGCGTGTTATACCCAGACGATTAAATGAGCATGCCTACAGGGAACCTCCTGAAAAATAGCTTACACGTCGTGCCCGAGGACGTTCTGTTACATCACGGACGAGCAGCGCGGTTCATGCATGATGGTGTACCGGTCTGTTTCGGCCAAACCGCACGCACGTGTCTGGATACTACGTTGCCCAAACAGTGAATCGGACGCGGGGGACCAATTATGTGATTCGTCTGATCGCCTGCCTTTAATCCCGTGGATTTATGCTTATGGAGCCACGTGCATTCGTTGGTTTACAGGACTCCCGTTGCAAGCGTTGATGTACTTCGGAGGCGCACTGTGGATTCATTAGAACACATTCGTACCAACCTCAACGTATTTTATTTCAGTGGTGATCATTTTTAACATTCCCTGTGGTACGACACGCTCTGAACAGTGCACTATATCTATGGGCCATTTACGGTTAAGTGAGCACTTTAACAAGTCTTGCTTGCGCTCTAATTTTTTTCCTCATTTTATATCTTTCCGCCATATGTCAGTTGAGCATTGCCATGGACCTAACGACTTTATTGATGCATCAGTCGAGTGGAAAAGTGATTTGATTACAGGGATTTAATTTTCAAAGTTTTATTTCCAAAGTGCTCACTATACCGTGGATGGGCTATAACATACTGGCATGTACAATTCGTCCTCCGTATGATGGCTCGTTAACTTTGGAAGGCAATGACCCACATAGGAAAGTGAATTACCTGCATATTTGTTAGTGTTTTTCTTCATATATTTATAAAAACAACCTGTAAGCAGCGCCCTTGTGTTTTTAAACAACATATATTATACACTGTTATATAGCTATTAATATTATATGATATATTAACAGCATTTTATAATATTTGTATGTTATATTTTTTTTAATTGAGAAACATAAGACTATCAGTTTTAAACTTTTATCATTTTGTAGTGTTTGTATTTTTTTAAAAGAAGAAATAAAGTTGTTATATTGTTATATTTTGTTTATAAAGGGAACGAAGTGACAAAACTCCAACAAACGAACAATATAATAAAAATCAAAATATGTCATAAATCTTACATGTGCTGCCATGGAAAAAAACATTTCACAAGAGAAAATTTTTTCTTTACAGTAACTTTTAATTTCAAATTATACTATGCAGTTCGTTTTCTATGATTTTCTGCACGAAACATGCTATAGTTACCCAAGTAAGAGTAATATTTCCACCTTAGGTCTCTTTTCAAATTTAATGCATGTTAGTACTAGTACGCCAAATGAAACGATGTTTTTGAAAACCTTTCCTGACAAACTGCTTTCCTTTCAGCATAAGTAAATTTTAAAACCCAATTTTGAAAATTTGGTGACCACAAAAACTATTGTTTTGCTGTTGTCTCATTTCGTATTATTTTAATAACTCAGTAACTGACACAACATTATTCAGCGGAGAGAAGTTCAGTCCGATTTTCTCCCTTTTTCCGAGGCATTTTTCTATTGTAATTATCTCGTTTCTCTAAAAAAAATTAGGAATCAGTGTTGATCTGAGTGTCGCGGCTTTCTTTTGACTTTTGAGATGTAAATCTGACTCGTTATTAGATAAATAGTTCCGTTTAGTTTCGTCTTTCTTCACGTTGTGTATCCATCCGATAGAAGAAATGTTATATTAATCAATTCATCAGTCATCATTTATTAATTCATTATTCAAATTTATATTCATCCTTTGGAAAAAAATCATTGCTCCTAATTGCGTAGGATATTTTAACGAAAACGCTTCCTGACACGTCCCAGTTACATTGTCAACGCCACAGGGAAAGTAGTTCCTTGTTGCAACAATTAGTGTGCACTTTATTTATNACACGTCCCAGTTACATTGTCAACGCCACAGGGAAAGTAGTTCCTTGTTGCAACAATTAGTGTGCACTTTATTTATTTAATTTAGTTTCTGTTTATCTAATATATAAAATTCTCCCGTCACAGTGTTAGTCACTGAACTCCTCCGAAACGGCTGGACCGATTTTTATGAAATGTTTTATGTATACTCGGTAGGTCTGAGAATAGATTTATATCTATTTTTACACCCCCTAAGTAATAAGTGTGGCCACCCCCAAACAATTATTTTATTTTTTTATGATGTGGCACCAAAAAATACATACCCTCCTAAATTTTCACCCTTCTACCACCAACCCTTATTTTTTTTATAGCGAAATTCTCCCGTCACAGTGTTAGTCACTGAACTCCTCCGAAACGGCTGGACCGATTTTTATGAAATGTTTTATGTATACTCGGTAGGTCTGAGAATAGATTTATATCTATTTTTTACACCCCTAAGTAATAAGGGTGGCCACCCCCAAACAATTTTTTTTTATTGTTTGAACAAAATTTTTATTTTTTATTTTTTTATGATGTGGCATCAAAAAATACATACCCTCCTAAATTTTCACCCTTCTACCACTAACCCTTAATTTTTTTATAGCGAAATTCTCCCGTCACAGTTATAGTCACTGAACTCCTCCGAAACGGCTGGACCGATTTTTATGAAATTTTTTATGTATACTCGGTAGGTCTGAGAATAGATTTATATCTATTTTTACACCCCTAAGTAATAAGTGTGGCCACCCCCAAACAATTTTTTTATTTTTTATTTTTTTATGATGTGGCACCAAAAAATACATACCCTCCTAAATTTTCACCCTTCTTCCACCAACCCTTATTTTTTTATAGCGATATTAGTAATTTAATAAATTTTACCCTAGGTCGATAACTGATCAATTATCATCGATCATTTATCGATCTAGGTTACAATTTATTCCCACCAGGTGTCTCCCAGTGACACAGCACGGAGTAGCCGGTCTCCACTTTCTCTCACACAATAACCTTTCTCTTATTCATTTGTGCTCAGATCGTAGTAGTGACGTGTTTACAATTATATTTTCAATAATTAAGTGTACTTCTTAATTAACTTTATTATTGATCGCAAAGCTGTAATTGTTTGTATTTCCATTTTATTAATATTTATTAAATTATCTAAGTTTATATTCCGTCATCGTCCACAGAGCTTCATGCCTCTTCCACTAATATACCACATCCTCACACACTTACAATAAGTTATAGTTATTTTTTTCTAATACTATAATCACTAGAAATACTTTTTATGGCAAAACAACGTTTGCCGGGTCAGCTAGTTTATACATATAAATGTAATATATGACATAATAACAATTTTATTTCTTAACAATTTTAAATTTTCACTTCCTCGACTCGAATAAAGTTATCGGGTCCATCACAATGATGATGATACATACGGCGAAAGGATACATAATGGTCCGAAAATTAGATCCTAAACAGGGCTCTCAAAGGTACTCAATTAACCGCAAACAGCTTATAATATTGCTTACACGTTCACAGCATTACTGAAAGTACTGCAGTCAGTTTTTTGCGGTAGTGTCTATGCGGTTGTGGGTTGTAAAGTGTGGTCACGGT
The DNA here is from genome assembly GCA_002778355.1 of Clitarchus hookeri. Lineage (NCBI taxonomy): Eukaryota > Metazoa > Arthropoda > Insecta > Phasmatodea > Phasmatidae > Clitarchus > Clitarchus hookeri. The sequence goes on from NQII01000600.1 coordinate 468,643, forward strand.
AACCCCCGCTTAGGATCTACTTTCACTTCTCGTTTCGTATCCTTCTGCCACACGTAAAATTAACATTACCCCAGACCTGATCACTTTATTCATGCGCAATCAAGTATAACTGGGGAATTTTCAGGAATCTAAATGTGTAACTTACATGGAAATCCATACTCGAATTGTGTTTAAAACAACCAATACAGACTCCAGAGACCACAAATAAAAAAAAATCACACGTGAAAAACCACGTCAAGTGTTAAGAACTATTTATATCAAATCGTTGCGAAGTTTAATCGGAAACCTGCACACCCGCGTGTAACGTAGAATTTTCAAGTACTTGTTTCGAAATTGTTTCACTCTACCGTGAACAACGTATATCCCCCCCCCCCCTGGCACAAAGATTGGTTTCAAAAGAGTGATCACCTAACCCCGAATTGACAATTGCAATATACGCTGAGCAAATCCACGTCGACGGGCTGCGTCACACTTTCAAAGAGAAGCACAGCGAATGACGCAGGAATGCGAAAGTTGGCAACGTTCCCTCAATCGTTACTACTATTGTCAACTCGGCGGGCACGTACGTGCTATTTGCTACGGCGCCTGTCGTTGCCATGGAGACGGGTGACGAAGTGATGTCGTTTGTCACCTCGAGTGCGGCCTGGGGAGGCTCTGACCGACAGCCACGATATACTCGGAGATTTGTGTGTGTGTATGTGTGTGTGATTTAAGTGTGTGTGTGTGTGTGGTAGGGGGGGAGGGGTTACGGTCAGGAGGGTTAGCATTGGAATGGAATCTGTAAAACTCAAGTACCATGTGCTCAAACATCGCACCACGTATATTTTGGTTCTGTGCCTCGACTTTGATTCATGTTCGCTACGTAAATGATGGTCTGTATGTAAACAACACTTTGAAACGCAGCCATTCGCCAAAGACAAAAAAAAAATNGTTCGCTACGTAAATGATGGTCTGTATGTAAACAACACTTTGAAACGCAGCCATTCGCCAAAGACAAAAAAAAAAATATTTAAAATATGGAATAGTTTACATAATGAATTATTCAGATGGGCAATTCAGTTTGGTTGGAATAATTATAGTTTTTTTTACTTTAGTAATTCCAAAAAAACTGTTTTGTATGGTATACGTGTGATTTGTTCTCCCCCTTCATAATTTNTTTTTTTTACTTTAGTAATTCCAAAAAAACTGTTTTGTATGGTATACGTGTGATTTGTTCTCCCCCTTCATAATTTCAAAACTTCTTTATAAAACTACTACAAGTTATGTATCTAATAAAACGATTTTTGAGTCCTTGCAATTTTAGAATGGCTGATTCTCTTGTGAAGACTATTGACTCAAGTTAGCGTGATGTGGGCGTGTTTTGTAACGTCTGAATGTATTCGAGATTCAGCATCTGATGATTTTAGCGATCCATTAGTTCTTTTAGGTTACGAACTTATAAAGTAACTGTTTCCAAAGAACGGGAACGGAAACCTCAGACGCAGTTTGGGTTGAGTTGAGTCTAGAGATTAGGGCGGCTCTTAACAGCGAGGTCTTGAGAGCCGACGAGGGTGAAATGAGGTGAGAATGGAGTAGCGTCGGAATGCAAGTGCGGGGGTAAATGAGAGATCCCCGAGAAAACCCTCCGACCGCTTTGTGCAAACTGTGTCGTGAAGGAGAAGAATATACGGCCGAGAGTTCTGGTTGGACGCATGCAAGCATAAACTGTCTTGAGCTGCGTATAAGCAGATTATATTCACGGTGTGAAAAGTGAGCATGCTGCTGTGAGCATTAATGCATGGCAACTATAGATATTCTGTTTTTTTATGTTTGTTGTCTGAAGTATGTGTATATATATATATATATATATATACACATACTTCAGACAACAGATCTGAAAACCACGGTTATAATATTCCCTATATCAGGGGGTGGGCAAAATACAACACCAGTGATATAGGGAATATTATNAGATATTCTGTTTTTTTATGTTTGTTGTCTGAAGTATGTGTATATATATATATATATATATATATATATATATATATATATATATATACACACACTATGTTTTATTTCTCACTGGTGTTGTATTTTGCCCACCCCCTGATATAGGGAATATTATAACCGTGGTTTTCAGATCTGTCACAACATAATGGTACTGTAGTGGGCATGATAAAAAAATTAAATGATGTGTAAAAATTTAATAATTTTGAAATTAGTACTTTAATATTTGCTGTGTAGGCCTATCACTGGATGTGAACAATCAATAATATGGTAATAAAGGTATAATGTTGAAATTAAATGTACAGAAACTAAGAATGGATTGCTANTCACAACATAATGGTACTGTAGTGGGCATGATAAAAAAATTAAATGATGTGTAAAAATGTAATAATTTTGAAATTAGTACTTTAATATTTGCTGTGTAGGCCTATCACTAGATGTGAACAATCAATAATATGGTAATAAAGGTATAATGTTGAAATTAAATGTACAGAAACTAAGAATGGATTGCTATCATAATACATTTTAAGCAGGTTGGATGCAACAGACATGAAAACATCCTGTTGAAGTGGTAGAATTTTGACCCTGAGATTTGGTGAGGGGAGGGCGAAGGTGGAGTCGGGCTTGGCCAGACCTGCTTCAGTGCGATACATGGCGAAGAGAGGTCCTACATAAATGTCTACATGATTGGCGTTGCTCTAATATGACATAGTAATTTTTCTAGTAAACATAAATTACGAACTAAATGGATTTCGATGGTTAAATGTCAAGACCACGTGACAAAATCAAATATTTTGGGAATTTGGAGGAAAAAATGGAAATTTTGATGGAAAAAGGGAAATTCCAAAATGGCGGCGGCTTTTTCCGGCTTCGGTCTCCCGTTATCTTGCGCCAAAACATGCATAGGTGACTCATTCTACTCTTAATCAAGTCTAGATATTTACACCAAAGGTACAACTCACCTCATACGTGCGCACTGAGTTTATTAACATGTTGCATAAATACTTTTTCTTACTAGGCATTACCAACTTTTTCTTATTAGGCGTTAGGCATATTAGTAATAAAAGAAATATTATAATTTATGGATAGAGCACAAGAAAAAGTTCAATTTAACCAAAAAATAAGGTACTTCGTGTTGACACAGAAATAAAACACATGACATATTTAGGAAACAACCAAACACGTCATACATGGAGTGAGTTTTCATTGGTTTGATTAAGAAAGTGTGAAGAAGCCGCTAGAAGATCATGGCTAGGCAGGGCTTAACGTTTCATTGACAGCGAGGTCATTAGAGCCGGTGCTAGTTACTCAAAGAAGCCGGAATGGAGCAGGAATCGGCCATGGCGTTTGTTACGGACACTTCCCAGCGTTCGCCTGGAGTGATTTCGGAAACGATGGAAAACCGAAATCAGAATGGGTTAACCGGAGTTTGAGCTCAGGGCCTCCAGAATGCGATCCTGAACGTTTGCCACCACGCCAGTCTGCTCTCGGTGAGATGGATGGTAGAGGAGCTGAGGAATGTAGGGGCAGAGGGGGAAGCGCGAGTTCGTCAACAAAGGAAAACACTCGGCGGAAATCACGAGTGACCCCCGGTGGAAATCCAATGCGGTTAGCCTTGATAGGAGGTCAGTGTGCTACCCACCCAACCACCACGGGCTCTAAGAGATTACTTCGATCAGAGAGGCTACTGCCGTGCACTTGCTGTTCGCGGTAAAGTGAGTGCTTTTGAAAGCCCTGCTTCAGTCTTCTTCCGGCATATGTGAAATAAACATCACCATGGGTAATTGATGATGACTTAATTCACGCGTCGATCAAGCGAAACCGTGAAGTTATTACGAAAATTGGTATTCCATAAATATTGCTATTCCTGCACTTATAAATTTAAAAAAACAAAACAGAAAGCAAAATAAGTCGTTTCAGTATCTATAAATGTTTACCCAATACGTGGAGCTACTTTCTCTCCGTCGACGCCATCCGTACCGCAACGCATACAACAAGAAGACGACCCGGGTTCGATTTCCGGTCAGGCCATCCTAAATTCGGTTTTCCATGGCTTCCCGGATTCACCCCAGGTGAATGCTGGGATGGGGCCACAACAAAGGCCACGGCCGATTCCTTCCCCAATCCCTCTTCCCTGAGCTCCTTGCTCCGTCGCTAATGACCTCGTTTTGGACGAGACGTCAGCCCAATTACCTACCTACCAACAACAAGACATTTATAATTGTACATCGGAAAAAAATCGCCACTTAAAAAATATTTTGTGACCAGAAAACATTTTGCAGACTACCTTTTAGGATTTCATAGTGCCCGCAGAGTTTCTTTAGTTTAACTTTTAGCAAGTAAAGGCTTTTTACCAAACCTTGTTAAGGTAATTGTGTTAGATTTGGTGAAAATTTAGACCACTAGAGTACCCATCGTGCTCTATTGACTCATAGAAAGTAAATTATACATTATGAAATGAATAATACTTGATGTACTCAATCAAGTTCAACCCTCGAAAATTTCTGCGAAACACTCTTTAAATTTCGTTAACTCATGGATCTGTTGAGCAACATAATCGGCAATTATTAAACTATAAATACAGTTAGGTAATGCGAACTAATTTAATTTATAACAAATTCTCGAATAGTTTTGAAAAGTATTCTCAACACTTGGGATCGAATATACGGAACGCGTGGTGGTAAATTTTTTTTTTTTTTTGCTTTTATTCTTTGTAAGTTAATACAATTTGCTTGGGTCTGCTTAGGTAATTATGTTAACTTACCATCTGCATCACTGATCGCAATTCTGTTGACTTACTGTCATGTCACTTTATGAAACAGGTGTGTTACCTGTGTGCATAGAACTACACCATGTTATATTGAACAAAGTCACTATGTCTATAGAATGCTGTATGTTATTTAGCTGGAGCTGGTATTTAGAGTCACATATGTTGAGAATAGAGAATCCGTTTTGTAGTTCTGAAAATCATCTACAATAGCCATTTTTAAATTGGAATACTATGATAGAACACTCTAAATTTATGAATTAATTAATTATTTATTTGCATTGGAATATATAATCTGATATTTTTATGGTATGAGAAATATTCATTAGAAATAAAAAAAAATTCTCCTGCTTTGATATTTTTGACATGTTAACTTCTTGACCTTAGCCGATTACGATATCAAGACGGTTTTTTTTGTTCAATAATTGGAATGCTAAGGAAGTCTAATGGCTTCGTTCTTTCTACGAGTGTAAAATATTTACTTTGGCCTTGGCACTTTAACAGCAGCCGGGTTGCAAATCAAATATTTACAAGATGGCTTGAGAGGAGTACTCAGGCGAACTTGTAATCCTCCTGAGTGTTTCTGGCCTCCACGTTGCTAAAACTCCTCAAAGAACCATGGAAATGTGGAATTGCTTCCTTCGTCCTCCGAAAATGCAGCGAAGTTCCGTCTCCAGCTGTGAAAATATTAAACGTTTTACTTTCTAACTACAGCATACCACACACACACACGCTGGGATCACACTAAACTTAAGCATGGTGTGTTACGAAATTTAGTTGTATTAAACCAAAATCTCGTGGGGGGAAATAAATGGTTACGCTTTTTGCTAGAAGTAGTATTTTTGGTTGCTCCCGGTTTTCACGATTGTGTCGTTGGGTTTGAGAAGTCGCAAGTTCATTTCCGAGCCGTGGCCCGGGAGAATAACACTGAGCTGTGGGTTGTACAGCCGCGTTCGGAAGTGAGCTGGTTCTAACTCGGTCGACCACGTTAGCGGTGGCTTACCCCGAGTTCTTTTTCGTCCACATCTCACGCCGAATGCTCGCGCAGAGCTTTTGAATAGTCCCGTACCACTTTCAACCCGACAGGGTAAGTTAAGTTTCAGGAACCCCCCACCAGAGTGATGCGCAAGTGTCACTCTGGTTAAACCAGCGCCAATCTAAAGATAGATGACCCGCCCCCTCTCTGCTAGCACTTTTCCTATCATAATAAAGAGCATGATTCCTATCCTGTCTCCTGTAGCATTTTCTGTTAAATATGATAATGCATGAAACAATTTTTTAATTCTTTCCTGTCGGAAGGGTTTTTTTACGGTGACTATGCCGGTTTTTCCCTTTATCTTCTAAGTATAGCTTCGCTATAAGTACACTTAGGGAGAATCTCATGGCCATAAGCAGGCCATGGCAGCCCAATCCCTCTTTGCCGTGATGCATGTCTCCTTGCGCGATTCTCCCTTCCTTGTAGGCGTATGGGGCTTAGCCCTGAGACGCACTTAACTCCCGTCCCTACCGCGGGCTCATATAACACTTAGTTTTAGTGTAGTTAGTAAAAAAAAAAATCGACAGGGTAAGCTCCTCGAGGCTGGTTGGTATTCAGAGTCGCTTTTGCGATGGAGATGCGCGCCACGTTCGGGCACGCAGCTTCTTTGGCAGGAACACGAGATTCTTGAACGATTAGCGAGTTGCCTGCGTGTTGGTCACAGTCGCGGGCGCTCTCAAAGTCGCGAGAGGCCTTGACCTGCCCTAAACCACTCGCATCCCGTCAACCTCTCCATGTAGTCGTAGAAATGGCGGACGTCTTACATCGTTTTGATAATTGAGATACAGTGCACTGGCAGATACAATTATTTTTAAGTGATGGCATGCTCTTCTCGACTCACACAAATTGAGAGGTAGATAATAATACAGGAAAAAAACTTACCTGAAAAACCTATGGATTATGTGCGATTATATTTATATGTTACTCTCTCGTTATATGATAGTTTGATGCAGCATAAGTATTATTTTTAATACTACCAAGAAAATATGTTTAAAAAAATATCTGCGAAATATTTTGATGTTTACGAGTATGTACTATTAAGTATAACGGAAGTAATATTTTATTACATTTTTTATTACATCAAAATAATCTTTTAATCAATCATTCCGTTAGTTTAAGTTATATAAAATTTTCATATTAACTTTTTCACCCTAATCAAATAATTGCGATTTTGCTTTTTCACCATAATCAAATAATTTCATTTTTGCTTTTTCACCGTAATCAAATAATTATGATTTTGCTTTTTCACCCTAATCAAATAATTACCTAATCAAATAGTTCCATGGAACTATTTGTAAAATTTCTAATTGATTTGCGTTGGTTGTGCAGCTAATGAAGTGTTTTGGAGGAAAATAATATAGGGTAAGTTCCGTAGAGTTAGAGTTGCAAGAAGTTTAATATTAAAAATTAAATATTTTTTCTGGATCGGAATTTGAACATACATCAAAATAACAGAACATTTAAAACAAAACCACNATTAAAAATTAAATATTTTTTCTGGATCGGAATTTGAACATACATCAAAATAACAGAACATTTAAAACAAAACCACGTGAATACCAATCACATCTTGCAAAATCAGTAGAATTTACACAATATTATATTTTCCATGTTTCTTATTACTTTACATTTTTAATGATTTCCGTTTGTCGATGGTTTGTGTGTTTTTTTTTAAATTTTAAAGCATCAGTTTTATAATAATCACAAATAGAGGGANTTAAAAATTAAATATTTTTTCTGGATCGGAATTTGAACATACATCAAAATAACAGAACATTTAAAACAAAACCACATGAATACCAATCACATCTTGCAAAAGCAGTAGAATTTACACAATATTATATTTTCCATGTTTCTTATTACTTCACATTTTTAATGAATTCCGTTTGTCGATGGTTTGTGTGTTTTTTTTTAAATTTTAAAGCATCAGTTTTATAATAATCACAAATAGAGGGANTTCCGTTTGTCGATGGTTTGTGTGTTTTTTTTTAAATTTTAAAGCATCAGTTTTATAATAATCACAAATAGAGGGAATAATGCCTAGGCAGAATATATGGAACAAACTGTGAAATGCTGCATATTTCATAAGCACATTTATGTTTAATTTTCCGTCAGTACCGATTTTAGTACCATGCATATTAATTTACAAATATTTTTAACAACTCACGTGCTCTTCGGCGAATCCATTTTAGTTAAAACCTTGTTGCTAACTGCCGATATCTGGAAACTTGCTTTGCTTTATTAGCCTCGCACACAGGGGCTCTGAACCTGAAAATCATCGGAATTCAAACGCCTCGTGAAAGAGGGACTCACAAACTTCGTTCATGAATTCAAGCTGGGGTTACAAGATATTTAAGGGACCCTTAAGAGACAAAGAGACAGTCCCCTCGTATACGCGAGTAGTTTGTGGAACCGCAAACGAAATGTTTAAGAATGCCACCCCTAATCAACCAATTTACGCGCAAAAAGAAAAAAAATAAAGGTTAGTTATGAAATTCGAGCTATTTTTATTTCCTTAAGTGGATGACTTCTATTTTAGGTCCTCTCTTTGAGTGTAATTTTGTTTTAGAACATGAATACATGTAAAAGGCAAAATTAGCTAATGTAATAAAGGTTCCTGAATTATAAGCAGAAATTGCGTAAAAGTTGCAAAATAATAATTATTTTCGCCAAGCTTGATACAATTATACATGCATTAAAAATTACATTTTACAAAAAGTGACGTGAAATGGTGTCAAATCCTACTTTGTATTGCTAAGAACATACATTCCAGCAATCGTCATTATATTTAACCTTATTGGTGATAACAAATGTAAGTATTTGAACATCGTAAAATCTTGTAAATAAAATATTACCATAGTTAGTATAAAATTAATTTCGTTAATGAAATGGTTTCTAAAGGAAATGTCGCTACAGAGCTATACACATTGGTTGCATTAATAAAGCTATAACTATATTGTAGTCAAACAGATTTTAAGTTCAATTATTTCATTGTTTTAGATGATTTTAATAATGTTAAGATATAATATTATAAATTTGGAACATGTATTGGAGTTATTTTTAATAATTGTGATGCTAAATATATTTAAACCAATGTAAATTTTTTAATTTTTTTTTTTCACTGGGATTGGCCGCTAGTTTTAGTCTGAAGTAGTGTTTATATGCCGAAGCGGGGACAATGTATTTTATATAGAAGTATGTGGCTGGGAGTCTTCGGCTTGACTCGGAAGTGCTCGGTAGGCCTCGGAATATCTGGGGACCCCTACTTCGGTTCGACTCGGGATTTCTGGCCTACCCGAAGTAGCTCTGTGATTACGTCCACCAACCCTTCAAGCACATATGTCTGGTTCTGGTACCCAAATTGCTTTCATAGGCAAAGTGTATGCCAAATAGAATATCTGTATTTATCATCCTAATTCAATGTAATTACGAGGTATTTTTTTTTAACAAATTAAAAATTAAGTTGTTTTTAAAATTCGTATGTGCATCGACTTTTGCGAAACCATGAAAGTACAGCACAAACAAATTAAAAAAAAATACACAACAGTCTCAATCAAAACTTTTTTTTTTCAATTTACAAATGCGTAATTATTACCACCAGAAGAATAATTTTCATGCATTCACACCATAGGCAGCGAAATGTCACTAGCAACCAATGCCTGTAAAAATGATACCATCGATTTTTTTTTTTTCGTCCATATCTTCCAAGGCCTGCCGAGCACTTCCGAGTCGAACCGAAGACTCCCAGCCCAGCCACATACACACATTCACCGTTTAAAATACATTTTTCACGCTTCGGCATATACACACCACTGTACGACGAAAATTTCTTATATATGCCGTAAAGACTTGCTGGGAAATATTTTTTTTACAGTCATCTGTATTCTTTCCAACTTTTGTTGCCGATTTTATCAATGGACATGTGAATACACTTTTATCAGTCGAGTGTGTATCTATCGTCAGAACGTGTCGTGTTTCTTAGGTACCGTATACGAGTTCAGTAACATCATAAGTAAACAACCTTTGTAAGTAAATAACGTTTCTCAGTATCGTTAAAACTGTTATCTTCGTTAAGCAAAGGCCATACTTCACATGCGCGTGCAGTTCAAACAAAACAAACCGACCCTCCGGAGTTTCTTCGTTTCCTTGTTTCAGTAGAGACGAAATCCGTGCACTTGCGTGGGAAACGACTTCACTTTGATATCGTGTGCAATAAATTACCATAGATTTTATTCTATTCAGATAGATGATGCCTGCAATTCAGAACGGTTTCGCTGAAGATCGCTACAGCATAAATGTAAGTGGAATAAAAATGTTCTGTTTTGAACTTGTTCACTGCTCTGCTAGTTCCAGTTCGCGTTTTAATTAAAACGATAAATTTTTGTATCGCATTTTGTTGCTACCTTTACCAAAGCCGACTGTAGACTATAGCTTTTCTACTGACTTTCATTACAAAATCTTAGCTCTTATTGAAATCATAAATTACCTTCTTGAACATATAAGATGTTCTAATAATGTTAGCGGGTAAAAATCATTCTTCATCACAGACGCTATAACTCAAATACCATAATATTCACATTCAGAATCCTCCCAAGAGTTTAATTTTCCTCGTGTTATTTTCATAGTACACGTTCAGATTCAAGGAGAACTTTTTTTTGCTACTTTTATTTAAAATGCATATTAAATATGACTGCTTGACTTAAATGAGTTTGCAGTGGCATTAATTAGGACCATCTGTTCGTAATCGAGTCGGACGAAAATTTTATACTTGAGACTAAGAGGACATATAGAAAGGATGCAAGAAATTCCTTAATACCGCAAGTTCGAAAAATTCATAGGATTTCGTTCCAGATTTTCGCACTGGCAAAGTATTCGAGAATAAATACTACGCCAAAAGGGAGTGCTTGGATAAAAAAAAATGCATTGGATTGTTACTCGTTATTTACATTTTCTCCCAGCACAGGATACAGTGTTTTAAGTGTGGCTTCTCTCCACGCGTAATGAAGTTTCCATTATCTTTTGTTGACATACAATTTTTTTTTACGTAGTGATTGAGAATACGTCTTGATACTCGTGTAATATTTATAAAGTGGCTAAAGTTACGTAACAATTGTGCCTTAAAACCTTTTTTTTCGAGCGCTAGGTTTTTTGCAATGTATATGTTTGTTGAAAAGTTTCTGAGATCGTGAGAAAATTGTGCATACCAAGAAACAGAAAATAAATACGTAAGAGATGACGTCATGAAAACACGGGTAGATGGTAAAGTTAAATTAAATCAATATAAAAATGTCAACATTCTGTATTCGGTCACAACTCGTTTGTTTTCTCCAAATGATAATACTGTTAAATTCTTTAATACATACTATGTTTCAAACTCATTTGCACACAAAATTGGCCCTGTTATAGTTCGTGGACACTTTCGTAATTGAGCAAGTTATACTGCAATTTCGGTACTTGGGGTGCTCCTCGTGTGCGAACATTAACGTCTTTATCTTAATTACAAGGTCTACACACATGATGCATACATTCACTCATATGGCTATAAATATCGACAATATCAACACTGACGTAGTGATCAGGACACGCTTAATGTTAGTTGAAACGCTGGCCACGTGACGTGAAATGGAGGTGGACGTAATTTATGCATAAAGTGAAATGTTACTATCGTACATTTAACCATAGCCCCTTCGTGTCGTCGTGGTTTGTCACCGTATCGGCCTTGTACAAAAATAAGGCTAAATGTTTTACGGCAGATAGTTTGTAATTCTGCCGAGCATGTTTGGCCAGGCGGCAGCGTGTCTGGCTTGCGTTCGGATGGTCGTTGAGTTCGAGAGGTTTGGGCGGCTCTTAACGAAGGCGAAGTGAGGTGAGAATGGGGAAGCGCCGGAATTGCAAAAGTGGGGGAAACGGGAGATGTTGAAATACTAATATTTGAAACACGGGTTTTCTGGTGAAAATGTTGAACGTATCCCCCAGAAGGAAACTTACCCGGCCTATACGAAGACATAGAGGTACTTAACGATATCGAGCGTTCCGTAAATACTATTTTGGAGCCTTTCAACATCGTTAAAACTGTTTTTTTTTCTTTTTAAGACTAGTAATCCTAGGGAGACAGCCGGGTTATGTGTGTGGCCACGCAGTGAGCACATGCATGTAGCTCCAAGGCTCTGTTCGGTGAATCACTCGAGACTGACGGGACATGGTAACAAATGAGGCTGATATCACTGTAAGGTCAGCCGTCTTCCATGTTAGAGTGGAAGTCGTTCAGACCTATGAAGCTTGACTGTGGTGACAATCAAGTGGAGGGGCATGTTTTCCTAGATGACTCAAGGTAGTAATACCGGACTGTCCATAGATATTAGGCTATGTAAGTTGTCTCCTGTGATATCTTGGTGGATCCGGTACAGGAGGGGAGGAGGTGCGGAGAGCCGGACATGTTCCGGAAAACATGCCGTCTCTTAAATCACACTTCCCGTACACGAGTGAAAGTACGTCAGGAACCTTTACTGGACTTCGCTAAAAAGAGTTTCCGTCATTAAAATGATATGGTCGCCGCTCCAAGTCCCATTGGTGGACGCAGCTCGACGAGAGCGCGCCAGTTCAGAGCCTTGCGCTTAAGGGCCATGACGCACTCGATGCGCGTGTTAACGTCAACCTTACCGCCCTCGCGCTTCCCTGCCGCAGAAGCGGGAAACAGCTCGACGTAGGCCAGTCGCCTATCTCTGAGCATTTAGTTGTTTCATTAGAAAGTAAAAAATAAAAGAAAAAAAACACACGTTAATGTTTAGGCCTATGTAGTTGAAAATGTTATTTATAATTTTGAAGTTGCGTTAAAGAACATAACGTCACTGCACTATCCTAATTTTATGTTAATTACCCCAAAAGTAGACAGTGCTGAAACGCAAACGTCGGTAATTTTATGTTCACGGATGAGCAGATGAAACTCGATATACGAGTGACGGAATAAGTTGTCACTGCAGACCTGCAAAATTCGCGTTAATTTTTCGCGACAGGCAAAACATCGCTTGTTTAGAAATATTTAAGCGAAATCCATGATTTGATTAGGTGATACTGTCTAAAGAACTTCTTCTTTCTGTCCGATCTCATTACAGGAGTTTAATCACTCCACCGTCGGACTTGTGTAATAGGTTCAAGAGTCCTTCGGAGCGTGCTAGACCAACTGTTATCTAATGGCACAAGTCAATGAACGTTCAAGGCGTGAATGAAGAGATTTGGGCGGCTCTTTAACATCAAGGTCTTCAGAGCCGGTGAGAGTTATGTGAGGTGAGTATGGAGCAGCGCCGGAATGAAAGGGCGGGAGAAACGGGAGATCCCCGTGAAAATACGCCGACCAGCGGTGTCGTCCGGCAAGATTCCTATGTGCGAAAATCCGGGAGCAACCCAGCCTGGAATCGAATTCGGTTCGCTTAGGTGGGATGCGAGTAATCTAGGAACTTGCAGTCTAGTCTGCCGCCAAATATTCACTAGACTTTTGCAGGTCCCTCGTTATGGCACACAGCTGGCGTCGAATTGGTCTGACAAGCAAACTACGCTCCAGCCCGTCCCAAATGAGATGTGTGGCTTCGGGCGAGCCAATTAAGCACTCCGTCTGATTGTCCTCAAACATCAACGCAGTTGACAAGCGTTTCGCAGTCAAACGATGGCGCTGTTTGCACCACTCCGAAGGACGTCGGGCATCAGAGACTTCGTGGTAGCTGCACGAATACGTAATCCAATCGCTGTAGCTCCCCGTGGGCAGTTGTTTTACTGGCACGAGCACCTGTGCTGTGACGGAAGTCTCTTTTCTGTCGCTAACGTGGCTGTCTGACGAGTGGTTCGCACAACACGCTTCGAGGTTTACCGGTATCGATTAGTTACTTTTCGAGTCTACCAGGATCGATGCTTGATACAGGCTACTAACGGTAAACTGAGCACGTTTGAAAGCCCTGCTTAAGATCTACTTGTATGCACGCTGTGTATTCTTCCGCGTTATATAAAGTTAAGACTGTCATGGACCTTACCTCTTCATTGATGCGTCGGTCAAGTGAAACTGTAAAATTATTAGAAAAGTAAAATTTTTCACTTAGACGCATTAAACATACAGCAAGCGAAAACAATTATTCAAGTTACCACAAATGGTTACCAAACTCTTTTAATTCGACTTTCAGACATGGAGCTACTTTCCATCCATGGTTACCAACTTTATTGATCGCATGTCTCTCAGTGCGCCCGTTAAAATATACTGTATGCAAATAGCAGTAGTGACTTTTTTATAAGGTTGATTTCAAAAGTGCTCACATTATCGCCAGCATCTTTCGACAGTGTTTCAAGAACGTTTTCGCTTGACAGTGTCGTTGTTAACGGTGGACCGAGGCACTTTCCACTGCTGAGAAATGTGTCCTAGTCCCTGAACGCGGTAGGCCGTTGAGATCATGTCCCAGCAAACACCTGCATCGCTTCCAAGCGTTTGTGACTTAGTTTATACATATAGTGTCCACAGTGCAAGTACACTGAAGAGCCAAAAAAAACTGGTACACCTGCCTAATATCGTGTAGGGCCCTCGCGAGCACGCAGAAGTGCTGCAAGACGACGTGGCATGGACTCGACTAATATCTGAAGGTATGCAGGAGGCATTGAAATCTGCGCCAATTTGAGAAGGGTTGCACGTCTGTCACGTTTAATGATTCTCGTCAGTCGTCGTTTGTCCCGTTTTTTCACGATAGTTTTCCGGCCGCAGCGATGTCGAAGATTTGATGTTTTACCGGATTCCCGATATTCACGGTGCACTCGTGAAATGGTCGTACGCGAAAATCCAAATGTTATCGCTACCTTGGATATACTATGTCCCATCTCTCGTGAGCCGACTATAACACCATGTTCAAACTCACTTAAATCTTGATAACCTGCCATTGTAGCAGCAGTAACCGATCTAGCAACTTTGCCAGACGCCTGTTGTGTTATATAGGCGCTGCCGACCGCATCGCGTTACTCTTATTGTTTCCATACCTCTGTTATTTGCATACGCATGCCTATACCAGTTTTTTTGGCTCTCCAGTGTATATTAGCAGCAGAGAGCTGTCCGAATTACTTTTGGCCATGTGTAGTGGATGTATAGCGGAGGAGACTTGACATAATCTGAAATAATAATTACGTGTTAATATTTGCAAGGCACATTAATATTTAAAGGGTGAAAAAAGTATGTACTTGAGGAATACATTTTTTTTACTAATAAAAAATTACCAGGAGTAGTCATAAAATAAGGAGTTAGCATGTGTTTGAGACTCGCGTAGAAGTAGAGCGTACACAAATACACTATATACGAGCTGTTGTAACTCTTTAGTATAGGCGAATATTTTTTTATGCGATTTGCGGGAGCACCGATGTGCCGAACCGGCGACTTTTTGACAAGCAATGATTGCATCTACCTGTGTTTTTGTTTTTGAAGTACAATTTTTTCAGTATATGTTTTTGATTTTTTGCCATATTAAGTATGAATGTATCGACGAATTCCGTTTGTGATCTTTACCATAAATTTCACAATACCAGAAATCTTCAGCATACTTAATATACGTATGTGTGGAAACTGGAGTTTGTCCGTCTCAGTGTGTTTAAGTAGGCGATTACTAAATTACGTTTTGAATTTACTTGTCTCTTTAGAAGTATTTCACAGAAATTTGTGGGGGGGGGGGCCTTTCTTAATTTAATGCACACAGACTGGGAAAAAAAAGTGTTAAATTCATCTGCGAAATTTTTTAAGTTCAACGTGAAGTTTTTTTATGTTTAAAAACATTTGTTACTTATAACAAAATGAGCTTTCTTTCTATAACCATTAGTAAGTAGTTTAGTGGTCGCACGGGTTTTTTTTTTAAAGTCAAAAATTTTTTGTCAGAGAGGATTTCCACTAAATGTGGTGTAGCTGCCACAAAATGTTTTCTTATTACGGCCGGTGATTTCGTTACCTCTTTTCCGAGAAGATTTTCTTTCCTTATATAAATAGTTTAAAAAATAACGATAGAATTTCGATTATAACATATTCCAAAGTATGACACAATATCCGTCTTCTGCATTTTTTTTTTTTTTTTCAAATTGTCGAGTTATCAAGAAAAAAAGTAGGAAAATAATTACTCATTAATTGTAACTTGTATATAGCATAAGTAAAGAGGTGTAATATCTGCATCGAAAGACGCGCATGCGCAGAGAGCAATTACCGGACTTTCACCGCCAGCAGAAAATAATGAAGTTGCCGCAGGCGGACTGCAATTAGTTCACTCTACGAAAACGCTCTCGTACATCTGAAGAAAATATTTCTTCAGTTACAATACATAATCAAAAATAATGGTTTCAGTGTTTAGTTTTGAATTGGACGGTATCATTATTCAAAATTATTTATAATATCAATATAGTTATTATAGCTTTCTGATAATACAGGATTATCTTGAACTCCAGATACAAACTTTGTGAGAAATGATTCGTTGTGGACAATAATGAAGAAAATATAATACCAGCTTATGGCCGAGTGTAGTTTCTGACGTTTTGCAAATAACTGCTTTTAATTCCCAGTTTTCAAGTGTTTGTCTCTACCTTAATACCCACGTGGTGTCGTAGGTCGTTCTGGGTTTTCTACCTCATTTTCCATTACGAATCACCTCACGAAGTACATGGAGTTTAAGATAATCCTCTATGTACTCAAAATACTCGGCAAAGCTGCCTTAAACGTCAACTACAGGCTGATTGCAGTTTGTTGAGATCGTGAATTCCCTGCGTCTGCTTGTAGATAACCATGTTAATTGAACATTCAGATTGACTAGACTACTTCATTTAAATGTTGGCCGAGGATAATGTGAAACTTCTAGGAACATACGTAACCACGTTCCGCGTGTGGTATATATTTATCTAAGGTCTTTCAACCAGAAAATAATAAATAATTTGCTCAGAAGTTTAAACGTCAGACATTTAGTACGACATCGAGACAAGCACTACTTTTTCAACTTCGCTGCCAACTTTACTGGAAAAAACACCAGTAAACGTATTCGTTTAAGTACAAGCAGTTATGTTCAGGGATATTTTTCGAAGGCTTGATGTAAAGGTGCTTAACCGCGAACCATTTATATAAGATATAGACAGTCCTGCTGGTACGATAGCCGGTATCTTCGTTTTCAATACAGTTTACAGTTAAGGGCCCTGTCTGTCTAGACTGCCAAACAGAGAACAGAGGTTCAGCCATGCAGTCCGGAGTATGGAGAGGTTTGAGCGACCGATGAGGGTGAAGCGAAGTGGGTACAGAGCAGCGCCGGAATGCAAGGTCGGGGGAAAACTGGAGATCTCCGAGAAAAACCCGCCGGACAGCGTGTAATCGTCCGGCACGATTCCCACTTGTGAAATTCCGGGAACTACCCCGCCGGGAATCGAACCCGGTTCGCCTAAGTGGAAGGCGAGCGCTTTAGCCACTGCACCACCGCGGCCCTCCGTCGCATGGTTGCTGTTTATAAACTGTTAATAATATTTCTGAGAAATGTCTGCTTACGAATAACGTTTAAGAACTTTCTCATGTCCGAATATTAGTTTCCGTTTTCTATTTCCGTATATAATATAAATGATTTTCGTAAATGAAACGCCCAAACTGCGGGAGATGATTCCTTATGGAAAATAAAGTCGAAAATATTCAGGACATCATATACTTAAACAGAATATTAAAGGATATATACGGCTGTGAAAATGGGTTTTGAAAACGTATTTTTGCCTAATGCCTTGTACAACGCCTACATAGTCCGCAGCAAAATGGCGACTTACGCTTACCACGTTGCAGACTCACATGCGTAATGCTGGCCGTCCTCGGCCTGTGCGCACTGTTCGGCTTGAGGAAGTGATACGTCAGCACATCAATGACATGCCCTCCGATAGTTCACACACGCTCCATAGCGCGCCAAATGGGCGTGTCTCATTCAACCGTGTGGGACGTACTGTGGGTAAATCGCCGCCGTCTATACCACTGCGCTAGCAGAAAGTACAAGACATTCAGCGAAAATACGTTTTCAAAAGCCAATTTTCACAGGCTCGTATCCCTTTAATATTCTGTTTAGGTATATGGTATCCTGCGTATTTTCGACATTATTTTTCATAAGGAATCACCTCCAGCAGTTTGGGCGTTTAATTTCCGAACAGCCTACATATATATTTATCAAATTAAATATGGTTTAATTCGAGTGTTTCACAATATTTTTTGACTACGAAACTTTCGGTATAAGAAGGACGTGCAGTACACTAGTGTCTTTATTAATGCGGCACAACATGATAGGATCGCAACTGAAAGTCCTATGAGGCGGGTCGAAGGGAGGAAAACTGCACATTGGTTCAGTGCCTTCCGCGTAAAGGCGACCAGGCAGTCGATGTGCACTCCTAGATCGCCCTTAGCGCTACCACCTTTCTATGCCTCGAAAATGCAAAATAACTTCAGCTAGACTTTAAATCGGTGGCCCTGTCACTTTCTTGGTAAAAAGTTTGTAGCAAGGTTCAACGCAGGGCTCTTTAAGTATTTGTGTTTTTATCGGACGCTTATATTCCGAGATACAGCGCTTTTAAAAAGCCGTTTTAAGCTGTGTTGGAGTGCCCTGAAATGGTTTTTCTAATGAGCGTGGCGTCTTCAAACCACTAACAGTCCTTGTTTTAAGTGTGCATTCTTTCCGTAGATCAACACATTTAGACGCACGTTTAAAAGTCTCTTCGGGGAGAAAAACGCGTATTTCATTCCCTCTGCATCGCAGTTCAAGAGTCAGGCGGGTCCTTTGAGAAACTGCGCTGGAAAGATCCAGCCATCTTATTTTCAACCATTTTCACAAATCTCTTTCAATATATTATATAGGATAAAACGTGGTGTCTGTGGTTATATATATATATATTTTTTTACCTTTCCTGGTAATATTTTGCAAGGGCTTCCCCTTAGGTTTTCAGTTTAGGTGAATAAATACTCAACTGAGTCACTGTCCTGCGAGAAACATAGCTAGAGCAACGTTAAAAATTCATATTTTCCTTCCCAGAGTGGATTTCCCAGGGAATATTTAAACACCTCGCGGCAGAGTTGTCTCGGGAGCAGTCAGGACGACTGTCTCCCCCCCCCTTTTGTCATCACGACAGACGTCTGGGAGAAACACCTGGCGGCTCAGACTGCCCCCGCGGCCGCCAGGTTCGGTCACACGGCGGCGGATTTATGATACTTCCCCCTTCCCCCTTCGTCTATCTCCCGTCATCGCCGGAAGAGTCGCCGAGGCGAGAGGTGCTGGATGTGTATAACTTCCGAGGCGACAGCTGGACTCGCCGAAAGGAGACATCTGGAATTCCGTGGCAAGGGCGTGATAATTAATGAACGGGATATCTTTGAAATTTTACTAAACAACAGACACAAGTGTGAAGCTTCCTTCTGTTGTTCGACTTAGTTTCACATAGCGCATGTGTAAGCAGTCTGTACGGTCTAAGATGTTTTTCCAGTAAACTTACTTACTTGTAATATAAGTTTTTAACATGTAGATAGTATGAACAACGAACTACATATCAGGCTGAAAATATCGAAATGCTACTTTGCACAGTTGGAAAATTGCACTTCGCGTTTGACGGTTTCTTGATAAAAGGTAGGAAATCTACCGTACATGTATGGAAAGAAACTTAAAGCCTATCTTAGTTCGTGTAAACAATGACATAAATTTTTCAAATAATTTCTTAGAATGTATTATTATGTACGTAACAGATAAGAATTTTTATATTTTGTGAGGAAGGACTTAAACGCTCACAAATGGTGTTTATGCACATAAAAACACGCCCGATTGGAAAATATGCGAGAATGGGTTCTCACGAAGCTAACTGGCCTATCACGGAATGTTCAGGCGTATTAGCTGCGCGGATTTCCTTTGCTACATTTAATTGATTACTTTCTCAGGAGCGCGTGGGCGCTCTTAGTCCGTTCGGAGTTAATTTAGCACTTTTGAGCAAGTTTCCTGCCTTTTTATTTATTTACACTGTCGGACAGTAAAAATAGCGCACACAGAATGATTCATCGCATGGTACTAGAACTTTATAGAGGCAGTAATACAGATGGTATACTCGTGATTTCAAAAACATAGCAGCAGAACAATTACATTTGGATCTGTGGCAAGCCGTCCTGTCGTCTCCAATAGCGCCTCTCCCCTTCGCACTGCGATACACGCTGCAACACGGCCTCGCCGGGGAGTCCAGTGATCGCTGGCTGTTGTCCTGAGGCACGCAAGGCCGTAACTGTTGGACTGAATGTTCCAAATACCGGTTACTGTGA
Organism: Clitarchus hookeri; assembly: GCA_002778355.1. Lineage (NCBI taxonomy): Eukaryota > Metazoa > Arthropoda > Insecta > Phasmatodea > Phasmatidae > Clitarchus > Clitarchus hookeri. Next base: position 488,731 of record NQII01000600.1, read on the forward strand.
CACGGCGGCAGCTGGCGTTCCAACTTATCCCACACGTGCTCGACTGGGGACACGTCAGGGGAGCGGGCAGGCCACGGTAGCGTGTGGTCATTACAGAGGCAGTCCAGGATGACCTGCGCCCGTGTGCCGTCAGGGGGTTATCCTGCTGGATATCGCACCTGTTATCCCGGCCAGAAGTGGGAGCAGATGGGTGTGTAGGATCTCGTTCACACACCGCTGAGCTGTCGGTGTTGCTCCACGTAACACGACGAGAGAGTATCGGCTATCGTAGGACCATGGCTTCCCAGACCATAGCACCTAATGTGGGGAGAGTGTGCCGCACTACAGCGAGGTTGGGATTGTGGCGTCCACTAGGCGCGAGGATCATCAGTCCCCGTAACGAAGCGGCGCTCATCACTGAACACCACACATCCCCTGTCTGTGGAGTCCCACGCTGCTCCTTGGCCTGGCACCACTGCTAACCGAGTCGCCGCTGTTGCGGTGTTGTTGGTAGCGTGCGTAACAGGCGCTGGGATCGCACATTCGCCTTCGCAAGGCGTCGGGAGATGGTTCGCGGGTCCACAGGAGCCCCAGAACTGGCCAGAATAGTGGACCGGGTCGTCGTGGGATCCCTCCGCGCCCCGCGTCCGATTCGCCTATCCTCTCGGCTGGCAGTTGACCTCGTCCATCCTGAAATGGTACTCCGCATGCGGGTGCATTCACGTGCCCACTGCTCCCATCAGTATCGGGCAGTAATGTCCAGTTGACCCACGTGGTGGGCTGTGCGGCGATACGATCACCCAGAGGTTTTCAGCTCGAATACAAGTCCTCTTTCGAAGTCCGTCACTTGAGTAAAGCGACGTCTTTCACGTCTTCTCGGCATTCTTCTTCAGTCTGTACGCTTGCTCGCTACCGACTAGTGTTTCTCGCGTTAATGTGGCTTCGACTACACGCCGGTGTCTACGGCCGCTAGTCCATGCTTGTAGCGCCACTGCCGAGTTGTGCAGTCAAATGCAAACGTACCAACATGAGATCATTCGTATACCACCCTGTACTCTCGCTATTTACATCGTTTCGTAGTTGCCGCAGGGTTTCTTCTTGGCGTGCTGTTTTTTTTTGTCCGACAGTGTAGTTTACTCATACACTGACCGACACGCTGCCATTTAAGTGAACCTATGTTTACCGACACCTCAGCGTCAGTTGAAATATTTCAAAATCAATTAGCTATTGAAATAAGAAGGAAGAAAAAAGTTTATTTATAGATTATGCAGAAAAACATAACAAAAACGAGATAAAGTGACAGGACGAAGAAATTGCATCGGGACGCACTGTTAGTAAAAGTTGCTTTTAAAAACAGTATAAAACGTTGCGACACTTCGTGAAATACATTACTCGTAGCGCTAAGTTAAAACAATTTAAAGAATGAGCATAAATGTGTTAACGAAACACCAGAAAACTCTCGAGTAATTCAAACCACCTCGATGAAAAAAAACTGAGTGACACATAATACCACAATTTTAACAACCAGATTAAATTAATTACTGTTTCATAATTCTAGCTAAATTGTACGTCAGCAGCTCAAGACAAACTCCAAACTCACAAGAACGGCAATATCATAAAGCACATATCTCTTCCAAGTCGAAATCTAAAACAAATATATATACTATATAATTAATTCAATTAACATGCAAGCATTAGGGACAGACGGAATTTATGTAAATATAATTAGACTGCATAAGATATACTATGTACCAACAATTACGTCAATAAACTGCTCAACGTTCCCTAAATAATTTAAAATGGCAAATATATATATATATATATATCCCAGTATTTAGCTCACAACAGAATGCTGAGATCTTAAAACAATCAGCGTTTTCCCAGCCATCTGGAAACGTTTTGGAAAAGTAAAGAATTTACAGTTGGTACAATACCTAAGTACGGATGCTGTATTAGACTTCCCTCCGCATCGCAGGGAAAGCTCTAAACTTCTAGACATAATAGATGGCATTCACAGAGAAGGATAAACTAGAAATAACGTTCCTGGCATTATTAATTCGACTTTTAGAATGCAGGAAGTATGTTTTAAAACGAATTGCTTCAGACCAAGTCAGAGTATGCCGGAATAATAATCACCAACGTTGGAAATTTAACTTCTCTAGGAGTTAATTTTTTTAATGTTGGACGATGCGAGGATGAGTGGTATTATTCTCAGTTCAAGGAATTTTAAGACTTTTCCTCCGTGTTGACCATTTTAGGCGTGCTAAATTTTACTGGAAATATTTTCTTTTACAGTTGTTGTATTTGTAACTTTATAAAATAAGTTGCTGCATTCTTTGAACTATTAACTGATGCCACAAAAATGTGGAAAATGTTAATAGCCTTTTTAAAACTCATAAGAACCACAACTGCACGTAAAATTCAGTCGGAGAATTCCATAACGGACGTTTTACGTGCAATTTTATGTTCCTCCTACCACACTTCACATTGCACGTTTCTTAGCTTCAAGATATGCGTGGAATTCGCACGAGTTAAAGTGTGCATTTTCTTCTCGTTTTAACTCGGTATTTTCGTTGCCACTTTCCTTGAAAATAACAAAGAAAAACAAAAATATTTCTGTTCATCGGCGTTTTGAATTGCATTTTTTTATAAATAGGTTGAAGGTAATATTAAGTACCGATATCTAATAACCACTGATTTATACGTAGGCCAAATAGGGTATTCGACTGCGGGGTCAGAAACCTAGAGGTTAATATACTCACAGGTGAAATTTCTACATATCTACATGTCATACAATATCAACTAATCAGCTGCGTAATTTTAAATTACATACACATTTAATCACGTTATTTTAAATAATTTAATTGAGGAATTGTTAAAACTTTCTACCAAAGATTTATTTCAAACTTAGTAATGCCCTAAAATAAGCATTATTATCGTCACCACAGTAAAAACCATTGCCGGAAGGTGAAGGGCATAGGAAGGGATGCATTATGGACAGAATGTGCCTGCAGTTTTGGTTGACGAGGTAATGATGCTGTCACGTTCGTCAATAGGAAGTTACAAGCAGTAATTACTTATAATGCGTGTAAACATAATGTCGCACTTTGCTTGCCGTGCTATTCTAAACTAACCTCAACTCGCTTTGAAAGAATTACAGTGCGTATACTGCTTATTTGGATCGCTGCAGTATAATTACGTTTAAAACCTTAAAGCAAGCTGTGCCGCAAATTATTTTAAATAATCATTATGAATACGCGCACGTTATTTATTACTTGGTCCTGCATTCAAACCATCACTGTTTAGTTAGCAAACTTAAGCTATTTCCTGGCATCATCCCTTATATTAATTTAAAATGGCAAGTAATTGCGTTATTCAGTTTCTGTAGTGTTCGATATTAATATTTACGGGTATTTTATTCCGCTGGTGTAAATTATTGTTCTTGTTTACAATCTTGCACTAGATATCTTATACGGCACAAACAAACTCGTTCGCCATCGCATGCCAAACAGTTTTCTGCTACTCGTGTTGATGATTTTCGAATATTTTCAAACACATCAGTCAACGAATTACCAAAAAGCGTTGATGAATTCAGGAATATTTTATAGCGGTTACCATTCGTCACTCCCATTCTGTCTCATGACCTTTTTTTCGCCGTAGTATAAACTGGCATTTGCAAGCGTCCAGATGAACGTGTTTTATGTTTAAGATTAAAATGAATAAAATAGCATGCTGCTCCGATGGCGTGAGTAGGCCTTAGCTGGGCAACCTGCCTGAACGCGCCATCATACGTACCATTGCAACCAGGTCAGTGGGCAACAGATTGCAACAAACGGGACGGTGCTGCCCAAATCGCTGTTGACTTAAAGAGCCAACATCCCCTCCACCAGACTGTGAACAAGGACACGATTTCGCGATGTCCCTCCAGTGTAAGTATACTTAGTCAGCCTAAGGCACTTATTTTGAAATTCCAGTTACAAATAAATTCATCGTTTTTTGGCGTTGCACCGAACAAATATTTTTCACGGTACTGTACTACAATCCATTCTGGTTTCTTCCAACATTCTAAAGCGATGCTAAAGTTGCACGTTCATGATATTCCTCCATATCATGCAAACGGAAGCTTAACAAAGAATAGAAAATCACCCCAAAGGGACAATGGACCGCAGTAGAATGATATGGGCATTCGGGTGCAAAGGATTCAGGAGTAGGAGCCAGAAGCCGTCAGGCCGCCATGTTATGACGTCACCCAACTGCCTTACCAGACCAACTGACCAAGCCAGCCAACTAGTTGCGAAAGAAACCTAAAAAAATATGCCCCTCATTTCATTCGTTCGCCATATATAATGTATCCATTTTAAACGACCCAAAGTAAGGCATAAGACTTCAGATAGAACCATAGCTCTCCTCCTGCATGAACTCGTATAAATGTTATCTAAAACAGATTCTCAATTGATTGTTCACACCTCTGAATTAATAAGTCTTTCAGAGAAGCAGAAGGGGTTGTTTAATAAACTAAACACACTCTATGTATGCATAAATATAATGTATGCACTTATTATTAACGTTTTATCTTTATAATTGTTTTGTACATTCCATCTTTACATTTCTCAGATGTTTGCAGATAATGGATAGTAGACAGGAGTCTCGTCTGATATAACGCCGATCCTTCAGTTCATCGATTATTGAAGATATCTCAACAATGCGTGAGAAATCCCCGCGTTTTTGAAGCTCAATCAAATATCTGAGTCTATCAACAAGTTCTTCGGGTCTTCGGGAAATATGTAACGAACATTCTTGACTCCTTCTGTCTTCTTCACAGCACTTGTCAAAGGAAATTAGTTGGGGAAATGTGTGGGAACGTCGAGAGATCCATCATCCTTCTCATCAGATACTTTATCAACACTGCCGTCATAGTCATTATCATCAATGCTATCTTCACGATCATCTTCACCTCTTGTTGTATCCTCAATATCAAGTTTATTTTTCTTTGTAGGATTCATATGGTCATCATCCATACTCTTTGCCCACCTTCTATAGGAATATCTAGTTTGCTGGCCTAGTGCACTCGATTCTTCTCGAGCTAATGGGTTATTGAGCACCACAGGGTTGTAGCCTCCCCGAAGTCCTGTTCAGCCTGACTAGCTCGGTAGGGGCGAGACCCCTTCTCTCGGGTATAGTCTGGTCCTTGTTTCTGCCTACACAGAGTCCACTTTGCCCCACATTGGGCGCCAAAAATAACTTGACGCTACTCGCCACCAGTGGGATACAGGGTGGTTCGTAGGGAACAAGTCACCTTTACCAGGCACAGACTATGGGTGCCTTGACTCCTGAGGGTAAACAATAATTTAGTCACTCGATGCTTCAGTTCACGATATATTTAGTTTAAAATAACACACATATACATAACTCCGAAATGGTGTGCCGCGAGTTGGGAGCCTTAGGGGCGGCTTAAAGTACTCGTGCTACTACTTCCGGTGCCATGGGAGAACGCTAGGCATTGGGAAATGTCCCACGAGCGACTATGCTAGTACTTAGCTGTATTTGTAGTTCTGGGTGTTCCGGCGGTATGTTGAGGTCTGGTAAGCTGGGTGGCCCTTTACGGGCCCTCGGCTAAAAACTAGCTGGCTTCCTGCTTCGGGCTGACCCTTCGGCCTCGATGATGGCTCTCCATGACTGGCTGTTCCGGGTTCTCTCCTCGACGACTCCACGATACGACTGCCTGACTCTTCTCTTGGCGTGGCACCCCTCGTTGAGAGGCCACCACACGAATCCCACTCTCGGCGTCGCACGGCTCCACACTTTGTGTCCTGGCGTGGTGCTCCTGGTGAGCCCCCACCCGACTGCCGCCTTCCGGCGCTGCGTTACAACTGGTCTACATCACTGACTCTGCCAGGGTCCGCTCCCCGACCTCGACTGACTGACTCCCTCGTCCCGACATGGTGCTCCTGACGAGCCCCCACCCGACTGCCGTCTCTCGGCGCGGACTTACAACACTGACCCCGCATCCCGGTGTGGTGATACGACTGACTCTACATCACTGGCCGATCCTGCCAGGGTCCGCTCCCTGGCCTCGACTGACGGCTCTACACGACTCACTCGACTGACTCACTTCGCATCTCGGCATGGTGCAACTGTCTACCTCCACCTCGCGGCGAGGCTGCTGAACAACTCCCATTTTCCTCCATGTGTCAGGACTCTTAACTCCTCCTCGGCGTCCTCCACATGTCAACTCCATCAGCGTTTTTCCACTGGTCTCCTGGGGGGGGGGAGGCGGTCCCTCGGCGATTTTGCCAAAACTGTCAGCCCTTTTCTCAGCATGTGTCCATGTTCTCATTTGTCTTCCACGGTGTGTTGGCGATTTGCTAGCTTAACTCGGCATTATCTTGGCACGTGTTAACTGCCTGTACCCCCCCCCCCCCC